>JARHVA010004834.1:607500-682500 GCA_037957365.1 Torreya grandis
CCAAATGGATTGTGTTATAATTTGCCACCTTATAAATGGATTTATCCAATATTTAAATATAAAATAGAATTAAGTAATAATCTAAAACTTTCCTCACAACCTCTAAAAAGTTTTAAATGATCTCCAATATTACCCTATTCTCTGTCTACTTGACTATGTTTAAAATAGGACCTTCACAAACTTGTCTAATCTAAGTAATTTGATCTTAACCTGGGGGTTAAAAACCAATTTAATTATTTATTAAAGAATAAAAATAATTTAATATTTTAATACATACCAATAATCTCATTTAATCTCACATTTCACTCATTCAAAACATTCTTTTATTGATTTATCACTTTCATATATAATAACCATGTATATAATGGACAAGACAGACATGGTTCTTTGAAAGCTTGATATATATTATTTTTCCTTATATTTATAACTATTTATCCTTAAAAAAATTAATACTATAACACCATAATACACACACACTAACTTCTTCAATCATTCTATTCTTTTTAGTATACTAAACATGCAAACAAAGTCATATCTTGCCACCCCACATTAAAGGTCAGTTACACATCTTGTTTTCTTGATTTTAATTGATATTATTCATTAAATTCATGTTAATACATGTATTCAAACAAAATTAGTACCATATATGACCATTTAAAAAAATTATTAACATTATATCACACATAATACTCTAAAACTCTGCATAAGCTAGTCTTAGAAATTGAAAATTTTAAAATAGCCATTTTAGTGGGAAACGTCAAAAGGATTTAAAAACACAAATAAAATATTATATAATGGCTCTAAAAACTATAATAGGAACTTATAAGACATAAATAAACCTCACAAGACCAAATATGGTCACTAAAACACTAGAAACCATACTAATTCCTTAATTACATGATTATGCTCTACATCAGAATCTCCAATTCTAATTAAGTTTCTTGAATTTTTTATGAGAGGGGAAAATATTTTTATTTTTCCCATATTTTTTATTGTTTATAAAATATTTCATTTATTTATATCTATATTTCTCTTTCTCTTCAATTCTATGTGTAGATTCAATGACAACAACTAAGGTATTCATATTAATCGTATTGGCATCATGCATCAATATTTATATCAACCCATGTTTGAAATTGGTCACCTTAGTATATTCATCATGCATATATTTCACATGATTTATTATATATATAAATTTTTTCTCATCTTCTATGATTGTCATATTATCTTGTTTTATCAACTAAAAATAAGTAATTTTTTCTTCCTTGAAGTTGGCACTTAAGTACCTCTTATAAAACTTCCTTTAACACACATACCAATTGATTTAATGGGTTAACTCCTTATAATAATCATAAATGATTCCACCATAGGGATACAACACCAACCAAATAATAGGCTACCACCATATATTTCACATTATAAGTAATATTATGTAGATTAAAAATACTTCTGCAAGTTTACTAACCAATCATCAATTGCTTCACCATTTTATTTCCCTAAAAAATTTGGTCAAATAATTTTCTTAAGTTAATTAATTATAGGATCTACTACTGATAATGGTAAATCTTGGAATGTTAGTTCTTTTGCATGTTCATTTTCCTCTCTATTAGGTCTTCTTGAGGAACACCCTCAAAATTGTTGATCCTATACTTTTGGGTATCTAGTTTCCAATTAATTGTATTTAAATATATTATAATTTAATTAAAGACTTATTATTATCTTTAATAATTAATTACCCTAATTAGGTTAGCATTTAAATCTTCATTATTACTTCCCATGTTGTTAATGAGATGAAGGTCAACTATATTTTTATCATTACAAGAACCATGATGTCTACATCTATTTTTACCTTGGCCCACTCTCAAGTTGGCATTGAATCTTCTTCTAGATATCAGTAAGACCATACTAAGGATTGAAATATTTCAAGTATATGTCAGGGTATTAAATCCAAAAGTTTGTCCTAAACTTCAGTAGAGATTAAACCTTGATTTGATACAATGTATTAAACCCAATTTTATTTATCTATTTTAATTTCTATCAAATTGTTTAATCAAATACAAGAGTTGATTAACTTCTGCATTCATGTTAAGATTTCAACTTTAGCATAACCAAGTCATACAAAGGTTTTAAATTATGAATGATTTATGATCAAGTCATCCTAATTAGACCTTAAAATAAATTATTCACATTGCAAACCTATATAAATCTTGGAATGTATATGTGTACTATCATACACATATTTTTTTTATTGGAATATACATGCACACATCATATTTCCAATAATATTGACTTAAAAAAACTATATCATAATGAGTTCCTACCCTGAAGGTATCAAATTACAACTTATTATGGTCTAAATTAATAGTTAATATTTGTCATATTCACATTTCAATCATTACAACTTATTATGGTCTAAATTAACAGTTAATATTTGTCATATTCATATTTCAATTCACATTTCAATCATAACATAATTTACCACATACATTCCTATTTTAAATTCAGGATAAAATTACCCAAATCAAACCAAATTAATATTAAAATTAAAATTAAAACCATTTTATGTATCAAATTATGACATTTTCATTTTTATAATAGAGTGAAGCAATAAAAATCTATTATCTTCTATCTTTAATTCAATACATAATTCACAAAATATATCTTATATAATATTACACTAAACATGGGTATCATAAGTATTTTATTATACCTAATATGATTAAATTAAGTGTGTCTGATGTTATCCACTGAAGATGGGCATGCTAATTCATTATGATATATATATATATATATATATATATATATATATATATATATATATATATATATTTAACTATTAATATCAATTAACAAACACATCCTTATTAAAATGAGAATTAATGAATTCATCATAACTTGTTTCTCATTTGAGAAGATCCTATTTAGGGATTATTTTAATTGCCTTTAAGAATCATCCTTACATGAATATTAATAAGTGACATATGATAAATACATAACACTAAGGTAAGATCTTTAAACTTTATCAACTTCAAAAAAATGGTCTCTCATCATAATCAATATATTTTTGTTTAAAATATATTTCCTATGATGGTCGTCAAGTTTGAACCTTAGATTCAAATAACATGAAAATAGTTCATCACTCCATATTTTCCATCATACATTAGTTTATATTTAATCCTTATAAATAATAAAATACCTTTGTAATTAAAATCAAGCATACTAAATCTCATTGTCTATAATGGCAACATTTATAATCAGGAATAAATAATTATTTAATAATCATACTTATGAACTAATTGTTTGAAGGAAATTATCCATAATCTATCATGATGTGATCACATATTTTTCTAGGACATAATATAAATAATTTAAGTAATCAAGTTAATTATGAATTAAATATGAGTGGAACCCAAATAGTCCCCTCTTATAAGAGTTTTCAACTCACAACTATTTTGTTAGAGTCTCAAACATATTTCTTAAGAAATTCACAAACTCATATGAAACATATAAATAATTATTCACTAGCTAAATTATTTTCCAAACATATATATATATATATATATATATATATATATAATTCTAATAAGGATGTTCATTACCAAAAATAAGATATGAATTCATAATATGATGTTTATTATTCATAAATGAGTTAGAAGAGTGTAAATGTAGTCATATAAAATGCAAAAATTATTAACATGAGCATGGATAATGACATATAATCCTTAGGTCCCTCTTGCTTACTCTCATGACCCTCTTAGGTTTAATTTCACTCATTTCTAGTCATTCATGGCCTTCCAAACTTGTTCCTAGCTAAGCCAAGAACCTCTCTTCATGACTAATCCATCCCCCTAGGCCCCATAATCTTAGGATAATAGCACCCTATTTAAGAGTATTTTTTAGTTTTAAGGATCTTAGGAAAGAAAATAAACTCGATACGAGTGTGGTTGAGAAACCTATTTGGTTTTGCATGTGTTGAATCAAAAGATGTGAAGAGATCCTATTTAGATTAGGAGGAATATCTAAAGATAAGAAATCACTAAGGAAAACTTGTTCATTATACAGATAGTAAGGTGGATTTCCTAGTGAGAACTAGATCTTGAAAGTGAGAGCTTCATTGAGGGTTGTCAATCCACCTATTTTAAATAATTAAATTGATAAAACTAGAAAGAAGATACTTGTATCAATAATAGAATATTACTAAAATTGAATAGAAGTAAAGATTGTTAAAAAAAGAGATTAGAAATGATCTAATTAGTGATAAAATTTTTATTACTAGTGTTAAAAGGTTGGGGTATGGCTTAGAAAATCAAAAAGGGGCATGTGATAAGCAGGGACATAGAAAAGTGAATTTTGATGGGTAGAAGAGGGTCAAATTAGCTTGCTAGTTTTTGGTGCCATAGGTGACCATCACCTGCCATGCAACCATCACCCATCAAGGGTAATCATCACTAGTTAGGTGACCATATCTAGTTAAGGGTAACCATCACCAGTCAGGTAACCATCACAGATTACCTATCAGTGAATTTGGAAGTGAAATTAGGATTTGGGTTTGTTGATTGATAAGACCTAAAAAGTGGATTCTAGGAGATATCTTAGGCTTGGGACAAAAAAATAGTAAAAGAGTAAAAAAAATTGAATACTTGTCTTACCAAAAATTAGTTGGTGGGTGGTTGATGTAAATTTTTCTATTGGTGGAATTTGGGTTGATTCTGGTAATGTAACGGTACTTGGGAGCTTAGTGGAGGGTTGATGACAAGTAGACTCCCTATGTGATAGATGTTGTCACTTGATAATATGGATTTACCTATAAAAAATGATTCTAGAAACAAATATCTCTTGAAAACAATTGCAAGTGGTTTGACCTCCTAGGCCTCTCTCTCTTATAGGCATAAGAAAGATGTGGAAGTGGTTATCCAAACTAGACTTTAAGAAGGCTTCTAAATATAAGTCATCCATTTAAAGGGTTCATAACTAGATTTAGAATACCATATTTATAAAATCAAGGTGGTGGTTTACATGTATATTATATGCTATGTCTAGGATATCCAACCTGATCATCACTGGTTAGGGTGATCATCACTGATTAAGGACATAGGAAAAAGATAGGTTAAAATGGGTGAAAAGGTGAGTTAAATTAGATAGTGGCTAACTTGAATCTAAATGAGGTAAGTAGGTTAGGCTAATGATCTAGAGTTTAGTTCATAAAAATTTCCCAAGTCATGATGAAACCTCTTACACAAAGAAGAGCTTATCGAGAGCTTTATAAATCCATTTGTCACAAAATAACTTTAGTAACCTGTAACTTGGGCATTCAAACTCCATTTTGTGATCCAAAAGAAGAGCTAAGAAGATATCGACAAGATCTTCCATGTGCAATAGGTTTCATCATGACTTGGGAACTTTTTCTAAATTGAACTCTGGATCACACCTCCCTATAAAAGAGGCTTTTGGTCTCCAAAAGTCTACTATCTCCTAAAAACTAATAACTAGTCTACTACATCGCATCAAATAGAACCTAATCATATCAAGAGATAAATATTGGAAAAATAAATAATTCACAACTCAACTAATATGGCATGAGTAAATAAATCTACAACTACCAATAAATTGATCACAACATACCAAAATTGTCTACCCATGCCACATCCTATAAAGTGGTGAACTATCAATAAACTGAAACAATTCCCAATGTAACTACAAAAAAAGTTTTTTAATGTTGACAACAGACAATAAATGGTTTATAAATGCTGCAATACAATGCTAAGCAAATGCAAACAACACAAAGTGTATATTGCATAACATCCAAACATGCCCATAGGGTTTTACAATGCATCTATACATCCATGTCAAAAAATAGATACATTCTCAAAATAGCAGTCAAATATGAGAAAAATGTTGTAATGGAATTAACTCAACCCACAAAATCCATTTTGTTATTATCTCCAACTAATCAAATTAGTTAAAGTCCTACAGACAACTCACTCAACATAAATTGGAGATTCCAAAACATAGAGCTATTCATCATAAGGTGAGAATTGACATATTTTGAATGGTAAACCTATCTTGAAGTGTTCTTACAAACTCTACTAATGATTCATCAAAGCTTGTTCTTTCCCTTAACATAATTCTTAACAATGCTTTGAAAAATAAATTCATTAAAAATCCACTTAATTTTTTTGGCTAGTTCACTTGATTTCCTTAGTGGATTCCTTAACATCATTATGTGTTGATTTACTTCATTAACCTTATTAACAACTTGATAAATCATCTTAGTTTTACCATGTTTAGAATGAGAAGATGATTGAAGTTTAAAACAATGATCAATCCGAAGTCCACTTATATGGTAATGAGTGCATAAGACCTTCTTAGGTGAGGTCTCCCTTTTACCTCTTCTCACTTTGCCATGATGATAATGGTCTTTAACACCTACAATATACTTAATCAAAGCATGTCTCTTCCAATAAAATTCAACAATGTGGTTATGTATCCCACAAAAAGTGCAAGGAAATGATTACATCATCTTCTAAATGTTAAATCCAAATTTCTTATACATAAAAAGTGGATCAAAAGATTTAGTGCTAACTCTAGTGTAAGAAATAGGAGGTGTAATATCAATACCTCATTTACCTATTCTCTTACACTGCACATGCCCTACTAGTGGCTTTGGACCTTTGCTATCAGAAGCTTGTCTTCCTTTAGCCATGGAGGAATTTTCTCCAATATTCACCTGCTCACTAGTGTAACCCAAACTTGCATGAAGAGATCAATGCTCTACCTATATTGGGTTAGTAATTCCTTGGCCATTTCGACTAAGACCTCTTCCATTAAAGCCCATTTTCTTCATCAATTTGGATCTTATACCCTTAGTGTGTTGTTCAAAACTACTAAAGGCATCATTACTTGAATCTTAATCTGAGTGGAAAGAAAAAGATGAATTACTTAGTGAATAACTTAAATTGCACTCAATCATAGTCTCTTCATCTGAAGTAAAAGTTATGGCCTTCTTTAGTTCACCACACTACAATTTGATCAAGAGTTCATCCTTAGATTCAAGCTTTGATTTCAAACTTGAAACTTGCTCTTCAAGATTTAAGAGCTTGCATCTCAAGAATGCATTTGCATCTTGAATTTGGGTGTTGATGGATTTAAGCTCTAACATCTTAGCTTTATGTGACAACTTGCCCATGGTTTCCTACAAAGACACTGATTCCACAACTACACACTACAATCTAATCAAGTCTTCAAAATATTGAAAACTAATAAACTAAAAGCAACTGTCAAATCACATAATCATAAGCTAACCTTGCTTTCTAACTACTCTAATACCAATTTTGATCCATAAACTACACTAATAAACTCAAATTGAAGTTTATATTATGGATATTGAATTTCTCAAACTTAGCAAATTCTTGAAATACTCAAAAGAACTTGCAAATTGTTTGGCCTTTAAGTGTTCTCAGTTATCGAATTGGATTGGAATTGTTGAATGACTTATCACTTGCATTCACCAATTAAACTAGTTTGATTTTAAAAATATCATAAATTGTCAATTTTTAAACTTTACATGCATTCATAATTAAAAAATAGAAAATTTATTTTAAATCATGCAATAAAAGACAAATTATCATTCAATATTGATAATGGAGTTCGGCATCTCTTGCCTACATCTCTAGGTTCACCCAATATTGAGGACCATTTCTATTAAATTTTCACAACAAATGGCTTAAAAATTCATTGAAATGATGCACAACTTCCCTCAAGCTTGATAACTGTACAAGAACTCCACCTTCACTGATATACTCAATCTCAACAACACAGAATCCTTCCTCATTCTTCAACCCCTTTCGAAGGTGCTTAAGTCCCTTTACTTAAATATTGGTCCATCCATAGTAATAATTTTAACTTATATTTTTAATTAAAAAACATAATTAAAAAGGATTTCCCTTTGTGCATAAGGTCGGATAATGGATAAAAATCCATTTTCTAGCTATCTCCAAGCTTCCATCTATCTCTCGGCCTATTAAAATAAAATAATACATAGTCTGTAGAAACTTACATTCAAATATAAGTTCGTGCCTTTTATACCACTTAGAAACCTATGGCACAAGTGGTCAAGGCTTATCACTTTTTGTATGGGAGGTCCATCATTCAAGTCTTCGGCCTCCCTTTTTGGTGGTCAAGGTTATCCCTTTAGTCCCACATCAATGGGATTATGAAAGCCATCAGGTTCTTAATAGACTTGAATGTCTATTTTAAAATGCCAATGATATATTTTATCCCACATACAGTGGGTGGGGAAGGTCACCATACTTTAAAAATTCTTTTGATCCACATTATTAGCTATGGACATGTAAATAATAAGACCCTCTACTTCTGTTCCAACTGTTGCTTATGATTTTGAGCTTAGCCACATCCTTTATCCCACATTCATCGAAGAAGATGATAGAATAGGCTTAATATAGCCTGAGATGAGGATAGATGGTTGTGGCTTTGGTCACGTCACACACCTTTTTATTTGGGCCATATCCATACTGGGGCCTTGAGCCAATCTTGGAGACCAAACATGATACTCAAACATGGCATGGTTGACTTGGCATCTAGTCCATTCAGTCTCCAACCAATAGTGGTAATGTATTAACTCAAACTTCAATCTTGAGCTTGACTCAGCAATATGAGTTGGCGAGGCCTTCGTGGTAAGTGTTGGTTCTCCCATGTGGCTTAATGGGGCTTGGAAATTGTAAATTACCATGGAAATATTATAAAGCATTTAAATTATACAATTTAATTGTCCCACATGCATCTAGTAGACACAATAAAATGGTTTAAAAGTAAAATTAAATGCATTATATTATGAAATGGAGGCCAAGGCAACCCTCCTTAATCAAGTGTGTCAACCCTCACTGAGGGCCCCCAATGAGGCAATAAAGGGCCCCAAAGTTCTCCATATAACCATTGTCGAAGACGGGAGGCTGAAACCAAAACAAACACCAAACCAAATTTTTGCACAAATGTAGAAAAATGGACTACCACGTGTCAACGATTGATTAGTCTACTTGTCGCATTTGCATTGTGACACCTCCTTATTTTTCTAATCACGATATAACTTTAACAACCTATAACATGGGCATCTAGACTCTATTTTGTGATCTAAAAGAAGTACCAAAAAGCTCTTAATGAACTCTTCCATGTGTAAGAGGTTTCATCACGACTTGGGAACTTTTTCCAAACTAAACTCTGGATCAGCTAAGGAGGTTTAGTAAACTTATATGTGTAGTCAATATAGGATCAAGAGAAACTAAAGGTATTATGATTACTAGGATTATGTGTGCAGTTGTATAGTGTTTACATTTTCCCCCTTTTTGTTATGTGGCTTACATAAATGACCAACAAAACAAAAATAGAGACTGGCTCAAGATTTGCTTGCCTTGAGAGTAGAAGGAAGTGTTCCCACCTCAAACTATGAGATGGTGAGGTGAAATGTAGGTGGGTATGGGTTTGATAATAGGTAGATGGTATTTCATGAGGTAGGTGTCAAAAATAAGGGTTGGGCATGTGATATGAAAACTTACACACAAAATGTGAAAAAATGGAATAATAGCCAAGATTATGTAAAAGCCTAAAATTGCTAATGTTGGTAAAAAGTAAGGGTCAGTACTAAGGAGAATAAGTGACAAGTGAACTATGTGACCACCTAAAGGAATAGCAACTGGGAAAAATCATAAATGCTAATCTCCTAAGCGAGTTGTGTATTCCTAATGGGTTCTTAAGGTAGGAAGTGATCTCAGGGAAAACACAAATCATTCAAGTGTCATAGGTATCTAAGGTAAGAAGTGCTCTCATTGAGACATAAGAAATTTAATGTGCATGAGGTGGCATAAAATACAAAAGCTCAACATGGAAATTTTGTTGCTACAGTCAAGGGAACAAGTAAAAAAAATCACAAACATGCATGCTAGATTCAAAAAAATAGACCAACGGTGAGGTGATGAGGTTGTTGGGTTGGTGGTCATTGCTAATCTGACTCCATGTGTACAAGGCACATGAATGTTGCCTACATAGGTATGTGGATGCAGTATCCAACAAAACCTCAAGCCAAATGTATTTCTTCTAATGTGGGAATGATATGGATGAGCAACTAGGTTGGTTATTAGCAGGTGATTAAAAAGTAAGGTGGGGACCCTAACCAATAATGATTGGGGTAAAACCCTAAAAGTCATTAGGGTAATAGTAAAAAGTGAGTTTCATTTTCACTTATTAGAATTGTGTGCTTTTTATTTGGTGAATTGTGATGATTATTTTGTGTAGTGGGTTGAGGGTTGTTGAGGTGGAAGCGAGCTAGTGGTGTACTTCTTGAGCAAGGATTGAGAGGATGGAGGTAGGTTGAGGATGTGGTGGAGTAATTAGATGAGGCCTATAATTATGGTAGTGCTCTTGAAATGAGGTAGGGGATGTTTTTAAATTGATAGTTAGGGTAGGGTTTAAGATTAATTAGGGATTGTGTTATTTTAGGCTTGTTATGGAAACTATACGTGTGCTTTTGGGTAGGGTTTGTTAGAGAATAAAATTTAGGCAAATCAGGTTTAGGGAAGCTTTTGATTTACAAATGGGGTTGGAGGTTGGTTGTAGGAATATATGTTAGTGTGTAATAGGTTTTTTAAAATGTTAAGATGCTTGTTTTGGTAAAAGTAAGAGGTATAGGGTTTGAGTCTCTACCACTAGGGTAGAGATAGTGATCAGAGATGGTTCAAATTGACTGTCGGCAGTCAACATTAGGTGACTAACAATAGTGAAGGAACCATCAACAGTCAAGGGTATGAGGTTAGTCATTTTGAATGTTAAATTTTATGAGGTAGTTTTTGTATTATGTTGCTTAGTTAGAGGTGTAAAAGGGTGTGTTTTTGGGAAATGAGTTGGATTGGTAGTTGAGTGTTATGGATTTGCTTAGCTAGGATAGGTAGGTAACTAGGCTAAGGGGATGGGGGTCAGTAACCCATGGATGTAGATCTAACTTAGGAATAGGCTTAGACATAAGGAAATGGATAGGAAACAATAACACTTGCCATAACACATGCCCAGGTTATTGGTTTATACAGATAGGTGGCTACATTAAAAGGATAGGTGGCCAAACTATAGGGATAGGTAATCACCTTATAAGGGTAGGTGTAGTCTTTGATAGCTAAGAGAGACCAGGTACATGCTTCTCTTACCATGGTTATAGGTAAGCAAGATGCCATAAGGGCATCTCTTTCAGAGATAGGGATAACCACAAGAGCACTTGATTAAGTGTCAAAAGCATGTTACTTAGCCACTATATGGGAGATTAGATTTTATGAGGCCATGGTTCTAGATTAGCTGCCCTAAGCCATGAGATATGTAGAGTATATAGCTAGTTTGGCTAGTGGATAAATAATAGCTACTTTAAGCTAGTGGGTAGCCCCATTTGGATAAGGGCTTTAGGGGGACTACCACCAAAAATAGCTATAGGTGCAGGACTAGATGGGGCTAGCAGTAGTGGTACAGGGTTACCTAGGGCTAGTGGGGGCCCATGGTTATGCTTGGATATATGATTTTGGTCATTATTTTGATACCATCCTAAATGTTGTTGTAGCAAGATGTATATTTTATTGAGATAGAGTTTGATACATTGGTACATGTATTATTTTTGACTATTTGATGTATATGATGTATGATATTTGATGTTTTATATATGATGGATGTCTATATTTTATGTGATGTTCATGCTTGTGATTTATAGTCATGGATGCTCATGGTTATGGTTATTTGACTCAATAGTTTAGGCATGTGATGTTTAGAAACTTGAATTATGATTTTTTAATTCTACTCATGGTTGTGAAAGGATATGTTATGTATGGATACATGTTATGGCTCATGTTTATGGTTATATGGATTTAATGGTGGATGGTATATGTTATGATGTTTTTCTCATTGATTTGGTTTATGGTGTAAGAACATATTTAGAGGATTACATGATGTGATGGATAGTTTATGTTTATGGTTGGGTGATATATGTTTACATTATGCTTGGCTCATTTATAGATAGATGTTTTTTTCTTGTTAATATTGTTCATGATGTTTATGCCTTTGGTATGATTTTTATTGTTTATTCTAGTAGAATTAGGACTAAATAAACTAATACAAGATGAGAAAAGGAACACAATGCCTTTTTTAGTGGTAAGGACCAATGCAAAACCCAAAATTAGATTGTCTTAGTGAAAGAAAGCCTTTCAAATGTTTTGTGTTATCATGCTTAGGTTGATAGTTAGGGATCCTAATGACATTATGTGAAGTGAGCTATAGTCCCATGCATATGATATGTGGAGGGAGAATGGATGATTATGGAGCCATTAGCAAGACTATTATGCCTTTTTTGTAGGTGTTCATAGAGGTAATATAAATAAGTCTAATCTTATATAGAAAGTGTAGACTAATCGATGTAGGAAGTCTACTAAGGAGAGATAATTACAATTTTCCTCAATCATTGATTTTATGAAAGCTGATTATAGCTTCCAAAATTATTTTGCTCTTGATTTTTATTTTATTTATGCTTTTACTTGAGGGTCGAGGGAAGCTGATAGATGTAGGAAGCTTCCAAGAATTTGCTAGTTTTGACTAATGCTTTACTCAACCATCCTTAAAGGGAGTGGTCAAAGTTTATATGCTTAGTTTGAATGATCATGATATTTATCCTTTAAAGGAGCAGTCCACCTTACATTTGGAAAATTTAGATGATTTTCAGCAACTGTCCTTCAGGGGAACAATTTGTGAATGCTAAGAATGACCCATAGTTTGTTTTTGATATTTGATATTACTTTTTTATTTTATTTAGCATAGACTTATTCATACATGCTCAATGGATTACCTTTATGAAATCAAAACTAAGTTGACATGGGGGTCCTATAGGTGATAAAGAGGTATAGGTAACAATGACCATAGGAACCAATCTCAAAGAGATGGAAAGCAATATGAGAATATGCCATGGATAGAGCCATAGTACCTATAGTTTAATATTAGGCTATAATTATGATGGATAATCGCATGATTCAATTTTAGTTAGTTACCCCTAAAAAGAGGGAAATGAATGTGGTTGTAAGAGATGAGCTCAATTTGGACAAATGATGATTGTGCTTCCTATCTAATATTAAAAGGGACATAGATGAGAATCATTGAGAGGTTCAGGTTCTAGTTTGCCTTCGAGAGAGGACACATGATAAGCTTATAATCCATACTTATGGGTAATGATGTAGGGTCTAAGCCAATTGAAAGCAAATTTTCCCCTTTATCTTTTTTCCATATTAGTTACATGTTTATTTTCCTTGAGAACAAGATCTATAATATTAAATTATCATACTTTCAGGGGTTTTTTATAGGCTCATTTGACTTGTTCTTGATAGACATAAAGATGGGAAAGAGCAACCAAATGATGCTCGTCAAGTAGATCCAGTTGAGCTAAATTTTCTTGACAATAATTAATTTCCAAAATAGGTTCATGCAAATATATTTGAAGAGAAGGTATTTGGAATTTAAGAGATAATACATCCTTGGCTCCAAACATAAGAGAAAAAGGCATAGCACTTTTATGATTTCAGATTGTAGTACAATATGCCCATAAGGTGAAAGGGATGTGTAAGTGCCAATCCTGACCTAAGGCATTATCCATTTTGGTAAGCATGTTGTTAAGGGTTTTGTTAGAGGCTTATGATTGTCTATTTGCTTATGGGTGATAAGGTGATGAAAATATAAGCTTAATACCAAATACCTCACAAAGGCCCTGAACTTGTTTATTTTTTGAAATATTTACCATTATCGGTGATGATCTTATGGGGAACACCAAAATGGTAGATTATATAGCAGGTGATGAATTTGATAATATTTTTATCCCTCAAAAAGATAAGAGGAATATCCTCACCCATTTGGTAAAATATTCAATCGTGGTAATGATAGAATGATGTTGTTGTGTAGAGTGGGGGCTAATTTCACTGATAAGGTCTAGACCCCATTATGAAAAGGGCCAAAAGTCTAGAATAATGTGAAGAGTGTTGCTAGGTGTGTGATTTAAATTATCATTTTGTTGACACTTGATATAATTTTTCACATAATCATAATAGTCTTGGTTAAGGGTGGGCCAATAATAGCCCAAGTAGAGGATACACTTAACCATAATGAGTCTACTAAAGTGACCCCCATATATACCTTCATGTGTCTCCTTGATAGAGTGAGAGGCTTCTAGACCATGAAATAAATGTAATAGGAGGCCATCAAAACCATATTTGTAAATAATTCCTCCCATAATGGTGTAACGGTAGGTGCTCTGAATAAACACTCAATAGGTGTTGTTAGAGAGGCTAGAGGGAACTATGTCATGGTGAAGGTAGTTGAAGGTTTTATAATACCAAAGGTTATGCAAAATCTCTTCCATAATAAATATGGTTGGAGTGTCTAATTTTGTGTGGGAAGGTTTGGTGAGGTGATGGACAATGACTGATAGTTTGGATTCTAAGGGCATTTATTGAATTTAAGAGGAAAGAGAAGCCATGGTATCATCAAACTTGTTAGTAGATTGTGGGGTGATCTGAATATGGTAGTGTTCAAATGATGTTAGGATCTCTATGACTAGTTATATATAGTTGAATCATTTCATTATTCTTACACTAGTAAATGCCACTGACCTAGTTGACCACCAATTGGGAGTCACCAAAGATATTGATTGTTACAAATCCCAAGGCTAAAGTAGTTTGGAGACCTATTACTATGGATTCATACTTTGCCATATTGTTTGTGAATTTGAAGTCAAGTTTAAAGGATAAAGGAAGTGGTTCATTAATACGGTGGATAAGGATGATACTAGCTCCCCCACAATGCTGACATTTGGAACCATAAAAAAGCATGGTGACATGATTAGTAAGATCCACTTGAGATAGACTTGGGATTGACTCATTTGGAAATTTAAGAGGGGGGGTTGGTTGTTTATTAGGGGTACCTCAACTAATTGGTCAGAGATTACTTATCCTTTAAATGATTTATATTAGAAGAACTCAAGGTCAAACTTAGCTCAAAACATGAGCCATTTATCCATACATTGGTTTTGGTATGGTTTGGAGTGCATGTATTTGAGGGGGTTAGTATTTGTTATGACAAAAAAAATGTGGTTAAGAAGGTAGTGGTGAAGTTTGGTGGCCATAAAGACTAAGGCCAAACATCATTTCTTAGTATATGTGTACTAAGTTTCATATTCAACAAGTGTGCAACTAATGTAATAGACAACTTTCTCCTTGTGTTGTTCATCCTGATGGGCAAGCATCACCCCTAAGGATTGGTCTGTAATAGAGATATAGAGGTATAAAAGTTGGCAATCTTTAAGAGGTGTAAGGATAGGTGGAGATAGTAGGTACTCTTTGAGTGCATCAAAGGCCTTTTGATAATCGACATTCCACTTGAAACAGACATCTTTTTTCAAGAGGTGGTGGAAGGGTTGACACTGATCAAAGAGTGGGGAGATGAAGCAATGAATGGATTGAATTTTCCCCTACAAGCTATGGATTTGTTTAAGGTCGGTTAGAGGTAACATCTCAAGTATGGATTTAATTTTGGCTAGATCAAATTTGATTCCTTGAAGGGAAATGATGAAACCAAGAAGTTTTCCTAACAAGATCCAAAAAATATGTTTCTTGGGATTGAGGCAAATGTGAAAGTGGATAAGTCACTCAAAGATAATCTTGATAATGGATAAATGGTCTTTACAAAGCTTAGATTGCTTGAGAAGGTCATTCACATAGTCTTTGATGATTATATGTATAAGGTCATGGAATGTTGGTAGGTTTTATTAGTGTTTTTAACATTGAAGGGCATGACTCTGTAATAGAAAGTCCCCCATAGGGTGATAAAGGCAGTTTTGTGCTGATCTTTAGGGGAAATCAAAATCTAATTATAACCCAAGAAGCTATCCATGAGAGACATCTCATGACCTACTATAAGATCAATGAGTTGGTCAATGCTAGGTAGAATAAATTCATCTTTTGGGTAGGCAAGGTTGAGGTCATGAAAGTCCACATAGATATGTATTC
Organism: Torreya grandis; assembly: GCA_037957365.1. Taxonomy (NCBI): domain Eukaryota; kingdom Viridiplantae; phylum Streptophyta; class Pinopsida; order Cupressales; family Taxaceae; genus Torreya; species Torreya grandis. The sequence continues at coordinate 623,583 of JARHVA010004834.1, forward strand.
CCCATAAGGCTTTAGTGATAGGCATGATGTTTGAAACCCATTGGGGATAATTGATGGGTTGAATAAATTTGATGGAAAGGAGGCATTGAAGCTCTTATTTGACAAGGAGAGTTATGTGAGGGTGTATTCAGTGAAGTTTTTATTTGATAAGTTTGGTATCATGATTGGTTATGATGTTATGGGTGGTGATGACTAGGTCAATACATAACATGTCAACATATGACCAAGTGAATGCAATACTATAGTCTTGGATGAAGGTAGATAAATCATGTAGTTCCTTAGAGGTGAGAATTTGACCAAGTTTGATGAGATGGGGGTTATTCTAAGTGTCTATGTCAATGTCTATGGTAGATTCATTCAACATGGTTAAAGTTTCTAGAGGTGAAGATTTATGGCTGGAGTAATCTAGTGCACTAAGGTAGGTGAAAATAACATCATCATCTTAACATTGAACAATGTTAATGATAGGAGAGTTCTCTCCCATGAGTTTAGGATGGGTCAAAGGGATGGATAAGGATGCCCCTTCCTTTTGATAATTTAGGGGGTCAAGGGTAATAATGTTGACAAAAAACAAAATTGGTGGGATGATGTCCTCATCCTCACCCATAAGTGGAGGGGTTGTTGGTGAGGAAGGGGTTTATCTTCAATAATGGTAGGGTAGTTTTTTTGGATTTCTTCTTATTAGGTAGAATGAAGCTAAGGCCATATTTCTCATGAGGATTTTAGGTCTCAATTATGGTCAACATGTGTGGGTCATGCTCATATTATCCTAAACCAAATCCCTTCCAAGCACATTTGTGAAGGTATAGTTTGGCAACTTTTGGGTTGTCCAAATAAGAGAAGGTGGAGGTAAATAGTTGAGGTGGAGAGGGAGTGATGGTAGTGTTAAGTGGCTTGTCAATTCCCCCATAGATAAAGTGGGTTTGATAGCTCAGAGGCCCCAAAGGGTTAATGGCTCTAATGTTGGGGTCATAACCCAGTTGGTGGTTGTGTTTCCCATATTCTTTGGGAGTAAGGAGGGCATCAAGAGTGAGGAGATAGTATTATCCAAGGGTAATGTGTTGTAAGGTAGGTTCCAAAGGATTAGTGATGGGTATTTGGTCCATGGGGATAGATGAGGTGTCAGATGCCTCAATGGAAGAGGAGGAAGTAATGGATTCAACTTTCATGGGTGAGGGTCTGATGGTGGTTGTTTGTAGTGCTTTGGATGGAGGAAGAATAATGCCATTAGGCTGGTAGGTCATATTGAATGATGCAAAATGGCTAGGCTTAATTTGTATCATAACAACTTGACCTTCATTATCAAACTTGACATAATAATGGAGGGTGGAAGGTACACAACCCATGGCCTAGAGCCAAGGTCTCCCTAGTTAAACATTATATTAAAATTCACCTTTGACTACATAGAAGAGTTTAGGGAGTGTGTGAGGTCCTCACTAGATATAAAGGATGATGATTTTCAAAGTAGTGGTCAAGTATCATTAAAATATCTAAGGATGGCTAAAGTTTTAGACATACATTATTTGATAGCTTTAGTTTTTCATAGACATAGAAAGAGATGATGTTGATATTGGCTCCCCCATTGATCATAACTCATTTGATGTGGGTTTGGTTGATGTGGGTTGTAATAAAAAGAGGGGGATTTAGGTATTTATGGTGCATAGAAGGTATCTTTGAGTCCTTGAAGGTAACGAGGGTGGAGAGTTGGAGAGCACCAATGAAGGCCTATATGGGTTGGGAATCCCTTGATCTGACTTTAATGGCCTACATAGCCTTGATTATGGCTTGATGATGGTGAGGTGATCTATAAATGAGCTCATAGAGGGTCATTTTAGTGGGGGCTAGTGGAGTTGTTTAAGGATGACTCTCCTAATGGTTTCAGAGGGGTTAGCCTTTGATGTGCCTAAGATAGTAACTTTGGGCTTAACTGGAAATGTGGAGGTTGGGATTAGGTTTGGTTTAAGGTTAATTAATGGGTATGTATAAAGAATTGACATTTTGGCCTTCCCTTTATACTTTTTTATGATTATGTGACTAAATTAATGGTATGGATAGAGGGGGGAAATGTGATGGGGGGTTGGGTAGATTATTTATCACTTTGAGGTGAGAGTGGGGGTTTAGGAATGTTTTCATGTCCAGTTTTTGGCTTCAATGGTGGAGAAATTAGTGGAAGGTAGTCTACCAGAAGATCATCCTCATCATAGAGTTGGTGGATAATGGCTTGGAGAGATTTGCAATTCTCTGTGTCATGCCCAGATGTCTTGTGATAGGATTAGATTTGATGGTCATTGTACTAGGTTGGCTTCAAACCAAGAGGATAGGAAGGTTTGATGGGAGGTAATGTAAGCTAGGAGGTCTATACTAATCTTTAAAGGATAATCATATAAGATTCTAGTAGAGGTAAGAAAGGTTTAGGGATCATGGTTTTGGTTGATAAGATGGGTTTGTTGGTGGAAATAGGTTTGGTGAGAGATGGTTTGGGTAAGGTGGTATTTTTAGTTGATGGTTTTGGTCTGGGTATGTTGGTTGTGGGGGGACCAAGTTTGATGGTGTGACTAGATGTGATCAGGGAAGGACTAGCACATCGGCTAATAAATGTGCTGGTGTAATCAATAGTAGTGGTTGACATATGTTGAAAGGGGTTTTATTTTTAAGAAAATTAGAAGGGTGAGGCCCTAAGATAGAGGGAAAGGTAGAGGGAGGTAGAGGCTTAGTCAATTATCCTTTTAATGTTTATATCTTCTTGGTTGGTATGGGTCAAGACTTGGGATAGACTTGGGTGAAGTTAAGTCTACTTGCAAGGATGGGTGAACCAAAATCTAAGTTGGGAATGCACCAAGAGTTTTGAAAGGTTTGGTTGGTAAGGTGGTGGATACTTTGGTGGACTAAGAATTTGAGGGGTTATTAGAGGTTTAGATTGGGTTAAGAGGCAATGGAGAGATGATGGATTGATTGGTTTGAGGCATGCTAGAAGGTTCATGTTTGTTAATGGAGGGAAACCCTAACTATTCCTAAAAAGTGGTTCTATCCATGTTTGGTTTTAAGGTAAATTGTAATCTATATAACAATGTAGAAAAAGGTTTGTGTATTGGGCCTGATATGTGGGTAGTGGATGCAACATATAGACTTATAGGTTGGGGAGGATGGTTAGTTGGTTGATTGATTTTTTAAGGTGAGGAAGGTAGGTATAGGATAGATAGTTCCTCCATTAGAGGTGTTGGTAGAGGCACTTCTCCTCTAGGGATGATGTCTATAGGTATGTTATTTTATTTGATAGTTGGTGGAGGTGGTGAATCAAGAATGTTGATTTTCGTAGACGTGTGAGTTGAGGTAGTATGTGATGATTCTAAGACTTATATGAGGGTATCTACGGAGAAAGGAACCTCTTTGGTTTGGCCATCAAAAGGAGGGTAAGGTGACATTATTACCTTGATAAGTGAGGTGGGGGAGGAATGGGTAGATTGGTTGATTAGGTTCTCATACATAGGTGTATCATGAACCATATTTACTATGTGGGAATTATGAGAGCATTTAACCTATATGTGCTTAGTTTTGATAGGGGCATGGTCAGGAAAAGGTTTCTTGAAGATTTTAAGAGCTTGATTTTGAGGGGCATTACGATTATTCAACATGAGTTCCCCCTTGTCTATAAGACTCTAAACAACATTAATAAAAGTATTACATCAGATGACATCACGTCTAATTAACTGATGAGAAACATAGAGGTCATTTTCATTATACCAAGTAGGTGTTAGATGAGAAGAGTCAAATTGCTATGGAGGTTTCATAGGTAGAAGTTGTAAGAGGTTAGCTTTTAGTAGCTTCTCTAGAACAAAGTTGTAAGATTATCCAAGTGGAGTGAATTACTTTTTGTTGCTTTCATTTGGGTTCCTTAAAATTGGATTGGAGGTAATGGGAGTATTTTTCTGGTTGACATTGGGTGGAGGGGAGGTTTTAAGGATGATGGTATTCATGGTTCACCTAGTCTTACTTTTGATATTTTCTTGGTTGCTTGGTTTTGAGGAAGAGGTTTTATTAGCCTTGAAGGTAGAGTTCTTGTTTTGTAACTTCAATTTACCCTCATCTACGTGCCATAGTAAAAGCCTCATCCAAAATTCTAAAGCTCTAAACATGTAGTGTAGAAGATATATGTTTCGAACAAGCTAAAGTGAAAAGTTATATAAGTTTAAGTTGAGGCAGGGAGAATGAAAGTTGATTAATTAAGCTTCTCCAATGGGAAAGAAAATTGGAAATGGACTCATCATCAAATTTATTAATAGAATATAGGTTCTTGATAGAGACCTTCTTGGAAATTTTTAATGAAAAATTGATCCAAGAAGACTTATGCTAGTTGGGTGAAAGAAGAGATGGAATGCTTGGTAAGGGCACTATTCTAATTAAGTACTGGACTAGATAAATAAATGGGGAAGGTTTAGAGGAGAAGGAAATCATCATAATAAATCATATAACATGCATTCCTATAATCTCTAAGGTGTTGTTAGGGGGCCTCCTTGATTTGAAATTTAGTAAATTTGGGAAGCTCCCACTAAGGAGGATAAGCTCTGATAGGAACAAAAGAATGAATAGGTTTGTTATAAATTTGATCATAGGATAGGATGTTATGAGATCCTAAAATGGATGACTAAAGGTTGGTCATCTTTTCCATGAGAATTTTAATTAGGTTAGTTTGAGGTGGCACACCAAAAGGATTGTAAGGCTAATATTGTGGTTGAGGTTGGGAAACATATTGGTAATTGCTTAGAGATTGAGACGCTGCCATGTATTGGAATGTGGATGCTATAAATTAGGTAGGGTAGGTGGTTGGTGGTGGTTGGGTAGTGGGTACATACCCTTATGGGTTGGGGATATATCATATATTGGTTGCAATGAATAACTACTAAGAAGTCCCTATGGATTGGGCATGGGTGGTAATTGGGTTGGTGACTAGAGGGGAGGTAGTGACCTTTGTGCTAATGGGTGGTGAGGTAGAAGGGATAGATACCCCCAATCTTGGTAAAGGGGTATTAAATGATGGGTTAGGTTTTATAGAGGGGAGGTTGGTAATGTAGGTGGTGGGCTCTCTAGCTATAAGTGGGGTATGATGGGTTAATGGTTGGGTTGTCCCCAAAGTAGAGGAGTCATTAGTAGAGGTGGAAGGTGTAAGGGTAATGTTTTCTTAGATAGGTTGGTTCTTAGATGTAGTGTCAAAGGGATTAGTAGATGAAGATGTTTGGGTGTTCAAAGGTTGGGTGGTGACTACAAGAATAGAGATTCCCTTCATAAGGTGGGATGGCATGCCATAAGGATGATCCTAAGGTGGAATTGAAACTAGGATATGGTGAGAAGAGGTGTTAAGGTATTATTGAAGGGCCACTAGATTGTTGTCTAAAAGGTGGTAAAATCCATGTCTCCTTGGGCAAATGCCTAAGGTAAAGTAGGGCTTCCCAATGGATGAGGTGAATCATCTACCTTAAAGACATACTCCATAAATGAGGAGGTAGAAGAGGTTGATTTAAGTGACATGTTTTATTCTATCAGGTCATTTCATTACTGACAAGTGAGAACCATAAAAGAAAAAGGGGAGAGAAAAAAAGAACAATCTCACCACTCAAACAAGAAGAAGACAATAAAGTGATCAAGTAAATCAAGACACACACTATGAAGTATGTTTTGGCCTAGAGGTTAGCTTTTATATCACTTTTGGCTTATGCCTTAATTTGTGAGAATGTATGATAGAATTTGGCTTATAGATCATGTACTATAGAGTTAGTCTATGGTTTTTTGGGGGTTTTTTCAGGTTCTCAAATTAATGTGTATTAGAATCAATACATGGCTTAGTATTGGGGCCTACCAACTCACTTGATGGTCCCACAATGATAAGAGTGTCAGGTGCTTAGCCAATATATATTGATATCAAGTTTATACTCAACCAGAGAGTTAAGTTGGTTTTGTCTTTGGTAATGACCTCTAAGTAGGATCATCAAGAATGGATAAGGTGATTGATAGGTAATAAAATCCTAGTTAGGCCTTGTCTTAAATTATTTTGATGTTTGATTGATGAAAGTGGTTTAGCTAGTGTGTGTAACAAAAGTGGTGCTACGATAAGATTACTCTAATTTAATTCAAAGTGAACTAATGTTAAAAGCAAGAAATGGTTTTAGTTCATTTTAATCCCAAAAGAAATTTTAGTTTTAATTATGAGCATAAATAGAGAGAAGATCATACAAATGCAAAGAAAATGTGAGTAAAGACTCTAGGTCCCACTAGGCATACCAAAATGTTTAAGAGTAATTTTTTAATTTTAAGGATCTTAGGAAAGAAAATAAACTTAATACGGGTGTGGTTAAAAAACTTGTTAAGTTGTGTACATGTTGAATCAAAAGATGTAAAGAGATCCTCTTTGTCTTGGGAGGAATATCTATAGATAAGAAAACACTAAGGTAAACTTGTTTGTTAGATAGATAGTAAGGTGGATTGCTTATTGAGAGCTAGATCTTGGAAGTGAGAGCTAATTTAAGGGTTATCAATCCACCTATTTTAAAAAATTAAGTTGATAAAATTAGAAATAAGATACTTGCATCAATAATAGGAGATTACTAAAATTTAATATAAGAAAAGCTTGTTTATAAAAGAGACTAGAAATGATCTAATTAGTGATAAAATAATTAATACTAGTACCAATGGGTTAGGGTATGGCTCAAAAAACTAGGAAGGGACTTATGAACAGATAAGGACATAGAAAAGTGAATTTGGTTAGGGTAAGCGGGTTAAATTAGATCACTAGTTTTTGGTGCCACAAGTGACCATCGTTGATCATGCAACTATCACTAATTGAGGGTAACCATCATCCATTGAGGGTAATTTTCATTGGTTAGGTAACTATCACCAATTGCATATTAGTGAATTTTAAAGGGAAAATAATGTTTGGGTTTGCTAATTCACATGATCTAGAAAATGGATTCTAGGAGATAGCTTAGGCTTGGGATAAAAACTTGGTAAAATAATACAATCAAATGAATTCTTGTCTTACCAATAATTATTTGGTGGGTGGTTAATGTAGATTTATGTTGGTGGAATTTGGGTTGATTTTAGTATAATAACAATACTTGGGAGCTTAATGGAGGTTTGATGACAAGTAGGCTCCTTATGTGATGGCTGATAGCACTTGATAATGTTGTTTTACTTGATTGACCTACAAAAAGGGATTTTAGATACAAAGATCTTTTGACAAAAATTTTAGATGGTTTGACCTCTTAGGCCTCTCTCTCTTATAGGCACAAGCAAGAGGTGGAAGTGGTTGTCCAAACTAGACTTGAAGAAGGATTGTAAATATAAGTCATCCATGTAAAGGGCTCATACCCAAATTTAGACTATCGTATTTAAAAAATCAATACAATGGTTTGTATGTAAGTTGCATGCTAAGTCTAGGCTATCCATCTTGACCATCACTAGTTAGGGTGACCATTGTTGGTCACCCTAACCATTGTTGATAAAGGACCTAGGAAAAATATAGGTTAAAATGGATAAAAATGTGAGTTAAGTTAGACAAGTGACTAAATTAAATCTTGATTAGGTAGGTAGGTTAGGCTAGGTAGGTTTGTCAAACTTATAGGTGTAGTTGATAGAGGTTCAAGAGAAACCAAAGGTATTATGATGACTAGGACTTTGTGAATTTTTTTCTACTATCTACATGACCAACTTGGACACTAGTACCAAACCCTAAGGTTTCTATATTGTAGTGTTATTGTCCAAGTGCATCTTAGGCCCCAATGATCATTTCCTTCTGGATCCTTATCTTCAATCACATCTACCTAACATGAATTCATTTAACCCATGACTGATAGATCCATATATAATCCCATTCAAAGATCATTTGGAAATGGTTGTTAAATATCATTTAGTCAAGCAAGAATACAAGCAAGACCACTTAATAAATCTTCCCTATTCTCTGCATATAGCCAAACTATACACTTTCAAGCCAATTTAAGACCTTACACCAGTCTTTAATCATCTAAAACTTACCCAGTTTTAGCATTTATTGCATTGTAATTCATTATTACACAAAGCACTCTTAAAGGCAGAACTACATATGGCTTGATCCCTCCTCAGATTATTGGTATATAGGCAACATGCCCACACATGGGGTTTGAAGCATGTCCAATGCATCGTACACACACTAACCCCTTTCCCCATTTGCCAAAGTTTCTTTTAATTACATAAAAGATATAAGTACATGAAGAATAAGCTCTATCATGAGCTCTATTGACAATGAATACATAAAAATTTGTACATAGGCTCACACTAAGCAAATGAACATAACCTAGAAAGCTAAATCCTCAAAATAATAGCATCAAACAAGGACTATAGTGTTGAAGCCTAGGGTATCTAGTTCTATCACTCTTGTCTAATCAAAAAATAAAGTACAATATCCTATTTGTGATAGTGTCCTAGCCCTACATACAAATTTCTAGACCATGTCTCTATTATAATAGTCTAGAATAAACTAATTTTAATGTTCTCTCTCAATACTATTTTAAAAAAAGGTCTAATTGCAATTTAATCTCACAAATTAGTAACTTTAATTAGGAATATTATTTAATAATTTCTCATACTCAAACCCATTTATTTAATAGGAATAAAACTCCATTATTCCCAAAAATAATAAATCATTTGATGAACTCAACTTACTTTGAATTTTAGATAAAGACCGTAGAAACCCTAGGGTAAATTCCTAGCTAATTTTTTCCATTAAATTTCTGAATTCTTTCTTGAATATTTAAATGAAAAATTCCTCTCAAATTTTAAAATTTTTTAGTAACCCTAGTTTCATTAACTACCTCCTAGTAATTTTCCAGCATTAATCCAATTATTTCCTAGTTTTTTGCTTACACATAAATCAAAAATTTATTTAAAATTTTAAAATTTTGTAATAAATTTTAAAATAAATTTATTTTAAACCCTAGTTTTATCAACTAGCTCTGAGTAATTTTCTAGGAATTTTTCAATCATTCTCTAAATTTTTAGTTGCATATTACTATCAAACAATCACTTCAAATATAAAAAATTCATAGTAATTTTCAAAAAATTATTTTTCTCAAAACCCTAGTTGCATCTACTAGGTCCCATTAAATCAAGAAATTTCCCATAAATTTATTAATTTTTTCTTGAATACTTAAGTTAGAAATTCAATTTTAATTTCAAAAATTCATAGTGTTTTTCAAAAATATTTTAAAAAGTCCCTAGTTGCATGTACTAGCTCCTATTTTGCTTCTTGAGGTATAACCTTACATCCATAATCAAATTGTAAAAATGATTCTCATGTATGTACAAATTTTTCTTACATTTATTGTAAATAATAAGGAAACCATAATGGGCCATATCATGTATATGAATGATGAAGTATATCATATGTTAGTATAAAGCTTCATTCTTTGCATTTCATGCTTATTTTTCATTATATGAGATGATGTTAAGCAAGTTATTTTTAAACATGTTAATACATCTCTTGCATCACCTCCCTTGGATACTTTAATCCATACTAAGTCATGTTGCATGGTCCATTTTACTCTTCCCTAGGGGACTACCCATCACCAAAGAGCCCAATTGACACCATTTATCCCTCCACCACCTTGACTTATCAATTATCTTCAATCTCATCCCATAGCTATTACTAATCCTATATGGATAGTAGATAATATGGTTAGAGATATTACATGACATACCACTATGCATCCTCCACCTAGCTAGGATCCCCATCGCCCTTCTATTCTTACCCATCCCAGGCCCAACCCACCCACATAAGAAAATTTCCACAAGGCATATGACATTATTGATCAAATGAGAAACACTCCAACTAATATTTCCATGTTAGAACTAATTTAGAAATCTAATGTATTCAAGGTAATTCTTTATCAGGCACTCACTTAGACTTATATGCATATTGATTCATAACCTTCTTATTTTGCATCAGTGGTCACCACTTTAAAAACTATAGAATATGAAATTTATTTTGATAGATAGGACACACCTTAGATAGTTATTGATAAAAAAATTCCACTATTCATACATGTTCAAGTCAAATCTATTGCAATCAAAAGAGTTTTTGTTGATAGTGGTTTCTAACTTAATATATGTAATATCACATTCTTACAGTCTATGGGTGTAGATATGACATTAATGCAAAATATATATAAGATCATTCATGGATTCAATGATATACCACAATAGACATTGGGTACCATTACTTTATATATCATGGTAGGAGCCAAGACCTTCTCTACACAGTGCTAGGTCATGCAAAGTCTTCTCCACTATAATATTTTACTTTGATGACCCTAATTACATACTATGGGTGTCATTCCTTCTACTCTCCATTGATGTATTAAGTTTATCTATGATAGATATCTATACATATATCCATCATACAACCATCCATTCAGATATTATCATAGTACATAGTCATCTTCAATTATTTTGCTAGATGTGATACCTTACCTCATAGTACAACCACCACCTCATTGCATTTCTCTTAATTATATACATAAATATAAGGTTGGAGAGACTAAAACTTATCTTAATCCTTAACTTACATTCACAACTTTAGCTCTATATATTCTGCCAATCATAATAGCTTTAGCCATTCCATCTACTCCATCCGTCATAGTTTTGACACCTATTACACATACACAATCACTGATAGTAGTACCAATAGTTCCAATTGATTCCACAGTTACTCCACTATTTATAGATACTTTTGTACTAGTATCATGTTTTACTACTATAGATTATGAGACTCTTATATCACATTTACCTCTTGTGGTAAATTTTGAGTTACCATATGTACATGATGTTGATACAGATTCATAGGCTTCTTTAGATGATGATATGGAACCCACACTCATAGATGATTATTTATGTGGATTGAGCTTTAGACTAGTTGGCCCATGAGAGTACCAAGATGACTCTAGAGCTCTCATTACACATCCTACATCACTTTTAGCATCTCACACTACACTCTCAGGATATATTCCACACTCATGGTCATAGACAAATCACTTGGAACATAAAATTAACATGCTTACCTCTATGGATATAGAGCTAGTTATTTAGATTTAGGCAATCAACACACAACATTAGCCATAATTTATGTTATATATATATATATATATATAGACACACACACACACACACACACACACACACACACACACACACACACACTTGATCTTGAAATGATCACATTACCTATAGTATGACACAGATCTATCATTAAATTGTCAAAGTAGGATGGTCACCCATTTTGTACTTTTCATAGGACTATAGACCATGGTACAAACTAATGTACATATTTATAGTAGAGATTAGATAAACTAAAATATTGAGATATTATTTAGATTATAGCACCACCAACAACACCTACTCAATGACTTCCAATAATGTCATCTAGTAGTAGGGTTAAACGTCCTAGAGTAGATTCAACATCTCCACCACTAGAGCAACCTTTGATGTAATGATATAATGAACAAAACATACACAACATATGATGATACTTATGATGATGATATTGAGGTATTTTATGATGGTCGTTACCCTTTCCTCTATTTCCATCCCTAGTAGGCTCCATCCTTGGATGCCTTCCCCCTCCCACCTAGTCTTTTATATCATTATGTATATATTGCTTTATTTAAATGCTTGTACATAGTATATTTCCATATTTTCTTGTATATAATCTCTTCTTATTGATTTTACCTAGTTAAAATATTCCAAAAAAGCAAAAACAATATAACGTTTGAAAAATACAAAAATATTCAAATATAACAAAATACACAAAAATATTTTGATTGTATACATCATCCATGTTTTACATTAATAATATCATGTTAGGAAATACATTTATTATTTCATGATATTGTATTTCAGTTTATCTACATTACCATGCTTCACTTGATCTTCTTTGATTGTGTGCAGTGACATCCAGATACTTGATTAATTCACTCTACCCATTGAGGGGACATCTTACTTCTACATTCAAGACACACATTGATATATCTTCCCCCTAGGGACATCTTGTACATGACTACACAATCTAGGTTATGTCATTCCTACACTAAACACTCCAATTTATCATGTTAATGTACAGTAATTACTACATTACATAGATTACTATATGCATATTTCACTAGTATCTAACACTTTTGTATCTCTTAGTATATACCTAGTCTTGTACTAAACATTTATTGCATAAATTTAGTCTTGTTTTGATTATTTAAATGTGATTCTATCTTTCTAGTTATTACATGATTTTTATTCTTGCTTAGCATATCTTGTTGGATTATCTTTCTAGTTCTTACTTATATCATGTATGTGCCTTAAGACATTTGCCAATGTCCTTTGCTTCTATTCATGTGTGTGCCTTAGGACATTTATCAATGTATTTTGTTTGTAATCTTCTATGAGCCTATGGTGCTTGTGCTAAAATTACTTGTTTCACTTGTATTTGTATGTGGCATTTGAACATGCCTTATATGTTTGCTTTCTAGTTTGAGTGACATGTGACCATGTCCCTTGTTTACATAGCCCCTTGGCCACCTTTGTATGTTTCTTAATTCTTGATTTGTGTGATTGTTTCTTGATTACTTCTCAATTATTGTAATGACATGATCCATATCATGCATTTTCCTTTTCTCTTGGATTCCATAATAGAAATCATGCTCTATCCCTCTAGATAACAACTAAAAAACTAATAACTAACATTTCTAGTTTCAATTCAATTCAAGAACATTGTACATGCTATTACATTGTTATATCTATCTAGGTATACCCCTATTGATCTAACAATCTCTCAAATCAAACCATACTATATCTTGAGATATCTTATTAATTATTATTTATATATCATGTATATTTCTAGCTTAACACACTTGTAGGGATTCTTCTTCTAAGGGTAGTCATTATAAGGTACCTATTCTTACCCTCAGACAAGGGGGAAATAAATAGGGGTTTTTTTATAGATATTAAAGCTCCTAATTGATCAAAAAATCTAGTTTTAGAACAACCAGAATAGTAACCAATCATCAAAACACTCAGAATAGACTAGGTTGATAGTCAAGATTCTAGAATAGTGATCAATTTCAACCGAGGACAATAGCACCAAGGTTGGACTATAGTGACAGACACCAAGGTGTCAATTGTTGGTCCTCTTGTCCAAACAACAAAAAAAACCAAACTTTTTAGAAGTAGGCATAAAGGTAGGTTTAGCTATAATTTTGCACAATCAAACCAGTTTAGATCAGTAGTTTTTAATACAATTTACTCAAAGAATCTAGTTGTAGGGGGCATCATGTGTGGCATGATTGGTTCACACTTCTAATTTTAGATGCGATAGTTGGTATAACTTCTAGATCATTATCCATATTTCAAACACCAATGATTGGGGGTAGATTATGTTGATGATTCTAATTATACCACAGGTGCTCTTAGTGTTGAAGAACATTTCTCATTTTAGGATTTTGAGAATACATGGAATGCATTGTAGTTTGTGACTATTTAGTGATTGTATGTGGTGGAAAAGAATGAAAGTATGAAAATTATCCACAATATTTATTTGATTTAGTGTTTTAGAGCCACCATGGTCTATATTATTTGAATACTTAATAATTTTGAGGATTCAATAATTAAACTAAATGATTATTAACAATGACCCATAAGATAGAGTGAATCTTGAAAAAAATAAGAAAGAGGAAGAGTAAGGTAGAAATAAATGTGATTGTAGGTTTTCATCTCAAATATTATGACAAAATTCCAAATACTTTGAGCACATTTGAACCAATTTATGTTATAAAATAGCATAAGCTCAAATTATATCACAAATCAGGTAAAATTCAAATGAAAAATATGAATCATAAGTAAGAACCAACTCTACATCAAAGGTTTTATATTATGATCTAAATAACCTAAGTACATCCAAATACAAAGCAAATAAAATGAAGTATATTTGAGATATTCATAATCAATTTAGCATTTAGTAAAAATTAATAGCCCTATGACAAAGAATGTAACTCAAATAATAAGAATCATTCAAATTCAAGATAACTCTCTATAATTGAGATATAGCATAGAAATTTAATGAAAACTATCTGGATAATATTTTCATAATTTATTAGTTATATTAAATGCTCCTAGTATCAATTTCTCAAAAAACTCTCCTCTTATAAATGGTAACCACCTACCTATTTATAAGAAACATAAGAAGTTAACCAATTAAATTTAAAAAATATCTAGATGTGGATAAAGATAGTTGTCTTGGATATAAATCTATAATGCAAAAATATCATGCCAACTTGACAAGAAAGAGTATATGCTAATAGACTAGCATATACTTTACAGAAAGAATATTCTTGTAGGATTTTAATTAGTGGGTCCTTCCAATTATCCCTATCTAAGGAAGTCTTTCACCATGGTGTATTTCTCTTTGATCAGCTCAAAATCCACTATAGGTTTCATTATATAATCCTCTTCTTTATCTACTAACTTGTCAAATTCACTATCTACCCAAGATACAAGTTCCTTAACACATTGTGCTTATGCAATTTGCTTCTCTACAAAATTAATGGTATGAAGGGTCTTTTAGTTGGCATTAGATGAATGACCTTGGATATATTTGATGCCTTGGATGTGGGTATCAACCCCTTATTTAAAATCTTTTTCATCAATTAGGCCTAAAGTAGTAATTTGAGAAGGATTATTTAATAGATTCCTCAAAAGTTTCTCAATCTGATTTACCATGTTTGTGTCTCTCTTGATGAAATATTCAACATCACTACCACAAGTGATAAAATCTTCTTGTTTTTCTACCAAAACTACCATGATGATGTCCAAATGTTTGAGTTTGATAATATTGAAGTTAAGGTCTACTTTGTCTTATGCACCTTGATGAGCTCCTTCATTTGAGCTTGATAATTTTGCCACTAGGTGATTAAGGCTTATGCCATCTCAACTTGATGGTCCAAAGCATTCAATCTAGACTTATTGATTTTCAAATTCTCAAATGCATCCATCAAGGATTTATTAAACATTTAAAATATATTTTCAATAATTATCAAGAAGACCTAAGCTTCCAAATCTTGCTTTTCTATTTCCAAGTTGAGAATCTTTTGTTTCAATCATTAAACTCCAGCCAAGGCCATTATTGATTGGGCTAGTACAACACTAGCTACATCCTCTTGAAAAATAAGATGCTCCCCTACTTCCTACCCTATAATATGAGTTAATCCTATAAATGGCTCCACCTTCTGAAAGGTGAACTCCTCAATACCAATAGTAATTTTCTTGGTCACTACTCCTTCAAGAGTTTGTCTCTAGATTAAATTAGACCTAAGGATCAAACTCTTTCACCTATGCTTGTTTAATAATCTACAAACTTGAACTCCTAGAAGCTTCTGGGGTACCGATCCATTGGATTTCCTTGTGAAAAATATGTGTATTTATTATGCTTATTTGTTCAACATATCCTAAATCCATGGCTTGACATTATCCTGAACACCTATGTCCACTTGAGTCAGAGCCAATAAAGGAAAAAGACATGGGATTTTTTGAAACTTCCCATAAACAAACCTATCTAGAATGGTTGGTCCATAAAAAGAATTCTTATCACTGAAGAGATTTATTTCACTAGTAAGGTGAGTGAAATTTAACGTAGGCCTCTTTTTTATATTCAAAGGAACTAAGGATAATTTTTCCTATCTCTTTCTTCTACCCAACGAAACTAATTCCTTGCATGTTTCCTTTAATGGGTCTTCTTGCTTATCTAAAATTTAAGTAGTCATGATATTAATAAGGGAACTTTCCACTATTTATCTAGTTTTTAAAGCAATTATGTTGATAACTTCTATTAGGGAAGAAGACCTTGGTGGGGATGCCTAAATTTGGAGGCTTTTAATAGGTCTTTGTTCAATCTTGGACTCTTCACATATAGCTTTACCTTTTCCTTTTGCATCCACAAGTTGATCAATCTAAGATAACTTTATCAATTATCCCTACTAAGGCTTATAAAATTATCCCTCAATAGGTGGATCTTGATGTCTAATCCAGATGGCCTTGGCAGAAAGTGATATTGTAAAGGATGTAACTACAATATTTCTCCAAAAGGCTTATTATCCTTGACTAGCCTATGTTCTAAAGTTATGTTGTAGTTTTTAACCCTAGATAAGACTTCCTAAAAGTTTTTTTCCCTTGTGTAAATACCATCTCCCACACTTAGTTGATGGTTGTACTCAATCTTTGGGACCTTCCTATCCTAAATATGGTTAGCCACTCCATTATTGGGGTCCCACATCTTAAGATTATATAATTGGAAATTAAAAGAGTTCCTATGTACCACCATGATCCCTAGCTATTTCTAATCCTTTATTATAATTCTACTAATGTCTAGTGGGAAGGGATGAACTTGAGCCTTTTTATTCTTCTTGTAGTATTAATCTATATTGTAGATGATTTGATAACCAATTTGTTTCTTTGCAAGGTTAACAAGAACATATATGGGTAGTCTATATGGTTGGACCATGATTCATTATATCCTTATTATAGTGAAATCTAGATAGAACCACACATCCCCCATGGTCTCCACTTATTTTTTGATTAGAGGATGAAGTCTAGGCATGGGAATACTAGTGATTATCTTTAAAATGACTAGGAATACACCATCACATATGAATTTCATATGATTCCTATATTTCAAAAGATGTAGTTTGGATTAATGATGGGACATGGTAATCCTATCATTAGGGGACCAATTTTGGATGTCAGGGAAATTAATGGAAGCCAAAAATGAGTCTAAGAGGTAATACATCATAAATAAATATCTAGAGTCTTTCTCTGAATGGTTGTAAATTATTGGGCAAGGATGAAACTTATTAAGTCTCCAATGGGAGGGGTTAGTTTCTGCTCCAACATGCAATGGGCATAATACACCCAGACCTTACTCTCATAATTTGTATAAGAGGCACCAAAGTCTATGTTTAATAAGGTCATATCTACCCTAACACCCTTTCTAAATTAGGTAATAAGAATCTCACCAGTAGGGGTCTTAAAAATAGGGGAACCTTGGATTAACCAAGGTGAAAAAACTAAATCTAAGTTTTGGGAATTTGTCCATTCTCTCAAAGATGGAAAATCAACATGAGGTAAAGGGAGATTATAATAAGTATCCAAAGCCATGGGAACTATGCATGTAGGTTTATTGACACTTCATGAATAATCTATTCTCCATCTACTCTATAGTCAACAAAAATAGGAACAAGAAGGTCAATACAATGCATTACCTCTAGTTTAGTAGCTACATGATGAAGGCCTACAATTTGAATTGATACTAAATCTTTGTATCTTTGATATACTAAAGCATTCCTCTTTTCTTCTTGAGAAATTGGCTGAAACTCTCTGATAAATATGAATAATTAGGACCAATACCTTATTCTATGTACATTCAATATTGTTGAATCCAACTCTATGTCTCTAAAGACCCTTCCTTCACCATTTGAAGTTAGATAAAGATCTACTTTAATGTTCATCTATTTCCCAACCACTACCATTGATAAAACTATGTTGTAATTATAAACCTATCAAATTTCTTACTAAGGCACCTACTCTGAATTTAGTTTATAGTTATCTCAAGTGTCACATAATCAATTTGAACCAACTTTGGCTTTCTTTAGGGAGGGTTTGGGGTATTTTGCTTTAATGACCAAAACATCTAACTTTGATCTCATATGTAACTTATATATGATGGAACCTTACTTATCATATCTCTTATGTTTTCAATCATGAGATGTCTTTCATTTGGATCCTCCATACTTACGTGGATCTCATGTGGTAGGGTTCCATGCCTTTTGTGGAAATTTTTTGTAAATGGCATTTGAAGAGTGACTATTGGTTTTCAAAAGTCCCTTTTATTTTTCTTTGAAAAGCCAAATCTAGGTCCTTGCATTTCATTAGTTTTTGATCTTTGAGCTTATTTATTGTGCCATATGTCAAGCTTTCAAGGCCTTTTAAAAGTTTTTAATTTTGTCACACTATTGGATCAAATCTAGTGAGAAAGTGATCACCATATGATCCTTTGGGAGATCATGAGGATTTTTGGTTGATGTGCACCATTTGATCAAATCCATTGAGAAGGTGATCACCATTAGATCTTGCAAGATGCTTACAATTTTAATCGATAAAAATGACTTAGGCCAAGATTTTTATATGTCAATCTTGCCTTCATAATAAAACTAAGAATTTATTGAAAGGATTTAAAAATTCCCCCTTTGATTAGGGTTAAAAAATTATCTAAGTTAAATTTGATGGGTTTGGTCTCATCAAATACATCCTAGCAGTAGCCAAATGATAGGGGTTGAATCTATCAAATTTAAGACAATAAAATCCTTTTGTTTCAATTTAAACTTGATGGGGTTAGTCCCATAAAATATGTCCTTATAGATGTCAAATAATAGCAATAAACCTATCATATTTAAAATAATGAAATTTATTGATCCAATACCTGAATGTCATGTAAAACCATTAAGAGATCTCAAAGCTTTGGGGATTTTCTAACTTAAATTGATGGGTTGAGTCCTATCAAATAGGTCTTCATAGACATCAAATGATGGGGGAAAACCTATCAAATTTAAGATAATAAAATATTTCTATTTCAATTTAAATATAACAGGTTTGGTCCCATAAAATATGTCCTCATAGACGTCAAATGATAGGAGTGAACCTGTCAAATTTAAAACAATAAAATTTATTGATCCAATAATCAAATTCCACATGAAAAAACCATCATGAGATATCAAAGCTTGAAGGATTATCTAATTTAAATTGGATGGGTTTGGTTCCATCAAATACGTCGTCACAATCATCAAATGACGGGGGTGAATCTATCAAATTTAAGACAATAAAATACTTATGTCCAATGAATGAGTGCCATGTATAAAAACCATTGAGAGATATCAAAGTTTTAGGGATGATGTGTAGCATTGGATTGAGAACATCTGAGGTAATGTAAATGTTTGGATCAATCCTAAGAGGTTAACAACTATTAACATCCTTTTGAGTGTCAGATTTAATTCACACCATCGGATTAAAAATCTTTGAGAAAATGATCACCATTGGATCAAATCTTGAGTGGTTAACATCTATTAACTTCCTTTTGGGTGTTGTATTTAATTCATACCATTGGAATGAAACCTTAGATAAAATGATCATCGTCATATCTACAAAAGGGCACTTGAGTTTTAAATTAATACCCAATCATGTTTTAAGTTTAGTCTAAGGTTTTAAATTAATATTTGGTCATATTTTAAAGAAAAAACATATTTGAAGATTAATATAATGTTAGAGTTATGATCATTTAATCCACAAGGAAATAAAAATTCTTTCTAGTATTTTCCTAGAAATGTGTAAATTTAAACCCTTTTAGGGTTTGTTCCTTAGAAACCCTAGCTTCTTCCATGAAACCTACAACTAATCACCTTAAAGATAACTATTAGAAATTTTGAACCATGAAATGTAAACATGATCAAATTTATCAAAGCACATGTTCCTCTTTTAGAATTTATTTACCTTTAAAAAATCAAGATAAGACAACTCTTCATATTCAGTCTAGAATATAGACTTTTTGGAAACAAATATAGGGGTCCTCCTTTAAAAAAAGATAGGGGTGTTGGTCTCAAATAATGGTGACTCATAATGGAAACATAAAAATATTTTGGAACACAAGACTCTGGTTTAAACTTGTACATAAAATCTATATCCCATTCAAACATATGATTTTTTTTAATCAACCTTAAATTGAAACAAGTTCCTTACGTATAAAATCTGAACATAGGTATTATAACATAAACATACAGTGTGTTCTTTGATTCCACTTACTATTTGTCATAAAATTCAAAAAACATCTGGGTTCATGTCCTTTTGGTCTATAGTATTTGATTGTAAACATTTTTAGATATTCTTTGAGAATAACAACTCTTAGTTCAAGGAAGACTCAAGTATTAATCTGCTACCAACCAAGTGTCTATAGCCCTGACAAAGATACCTTTGGTTCCACTCAAGGTCTTGCTCCACTACTAACTAGGTGTCCATATCCCTAGTAGAGATTAATTGAATCACCTTTTCTTCAAAATATTTTGATTTGATAATAAGATTTTGTTTTTTGCTTCCAATGAAAGTTGGGAACCAGATTAGCCAGGTTTAGGGATTTGATCAAATGTTCTAGCATTAGGATAATTTCCCTTAGTTGAGACTTTAGTTCATGACAAGGATATGCTTTAAGTGTAAGCAAGAATATGAGTTAACAAACTAAATTCACATCATATACATATGATTCTTCTTAAAACCAAGTTTTAATTTAGAAAAAGATTTAAATTTTTGAAAGATAATAAATTTATGTACCAATTTATATCAATACCCCTGGTTGCTTCATACTAATTTATTTCCAACCATGGTCACCTCATATAAAATTCACCCACACTCTCTTAAGCAATTCCAAACCAAAAAATAATACCATGAGACCTTACCACAATGAAGGAACACCACCAAGTAAGAATAAAAATTAAAATACCAATAAAACAAATATAAATAAGCCCAACAAGGAAGAAAAACCAAAGCAAGAAAGGGAACTAACTAGCCTACCTATTCTAATTTTATTACACTTACACATTTATTCCATGAATACTTATGGTGGGGTAGTAGCAAAGTAATGTTTGAGATATTTTCCATTAGTAGGCAATACAAACTCTACTCCTTGAAGATATTTCAACCTAAAAGTATTGTTGCCCAGGATTTCTACAATTTGGTAAGGACCAAACCATAAATGAGTGAATTTACCATGTTTACCTTTGGGTTCTGATGCCTTATCTTAAAGAAGAACTAGATATCCCTATCTAAATACCTTCACTTTAGATCTCTTATCAAACCATCTTTCCATTATTGATTGGTGTCTACTGAAGTCTATAAATGCCTTTTCTCTAGCATCTTCCATTTGAATAATGTCTAACAACCAAGAATTAACAAGTTTCTAACTATCTTCCATGTATTCCTACATGAATGTGAACATAGAAAAATTCAAATTGATAGGAAAGATGTGATCCTAACCATATACCAAAAAAAATGGTAAAACCTTTAGATCTTGTTTGATCCTAATTTGATCTACCCATAATGCAAGCTTAAGAAGATTATGCCATGTTCTAGGTCTATCTTCGGTAGATTTCTTGATAGCTTTCATCAAATTTTTATTTGTGGATTCAGAAACACCATTTCCTTGAGGATATTTATTAGAATAAAACTTGAGTGTAATGCCTTGTCCATAATCCCATTCCATCATTTCAATAGAAATGAATGCAATTCCACTATCATAAACCAAAGAAACTAGGTTTCCAAATCCATTACAAATATTTTCTTCTAAGAAATTGATCACTTCCTTTGTTGTACATATTTTAGTGGCTACTACCTTAGTCCACTTAGTACAATAATCCATGGAAATTAGGACATACTTATGACCTCCAAAATAACTGGGGTTTGTAACTCCAATAAAGTCTAATCCCCATTGTTCAAAATGTTTATGTACCATCACATGTTGTAAAGGCATGACTACCTTTAGTTCCTTTATTCTAAATATTTAGCATGAATGACACTCCCTCACATGCTTATAAGAATATTTAAAGAGTGTGGGTCAATAATATCTAGCCCTAATAATATTATGAGCTATGGTTCTTCTTGAAGGGTTTCCACTTCTTAGTTTCTCATGAAAGGTAGTCATAATCTAAGCTACTTCTTCCTTGGACACACATCTCAAATAAATTACCTCAAACTTCCTCCTATACAAGACTCCATTTTGATGAGGTAATGAGCTAATTTGAGCCTCAAGGCTCTCTTTTATTCTCTTATAAATCCTTGGGGAGAAACACCATCAACAAGTAAATTGATAATAGAGTCATACCACTCATTAGATTGAAAGTTTTGTTGATGTACTTGCATGATATGAAATTTTGGGTCAATACTAGTGATCATCTAAACTAGACCCTAAAATTTCACTAATTTGGATTCTTTTATCTCTATATCATATTATTTAATAATTTACATCCATTTGCCTCTTCTTTCTCCAAGCTCATTCTGACTCAACATAAGTTTTGTAGCTGGATTAGGTAATATAACATGTACCTTATTTCTAAGGAGGTAATGTATAATTTTTTTTTGCCTTTAGAAATGCATAAACCTAATTATCAGTCATATAATAATTTACTTTTGTATTCTTAAAGTTGGTGCTCATGAAATCTATAGGATGATCATTCCCATCAAATTTTTGAGTTAACACAATAACAATAATATGCTCAGAAGTAAATGAATAGTAGGCCTTCTTGGATTTTTGATTCCAAGAAATTATATAATCTTTTTTAAGCATGTCATTCAAAGGTTTAAAAATCTTAGTGAAGCCTGAAATAAACTTCCTCATAAAATTAATCTTGCCAAAGAATGAATTAAGTTCTTTTCAACTGTTGGGTAACCCAAATTTAGAAATGGCATCTACTTTATCAGGTACCATAGAGAGTTCATCTTTGGTAATGACATGTCCCAATAATTTTCATTTAGTGATATATAATATTCTTTTATGGGGATTAAGAGGTACACCATACCTCCTACATCTATCAAATACTTGTCTCAAATGTATGAAGTGCTCTTCTATATTTTTAGATAATACTGTAAGATCATCCATATATATGATGATACAATTTCCCACAAAACCTTGTAAAGCATGGTCCATGGCCCTTTGAAAATTTATCCCTATGTTAATTAATCCAAAAAGCATTCTCTTGTAAGCATATGCTCCCTATTCAATAGTAAAATTTGTTTTTATCATATCTTCCAGATCAACAAGCACCTGGTTATACCCAAAAAAATCATCTAAAAAATACATCATGGAAGATCCTAAAATAGTTTAGATAACTTGGTATAGAGAAGGTAAAGGATAATTATCCTTTTTATATGCTCTATTCAAATTTCTAAAATCTATGCAAAATCTTATTTCTCCATTATTTTTTATGACTGGGACTAGGTTTGCCACCCAATTGGAATGTCTAATATGAATCACTATCCTTGCATCCAATAACTTCTTGACTTATTTAAAAATCATGGGTTCTAAAATAGGGTTGATTGGTCTTTGCTTCTATGTAAAAGTTTTTCAACCTTCTTGAAGAGGTATGGTATGAGTAATGACCCTTGGGTCAAATATTTTCAAATATTCATAAGAAAAAGCAATTACATCCTTGTACTTTGTAATCAAATCTTTAGCTTTTCTATTTTCCATTTCAGTGCAATCCCTCCCTATATTCACCATTTAGGTTTGATCATGTGAGCCAAGATTCGTTGCATGATGATCCTTACCATTTACCTTGGGTTGCTTAGGTGCTTCAAATTTTTTGTCAAAATCAAATAGTCTCTCTAATGAAATCATCCCTTTAGGTATCTTATTATCACTTAATTGGATGATTTTACCATTATGTTCCTCCTCATGATAATTTTCATCAATAATTGAGCTTCAAAAGCCCCAAAATTAGTTAAGAAATATATGATTTGTTGATCATCATTGAAAACTTGGAAATGATTTATATTGTCAAGAACTAAAGGACAAGGTACTAGCTCAATATTAATGATTTGAGAATTATGATTAGGCATGAGGTTAGCTAAATTAGAGGCAATCTCATCAGGAGTTTTGTTTTCTTCTCTTGGAATAGCTAATATGTTGAAGGCATTAAAAGATTCGATCAAATCCCACACTTTAAACTTATATCTCTTTAAGTAAGACAATTTTCACTAGTACTTACTTCTCACTTGGTTAACCACAAGTTCAAAGTGTCCATGGACAAGGAGTTATTTAACTTTATGTTTAATGGCAAACTACAATCCAAGTATGAGAGCCTCATACTTAGCTAAATTATTGGTGTAAGGAGATTATAACTTATAAGTTGCATGGTATTACTTTTATGAAGGATTCATCAATACAATACCAACTCCTAATCCTAATTTACACTTGGCACCATCAATTTATAACTTCCACAAACCGCATATTTGAGAAGAACTCTTAAAAACTAGTTCTTTGGTAATTTCCAAAGTGAAAACTCCCAAATCAGAATCCAAGAAATTTACCCTTTCATTAACAACATTATATTTTGTTATCATGTGTTTCATTTGAAGTTCCTTTTCTACTTTTATTTTATTTGGAACACCTTTCCAAGGAAGCCATAATTGTTAATAATTAGTAGACATATATCCATTTAAAGCCTTAGTCCACTCTCTACTCAAAAGCAATCCATAAGCACTAGGCTTTTCTACCACTTAGATATCAATGAATTGTTGAAATCTTGGTTCACTAGCCACTTGTATATGCACATTCAATAATTCTCCTACAACCTTAACTCTATATTTATCCAATTGAGTGACTACCTTGTTAGATTTGAATGGAGTTAACCTAAGTTGTTCACATATCCAAATAGGCATAATGTTGGTTGAGGCTCCTAAATCTAAAAGACAATTATGAATATTTTTTCCAAATATCCTAATTGTAAGTAAAAAATGTGGAGACTCTTCTTTGATCACTTGTGTAATTACATTTGCACTATCATTATTAGGGAGTTTCCCAATTTTATTTGACAAAGATTCCAAGAGTAAGTCTATTTGTTCTGTGATTTGAGCTAACTCATGTAGAGTGATATTAGCTTTAATCCTTTTCATATCTTCCACAATGTTGTATCCATCTTTGTTTGCATTATTAATAGTTAATGTTAACTTAGAATAACTTCCTCTAGAAGGTTTATGATTATTCTTTTTTATAGTGTCTAGAGGGGTCCCATAATTGTTAGGAGGGGTAGAGTTAGTTAATGGTTATTTTTGTTCCATATTTCCTAGAGGATATGTCTTCAAAAATTCATGTAATGCTTGAATTTCTTTAGGAATATTCTTAGGCTCATTATCCTCTTAAGAAGGGAAATTAAAATTTTCTACCATATACGCTTGGTTATATGGTTTAGATTCTAAAGAATTTGTAGCAACCTCTTTGTTTGGAACCACTTCAAACATGCCAATTTCTTCTTGAAAAGCTTTAAATGATTTACAAAACTCAAGAAAATCAATCTCACCTTGTTTGTAAGTATCATGTACCCTACAATAATATGGTAAGGTAATATCAGTGAGGTTTATATTCATATTATTTTTGTTAAGGAAATACTCATTAGCTTTGTTATTGTAGAAAATATCATTCTGAAACCTATTCCTAGGTCTATTGAACTTTTGGAAAGTGAAGTTCCTTTCAAAATTATCATTAGCATTACCAACTTATTTTTTTTATTGCAAAAAAATCATTGATAAGCTTGTATACCATTTTCAATATAGATTCATTCTCATTTTTTAGAACCTCAACATTTTGAATCTAGTTGTTAATTCCATTGATAGGCACTAAAGCCTTCTGAGTAGTGTCATGAAATCCATTGGTAAATTGATGGCTCAAGAACCCTAGATTTTTCTTAGGGGCAGCATGACTAGTAGGTGATACATTCAAAGCAAGAAAATGGTTTAGTTCTAAAGTATTTTGGTTATTACTTGGGAAAAGGTTTAATTTAGGCATTTAAGGATTAAAATTTGGGATACAATAAGCTATCTATCCTTGGTGTTGTATTTGGTCACTAATAACCACTACTTAAGAATAGGATTGAGCCAATGTGATGATATGTGGAATAAATCTCTTCAAAAACACAAAAGTCATGGGGTCAACAACATCTTTATAAACCTCCAAATCTAAATCTTTATAAAGTTTATATGGATCTATGGTTTGACTAAACATATTTTAGAACATAGCATTAAATTACCTAATAGGTTCACTCGTATCTCTCTTATTAGTTGTGAATTGATGATAAATGACACAAGGACTTATGATCTTTCCAAATTGATCAATGAAAATAGTGTCAAATTTATTCCATGAGATAATATAATTATCAGGTAAATTGAGGAACAACTCATATGTAACATATTTAAATGTAAATGGGAATAACCTAAATACTACATATTCATCAATAACATTCAACAATCTTAATGCAACTTTGAAATATTTAACATGTTATTCAGTAGTAATAATACTAGTTGGACTAAATATTGGCAAGTATTTTTCTGAATTATGTGGTAAATCATGAACCACACCTAGTATATTGATAGGCGAACTTCCAAGCCACACCATTTTTGGATGAATATTAATCATATGAATCCATTTCAAAGGTGATTATGGTAGATATTTAGAATACCTATGCTTACCTCTATCTTTCCTAGTCCTTTTGTGAGTTTCTAGTTTGAGTAAGGGTTCTCTAGTCTCTAAACATGCTCTAGTCCTAATCCTTGGTAATTCCATCTTGAATACTAAGGATCTTATTTTAAAACATGTTTTAACACATTAATTTCCAAATAATTACAAATAATATACACACTAAGCTTAACTTGCAAAATTTTGTTCATAAGAGGACAAAGGAAATCAATCTTCAACTAAACAAGTTCAAAGATGTACTAAATTATGCAAAGATTGCCAATATTTATAACTTATGATTCAAATAAACTTCTTATGGTCAAATAATTATCAATTTTGAGGAAAATAAGCCATCCTAACTCCAAATACTAATAAATGTTTAACAATAAAGGCCATATTTCTTCAAAGGTCACCAATCTTTACACAATTTATTTTAAAAGAAACATAATCATGTCAAATGTAGATAATTCTGATCAAATACACTAAGAACGTATTAAGCATATTTAGAGAGGCCCTTCTTCTAGTGCCAAAAGATATTCTTGCGTTGACGCTTGTAATTATACCATATGTGCTCTTAGTGCTGAAGAACACTTCTCATTTTATATTTTGAGAATCCATGGCATGAGTTGTAGTTTGTGACTATTAATTGATTGTCTATGGTGAAATAAAAGAAAATTATGAAAACTATCCACTATATTTATTTGATTTAGTGTTTGGAAGCCACTAGGGTATATGCTATTTGAATACTTAATAATTCTAAGGATTTAGTAATTAAACTAAATGATTATTAATAATGACCTCTACGCTAGAGTGAATCTTGAAAAAAATAAGAAAAAGGGTAAGGAAGAAATAAACATGATTGTAGGTTTTCATCTCAAATATTATGACAAAATTCTAATTACTTTGAGCACCTTTGAGCCAATTTATGTTATAAAATATCATAAGCCTAAATTATATCAAAAATCAGGAAAAATTCAAAGGAAAAATATGAATCATAAGTAAAAACCAAATTTATTTTAAAGGTTTTCTATTATGATCTAAATAACCTAAGTACATCCAAATACAGAGAAAATAAAATGAAGTTTATTTGAGATATTTATAGTCAATTTAGCTTTTAGAACAAATTAACATCCCTATGACAAAGAATGTAACTCAAACAATAAGAATCATTCAAATTCAAGATAACTTTCTATAATTGAGAGATAACATAGACATTATATGAAAACTATTTAGACAATATTTTCAGAATTCCTTAGTTGTATTAAATGCTCCTAGTATCAATTACTCAAAAAAATCTCCTCTTAAAAATGGTAACCATCTGCCTATTTATAGAAAACATAGGTGGTTAATTGATTAACTTTTAAAAAAACCTAGATGTGGATAAGGACAACTATCTTGGATACAAAGCTATAATGTGAAAAAAATCATGCCAAGTTGACCAAAAAGAGTATATGATAACATAATAACATATACTTTATAAAAAGAATATTGTTTTAGTAATTTCATTGGTGGGTTCTTCCAATTAGCCCTATCTGAAGAAGTCTTTCACCTTGATGTATTTCTCCTTGATCAGCTCAAAATCCACTGCAGGCTTCATTAGATAATCCTCTTCTTTATTTGTTAACTTGTCAAATTCACTATCTACCCTAGATACAATTTCCTTAACACATTGTGCTTCTAAAATTTGCTTCCCTACAAAATTAATGGTATCAAGTTTCTTCTAGTTGTCCTTATCTAAATGACTTTGGTTGTCTTTGATTCTTTGGATGTGGATATCAACCCTCTACTTGAATTCTTCATCATCAATCAGGCCTAAAGTAGTGGTTTGAGAAGTGTCATTTAATTGATTCCCCATAACTTTCTCATTTTGGTTTACCAAGTATGTGTCTCTCTTGATGAAATCCTTAACATCACTACTCAAGGTGATCAGATCTTCTTGTTTATCTACCAAAACTATCATGAGGATGTCTAGATGTTTATGTTTGATAATCTTGAAGTTCAAGGGCTGATTTGTATTATACACCTTGATGAGCTCCTCCATCTGAGCTTGAGAATTCTACCACTAGGTGATTAAGGCTTGTGCCATCTCAACTTGATGGTCCAAAGCATTCAATCTAGACTTAATGCTTTCCAAATTCTTCAATGCATCCATCAAGGATTTATTTAGTATTTGCAATATATTTTTAGGAATTGTCAAGAAGAACTAATCTTTCAAATCTTGATTTTATATTTCCAAGTTGAGAATCTTTTGATTCAATCCTTAAACTGTAGCCAAGGTCATTTTTGATTGGGCCAGTACCACACTAGCTACATCCTTTTAAAAAATAGGATGCTCCCCTACTACCTACCCTAGAATAGGAGTTAAGCTTATAAATGGCTCCACATTCTAAAAGGTGAACTCCTCAGTACCAACAATAATATTCTTGGTCACTACTCTTTCAAGAGTTGATGTCTCTAGATTAAATCGGATGTAAGGATCAAACTCTTTCACCTATGGTTATTCAATAATCTCTATACTTGAACTCCCAGATGCTCCTGGCGTACCAACCTATTGGCTCTCCTTGTTGTGAAGAATATAGATGTTTCTCTCTAATTTTTTGTTTAACATATTCTAAATCCATTACTTGACATTATCTTAAACATCTATGTCCACTTGAGTCAGAGCCAGTAAAGGAGAAAGAGATGGGATTTTATACAAATTCCCATTAACAAACCAATTAGGAATGGTTCGTCCATAAATATGATTATCATCACTGAAGATGTTTATTTCACTAGTAGGTTGAGTGAAATTTAACCTAGGCCTCTTTCTTGGATCCAGAGAAACTAAGGCTAATTCAAACTATCTCTTTGCACTACCCAATATAACCAATTCCTTCTTTGCTTCCTCGGATGGGTCTTTTTCCTTATCTGAACCATAAGTAGACATGATGTTAACAAGGGCACTCTCCACTATTTCTTTGGTTTCCAAATCAATTATGCTTTTAACTTTTATTGGGGAATAAGGCCTTGGTGGGGATGCCTAAATTTGGAGGCTTTCAATAGGTCTTTGCTCAATCTTGGACTCTTCACTTATAACTTTACCTTTTACTTTTGCATCTTCAAGTTGCTCAATCTAAGATGACTTCATCAATTCTTCCTACTAAGGCTTAGAATATTGTCCCTCAATAGGAGGTTCTTGATGTGTAGTCCTAGATGGTCCCAATAACAAGTGATACTATAAAGGATGTAACTGCCATATTTCTCCTAAAGGACTACTATCCCTGACCAATGTACATTCTAAATTTATATTGTAGTTTTTAACCCTAGATAAGACTTATTCAAAGTTTTTTCCCTTCTATAAATATGATCTCCCACACCTGGTTTATGCTTATACTCAGTCTTTAGGAGCTTCCTATCCTAAATATGGTTAGCCACTCTATTATTGGGGTCCGACATCTTAATATCATCTAATTAGAAATTAAAAGAGTTCCTATGTGCTACCATGATCTTTAGCTATTTCCAATCCTTGATTACAATTTTACCAATGTCCAATGGGAAGGGATGAAATTGAGCATTTTTATTCTTCTTATAATGTCAATCTATGCCACAGATGATTTGGTAAGCAATTTCTTGCTCTACAAGCTTACTAGGAACATATATGGGTAGTCTGCATGGTTGGGCCATGATTCCTTTTATCCTTATTAGAGTGTAATCTAGATATAACCACATATCCCCCATGGTCTCCACCTATTTTTTGATTAGAGGATGAAGTCTAGGCATAGGAATAGGAGTGATTATCTCAAAAATGACTTGGAAGACACCATCACATATGGATTTCTTATGATTCCTATATTTGAAAATATGTAGTTTGGAGTAATGATGGGAAATGGTAGTCCTACCATAAGGGGACTAATTTTTGATGCCAAGGAAATTAATAGAGGGTAGGAGTAAGTATAAGAGGTAATACATCACAAAGAAATCTTTGGAGGTCTTTCTCTTGGTGGATGTAAATTGTTTGGCCAAGAAGAAACTTATTAAGTCTCCAATGGGAGGGGTTAGGTTCCACTCCAACATGAAATAGACATAAGACACCCACACCTTACTCACATAATTTGTATAAGATGCACCAAAGGTTCCATTCAATAAGGTCATAATTACCCTAACACCTTCTTAGAATTGGGTAATAGGAATCTCACCATTAGGGGTCCTAAAAACATGAGAACATTGGATTAACCAAGGTGAAATAACTAAATCCAGGTTTTGGGAATTTTTTCATTCTCTCAAAGATGGAAAATCAACATGAGGTAAATGAATCTTATAATAAGTTTCAAAGGCCATGGGAGTTATGAATGCAACTTTATTGATACTTCATGAATAATCCATTATCCATCTACTCTATAGTCAATGAAAATAGGAACAAGATTGTTGATGCAATGCATTACCTCTAGTTTAGCAGCTGCATGATGAAGGCTTGCCATTTGAATTGATACTAAATCCTTATATATTTGGTATACTAAAGCATTTCTATTTTCTTCTTGAGAAATTGGTTGCAACTCTTTGACAAAGAAGAATAATTTATAATAATTCTTGATTTCATGTACATTTAATGCTATTTAATCTAACTCTATGTCTCTAAAGACCCTTCTTACACAATCTAAAGTTAGATAAAGCTTTGTTTCAATATTCATCTATTGCCTGCCCACTACCATTGATAACACTATATTTTAATTACAAAGATATCAAAGTTCTTACTAAGGCACCTACTTTGAATTCAATTCACAATTATCTCAAGTATCACATAGTCAATTTGAATTAACTCTAGCCTTCTTTATGGAGGGTTTAGGGTTTTTTGCTTTAATGACCAAAACATCCAACTCTGATCTCATACGTGCCTTAGATATGATGGAACATTACTTATCATATCTCATGTGTTTTCAATCATGAGATATCTTTCATTTGAATCCTCCATACTTACGTTGATCTTATGTGATAGGGTTCCATGCCTTTCATGGCAATTTTTCATAAATTTCATTTGAAGAGTGTTGGTTTTCAAAAGTCCCTTTTATTTTGCTTTGAAAATCCAAATCCAAGTCCTTGAATTTCATTAGTTCTTGGTCTTTGAGCTTATTTATTATGCAATGTGTCAAGATTTTAAGGCCTTTAAAAGGTCTTTCATTTTGAAACACTATTGGATCAAATCTAGTGAGAAAGTTATCACCACTAGATCATTCAAAAGATCTAGAGGCTTCTAGTTTGATGTGCACCATTGGATCAAATCCAAGGAGAAAGTGATCACCATTGGATCTTGCAAGATGCTTGCCCTCTTCATTAGTAAAAATGACTTAGGCCAATATTTTTCTGTCTCAATCTTGCATTCATAAAAAACCTAAGAATTTGTTAAAAGGATTTATAAATGCCCTCTATGATTAGGCTTAAATAATTATCTAAGTTAAATTTGATAGGTTTGGTCCCATTAAAAACATCATAGTAGATGTTAAATGAGGCACAATTTAAATTTGATGGGTTGGGTCTCATAAAATATGCCCTCATAGACATCAAATGATGGGAGTGAACCTGTCAAATTTAAAATAATGAAATTTGTTAATCCAATAACTGAATACCATGTGTAAAACAATCGAGAGATATCAAAGCTTTAAGGATTGTCTAAGTTAAATTTTATGGGTTTTCTCCCATAAAATATATCCTCATAGACATAAAATAATGGGGGTGAACCTATAAAATTTAAGACAATAAAATCTTTTTGTTTCAATTTAAATTTGATAGGTTTGGTCCCATCAAATATGTCTTTGTAGATGTCAAATGATGGGAGAGAACCTATCAAATTTAAAATAATGAAATATATTGATCTAATAACTAAATTCCACATGTAAAAACCATTGAGATATCTTAAAGCTTCAAGGCTAATGTGCACCATTGGATTGAGAACCACTGAGGTAATGTGAACTATTGGATCAAGTCCTTAGTGGTTAATAACTATTAACATCCTTTTAGGTGTCAGATTTAATATACACCATTGGATTGAAAATCTTCAAGCAAATGATCACTATTGGATCAAATCTTGAGTGGTTAACAACTGTTAACTTGCTTTTGGGTGTTGGATTTAAGTCACACCATTGGATTGAAACCTCTGAGCAAATGATCATAGTTATATATACAAAAGGGCATTTTAATTTTTAATTAATACCCAATCATGTTTTAAGTTTAGTCCAAGCTTTTATATTAATATTCGGTCATGTTTTAAATAAAAAACATATTTGAATCTTAATATAAAGTTAGACTTATGATCATTTAATCGAAAAGGAAATAAAATTTCATGCTAGTATTTTCTTGTAAATGTTTAAATTTAATCCTTTTTAGGGTTTGTTCCTTAGAAACCCTAGCTTCTTCCTTAGAACCTATAACTAATCACCTTGAAGATAGTTATTAACAATTTTTAACTATGAAATGTAAACATGATCAAATATATCAAAGCACATGTTCCTCTTTCAAAATTGATTTACCTCTAAAAAATTCAAGATAAGATAACTCTTTATATTCAGTCCAAAATATAGACTTTCTATAAATAAATATAGGGGTCCTCCTTTCAAAAAAGATAGGGGGTGCTCGTCTCAATCGATTGCACAACACTTTTGCTTCTTTTCTTTTAGTTTTTAGCATTCCCTAGACATTTTTAGTAGTTGCATACCTTATTCCATCTGCAAGTGGTTGGCATCATTTTAGAATGGATTCCATATAAGCCTAACCTCCACATTCATGTGTACTTGAGTTCTTGAGTGGCTTCCACATAAGCCAAATTTTTAGTTTTAGAGTGGCTTTCATACAAACCTAATCTCCATGTTTTCTGAGTTGGCCAACATTCACCTAGTTTCCATCATGCATTCAGCTATCCACACCACATTGTTATATTTCTAGAGCATTTAGGGGATTTATAAGCCATCTCATACAACAAACACATTCATACATACTAGTATCAATTCTTAGCTTCACTTCATGGGGTAACAATTGAACCAAAGGGCTAACCTTTGTATTCTTGAGCCACCTATTCAAAGGGATTAGACACATAGTCTAAACACTAATTAGCATATGCATGATCATCTAGCTTCACTCAGTAGGTGATGATGCAGCCAAAGAGAAAACCTTTGCATTCTTGAGCCACTTTCTATGGAATTGAGTAATCAAATCCATTCATGATATAACTTTTTGTACAACATCATCCAACACATCCAACATTACTAAACATTAATTAACATCATAATAGGTTTTGTATTTGTACATATACCTAGTGAGGTGTATTTATTCCTTTCTTTGCCTCTCTCTCTCTCTCTCTCTCTCTCTCTCTCTCTCTCTCTCTCTCTCTCTCTCTCTCTCTCTCTCTCTCTCTCTCTCTCTCTCTCTCCTAGTTTTGTCATTCTTATTTTAGCTATAACATATCTAATAAGAACTAATATATTCATTATTTTCTTCTCACAAATTTATACTTGCACATTGTGCTCTCTATGCACTATCCAACATTACTCAACATGACAAGCTTCATGGGAATCACTTTTATAGGTAAGTTTAGGTATGCTTTATATTTTCCTTTATCCTATTATTTCACTTTTCTATATCACTAAAATAAAGGGCGGGGGGGGGGGGGGAATGTAGTCATATAAAATGCAAAAATTGGTAACTTGAGCATAGCTAATGACACCCAATCCTTATGTCCCTCTAGCTTTCTGTCATGACCCTCTTCGGTTTACTTTCACTAATTTCTAGTCATCCATGGCCTTCTAGACTTCATCCTAGCTAATCCAAGACCCTATTTTCATGACTACTCCATCCCCCCAAGCCCCGTCAACTTAGGATAATAGCAGCTAATTTGGACACTAGTACCAGATCCTAGGGTGTCCAGCTTTCGACGCTATTGTCCAAGTGCATCTTAATCCCCAATTGTAATTTATTTTTGGATCCTTATCTTTAATCATGTCAATATAACATGAATTCATGTAATCCATGACCAATAAATCTATATACAATCCCATTCAAAGATCATTTGGATAGGGTTGGAAAATATTATTCAAGAAAACCATAATACAAGCAAGATCACTCAGGATATCTTCCCTATTATATGTATAGAGCCAGCCTATGCACTTTCAAGATAATTCAAGACCTTACACTAGTACCTATTCATCTGAAGCTTACCTTATTTTAGAATCTATTGAATTTCAATTAACTATTGCACAAAGCACTCTTAAAGGGAAAACTACATATAACTTGATGCCTCTTTGGAGTATTTGTATGTAGGTAGTGTGCCCACACATGGGGTGTGAAGCACGTCCAATGCATATTACACACACTAACCCATTTTGTCCATTTTCTAAAGTTTATTTCAATTACATAGAAGATACAAATACATAAATAATCATCTCTACAGGGAGCTCTATGGATAGTTGGGATATAAAAATTGGTACACAGGCTCCAACTAAGAAATCAAATAAAACCTAAAAAACTTAAATCCTCAAGAAAATAACACCGAAGAAGGACTACAACACTAGATCCTAGGGTGTCTAGGTTTGGAACTCCTATCCAATCAGAAAATGAAGTATAGGATCCTATTTTCTACAATGTCCCAATCTTGCAAACAAATTTCTAGACCCTGTCTTAGTCAGAATAGTCTAGAATAAGTTAAGTTTAATTTTATCTATCTCACTTCTATTTTTAGAAAATGTCTAATTAAAATTTAATTTCATAAATTAGTAGCTTTAATTAGGAATACTATTTACTAATTTATCCTACTCAAACCTATTTATTTAATAGGAATAAAACTCCATTATTCCCAAAAATAACAAATTAGTAACAATATAATGATTTAGAAATTTAGACAATTTTCTTTGGTATTAATTCCATATTCACACCATCATATGATATGTAATTGAAACATCCATAGTTCCAATGAGTAATAAATTATTTCCTCTATTGATTTATATTATCGAATAAGTGTATTGACAACAAAAACAATTAACATATATTTTATTTATATCAATCAATGTTCTCTTTGACAAGTGTAACTGAATGCATATCATCAAATCATAATTAAACCAAACATAGTCAAATTTTAGTACCATAACTTTAATATGTCTAAGCATTAACTTAAAATAACTTAATTATTAATTTAAATCAACAAGATAAAAGCTACAATCATCCATACAATTAATCTATCACATTAATTTTTATATGTCTATGTAAAGAGTGAGATAATACAACATACTAAACAATAATATTGCATTTACATAATTTAGTAAGTTCAATCAATGAACAACAGATATTATTAATCCAATAATCCATAATAAATTTTAAACTTCTCCTCATAGGTATAGCTAATAATCAAATAAACTCGAGTCACTAAGTTTTAATGTCACAAGTCATTCCTTTTAATGCATTTAAAATGTTCCAAAGTAGTGAAAATTGGTTTTATAATTATGGATAGAAAATTATATCAAATACAAAATCCAAGTAAGAATCTTTTTCAAATAACATATTCCACAGTTTTATATAGTGTAGACTAAGTTTTCCAGAAGATTGAACAAAATTGAAAACCAAGATATTATATAATAGACTACAACTATGTACATCTCATAATAAGTTAATTCAAGGTTTACACAAATTTTGAATCGATAAATGACTATAGAGTCATACTTAAGTCCTTAAGATGTAATGTAAATCAGATAATAGTAAATGGCCCATTTGAATCATTCATCTCATATAAAGAAGCCAAGTTTAAAACCTAGGTTATAATAATAATATGAATTATTTTATTAAATTATAATATATAACTTTCCAATAATGAGTCAATATGAAGAAGATAATACATATACTTTTACCTTTAGAGAATAAACATATAATTTTGTTCATACAAAGTAAAAAATCTATATAAATCTAATCACAAATATGTCTGAATATAAGTTTTACACATAATCATATGGATGAAACAAATGTTAGTTATCAAATATATTAACCAAAAATAATACAACTAAAGATACCAATAATCATGTACTTTTAAATATTCTAGAACAAATGAAGAGATCAATATTTCCTAGTCATCCATGATTACAACATCTAATATTTTTAAGTGCACAAATTTTGTAGTAATCATTTTAATAGACATTGCATATAGCTCAAAATATACAAATATAATCTATAACCAAAATAAATCTTAAAATAATTCCCATAGAAATCTGACGACTTTTTTAACTAAGAAGTGAAAAGTAAAAACTCCAATTTATAACTAGAATGAGTGGAAAATCCATCCAACAAATCTAATGAGGTTCTCATAGGTGGCCCTCACCACCCTAAACTATATATTTTATTATTGGATTCAATCCTATAGGGTAATTTAAAAATGAGTTTCCAAATATGACACGGACATAAACAACAATCAACCAACAAATAGTTCATAACAGAACTCAAAGGGTTTATACCTATAAATGTTTCCTCATTAACAACTTGAATGGACTTCAAAATATGGACACATAGTGTTTGAAAACTAGAAATATTCAAGATAAAAAAAACAAATAAATTTTACATAGACAATACTCTATATAGCAACTTGATAAAAAGAATCCACATTGTGGAAGCAAATCCTAACTATATGGCCCAAGCATGCAAGTAAAAATAACCCTAAAAATGGCAAAACCTACTCATAATGGTTTTTAGTAATTTAAATAGGTTATAAATCAAGGAAAACATCACTTATTTTTTATTAATGGTAAAAGTTGAGTTTTGAAAGGGTCCCACTTGTGTACAATGGAGAAAAAGAGAAAACATTAATAGCCCAATGAAACTCCTTTTCTAGCAAAAAATGAAACTGGTTATAAATACGATGTGACCACATTGCAATCCTACAAGATACAAAAAGAAAATGGCCTAAGACCCTTCTAAACTATTTTTTAATAGATATCTTAGGGTCATGTTGAGAGGTTACAATCTTTTCTTTCTCTACCTTTATTTTTGTTACTCACTAAAGTCGAATCTCCTCCTTACCATATACTGGATACAATAGGGATGGAGTCAATAATAAAATACATTGGTTTGCAATTTTTTAGAGATTCCTTTGCTAAAAAACCTTATTTTTCATCTAGAGAATAAATTTTATCACCTAACTCTTCTTTCTAGAAGTACACATTTATTCAATCTAGAGACTTAATCTTATCATCCATTGAGACACTAGCAAAACCTAGAACCAATTCTTCATAATTTCTTTCTTCTCTTAGAATTTACTCATCTTTGCTATCATAATATGGTAGGGAAGTGAATACTTGCATCAAAAGGTCTATTTCACTGATATGTATGTTTAACATGAACCTATCAAATATTTTGTAACAAAACATTTTATACATCTAAATGGTAGTCCTTCATAGTCAAGAACTTGGGACCAAGTCCTAATCTAAACCTTCACATCAATAGAAGCAAAGAGCTAAGAAACATACATACAAACTAGAATTCAAGCATAGGTGGTGTGGAGATAATATATTCTAGTTCCATCCTTAGCTAATAATTCCCCCAGGGCCATGTTTATAGTTGATAATGTAAACTTAGACCAAAATTGAAAGGGTAAGTAAGGAAGACATAACCAAACTAGCCTAATATGAAAATATTCAATTAAAGGGTTGAAGGAAGGAAACCATGAATTCATCAAGAGGATATTATAATCCATATACCAGATATGTTCTTGTATGATTGAGTTCTGATCTTCCATAAGATTAAAAACTACTATGAAGATACCTTTATCACTAGGGTATATCTCTAAGGTATCTTTCATAATGGATGCCAATTTTTGAAAATCTATTTATGAAGTACTAGAAGGCTTGTCCAAAGCTATTTAAATATACATATAATCCATTTATCAATAAACCATTCTTCCTTTTATAGCACATATTCAATAGCTTTCCCCTCAAAAGAAATAAAGAAGCTTCTCTTGGTAGATTCCAATGGCTTGTAAACCCTCTTGGATGCCACTTCTACAAATTTACTCTCTATAACAAGAAATTTATTTCTATTCACACCCCCTACATGTTTAGTTAGCTTAGGTTTGACCCAATCAAGCTCCCCTAAAGCCTTAGCATCCTTTGAAATAGCAAGGTCATCTTCTAAATGACAATGCTTAGAAACTGAAATATTATTTATCTTTAAAAGTAATGGAACAAAATATGTGTCCTGTAAAAAATTTGTAGTTTTAAACACATGTGATACCTTCCAAAATGTAGTGGCCACATCATGCAGATCCCTTGCTTCACACAAGTTTATCTCAATTACTACCACATATAGAACCCCATTCAAGTCACTGATGTTTACCCTAAAATCACTTAAATTTCTCATTATTAAATCCAATTATCCTTACACAGTCCCAAAACCTTTTATTGGGTCACACATAATTACCTTTTACCTTGTTTTCCACAAATCATAAAATCTCCTTGATTTTTTCATTACCTCTTTTGCACACTTAGATATTCTACCCCTACTTGTGCAAACCAATGTAACTAGTTCCCATTAAATTTTATCGCAACTCCCATAGAAAAGTTAGGGTCAAAATAAAACATAATGGAGTTGTTAATTTTATGTTCCATCATGATCATCTCTCTTCTAGAGAAAATTATAATCCCTTATCCAACAACTTCACCATAACCTTCAAAACTCAAAATAATGGTAGATAAACTCCCAAGACTTAGTGACAATCGTTAGGGCTCCCCCTACCCAAGATTGACAATATTGTCAACTGTTAATTACAACAAACAAATTAAAACTTACAACTATAAAAACTCTAATATAAACAAAACCTTAGGTGAATGCCAAATCCTTTCCATACACCATGATAGATTATGTCATCAATTAACCTTTTGGTTAATAAAAATGAAATGAAACTAATGATTTGGGGTGTTAACTAAGGATTAGGTGACCTTACAACATAAAAAATGAAATAATCAAAATAAAGATACCTCAATACCCAATAAGGAAACTAAACATTGACAAAATTTAGATACCTAGAAAATATTAAATGACAAAGGTTCCCAATATAAACTATAATGACCAATGCAATGAAAATAAAATATGAAAAGCAATCAAAAAGTCAATTCCTATACAATTATAAGTACCATAAAATAAACAAGACCAAAAAAATGAGATAGAAACACATAAAGACAAGCTCATGAAGGAAGGTGGAAACATCAAACAAGACACAATACGACAATCAAAATAAATGTATATGTATATGTATATGTGTATGTTTATGTGTATGTGTATGTGTATGTGTATGTGTACGTGTATGTGTATGTATATGTGTATCTGTGTATATATGTATATATGTATATATATGTATATGTGTATATGTGTATATATATGTATGTATGTATGTATATATGTATATGTATATATATATATATCTGTGTGTGTGTGTATACATATACATATGTGTATATATATACATATATACATATACATATATATACATACATATATATATATGTATGTATATATATGTATGTATGTATATATATATACATATACATATTATATATGTATATATATATATATATATATATATATATATATATATATATATGTATGTATGTATATATATAGACATATATATATATATGTATATATACATATATGTATATATACATATATACATATATATATGTGTGTGTGTGTATGTATATACATATATATACATACACACACACACACACACACACACACACACACACACACACACACACACACACACACACACACACACATATGCTTTCATGGGAATCTTCCCCCTTGCTTCTCTACTAGAGAATGGAATTTTGATGTTGTTAATTTTTAAGCTCCACTTCCTCAAGGGTTTTATCAAGTCCACCCCAAAAATAGGGTATCACAAAGGAAACTATCATATACCAAGTTAGATCCTTGTTATCAAAAACCCTTAAAAGGTTTAATTTAAATGCCAAATCTAACGCATTATTAATATTTCACCTATAATAAACCTAAAACTAATATTGACCTAAAATCACCTTGACTACCTTGGAAATTGTCCTAGTCTAAATCCAAAAAAAAGATTTGTATCCTACATTTAGACATTGGTGAACAAAAGGACAATTATATTGATTTACAAACTATATTTTGAGTTATTATTATGTTAGATGGTATAATATACATGTTTATATTATCATGGATGATTTTATTTTGTTCAATATATAACTAATTGATGCTATATAAATTGGAATACTATCATTTTTGATATATTATTTTCCATTTAGATTCTATTTCTATATCATTTAGATGATTGAAGGAAAAAGGATAATGAGCTAGGTTAGATTTGGTGCTCAGTAGCTAATGGAACAAAGGGTAAAAATGAGCTATTGATATTTGGGCAACAAGATTTTGAGATTTATTTTGATTACATCTTTCTTAATTATTCATTTGATTATTTAGTTGGTTGATGATCAAATTAGTTTTATATTAGTCTTTAACTATGTTCTCATCCTTGATTTTACTTTTGTATTGACTAATATAGTAATCTCTTTGTGTTTATCTTTTCTTGACATCATGTGGAATAATTGTAAACTTAGCATTGCTTTATTTTGGTTGGCTTGAACATCATAAGTTTCAAATTTACTCTATACTATGAACATCAGATTTTATTTTAATTAAATACTTAAAATATAGTTTTTTATCAAGTCTATTGCATATATTTGACATGGTGTATTAACCATTTTGTTGACTTGGCTGTTTAGCCTGAAGAGGGGACCATGAGTCATGAGGTCTTCATTAGTTTGATTAAATATTAAAATTTGAAATTTGGTTTTCACTTCAATTATAGATTAGGTCATGATGACCTCAATCCCAAATCCATCTTAGTTGAGTATTTTTGAAGTCTTTTATTTAGGGTATTATGGGTTTTATAGTGAGTTTGGTTAGCCAAATTCTACCAAAATTTTGATGGTATCTATTAGAGTGATTGTAGAACTAGGTTTTGACTATGAGTTCCATTTTATATTTGTATTTTTAATAGAGATGATGATGGGTTATTTATCCACATTTCCATTTGTTCATAGATACAATACAAGAACATTGTGGGATTTAATGTAGTTAGTGGAGTTTGTGATAGTTTAAGTGGGTGCATAGAGGAACAAGAGATTACTATTTTTTTGGAAGAAAAGATCCAAAATATTTTTCTACATTTAGGTTATGTTTAATAAGTAAGTGGTTTTTGTTTCTCTTTGTGTTAATGTTTATGGTAATATTTATTTCACATTCTATTCAAATGGGTTAAAACCACAAGTAATAATGAGCCATTATAGGCTCAATTTGAATTCCATCAACTTCACTATGAACAAATAATGTGATAAATCAATATATACGTTTAATATGCTCATATTTGTAATGTTATGAGTTATTTTGCATGTAGTATGTATACTCAGTTATGTTATTATATATATTATGATTGTGTTTTAATGGTTTTTGGGACTTGATTTGGATAAGACATAGGCTTTGTTATCAAATAAGGTATCCCATAATTTTTGGAAGGAAATGGTGTTAATTTTTGTTTTCATTTTAGTATAATGATTATAGGATTTGGTTATGGTGATCATTTTTGGGATTTTAATAATTAATCTCATTTCATATAGTAGTAATATGGTTGTAAGTGTTTATTTTTTTTATTTTATAGGGTTTTGTAACATGTGTTTGACTAGATGATCTTGCATGAGTAATTTTCTTTTGGAATTCAAAACTAGGTTCGTTTATAGTTGGAATTTTATTTATAGTTTATGAGATTCATTATGTAAATTTTTGAGTTGGACTCTTTTTTGTTTTGTGTATATTTAATGACTCTTTTTGGGGTTTATGCTTATTTTTGGTGTCATTATGGTTTGTACTATTGATGCCTATTCTTTTCAAGGATAATGACTTAAAAATCAAAGTGTTCATGATTTTATTTTATACTATTAGTTAACAAATACTTGTATGGTAAATTCACATGCATATCTCATTTGAAATCAAAAGTTTAAACAATCATTATTTAATCAAAGAAATTCAAATGGATCTATCATAGATTTAATGATAATATTAGTAATAGTCATGAGTAATGTTTTTCCATGCATTATCTTAACTCAATTATTTATCATTATTTTAGGTTCTTTGATTTTAAAACTCAAAATCTTAATTTTCAAATTCACCTTTCTATAAACCTTGATGTTGAAATATACATCCATCTAATGGATGGGGTGGTATAGGGCCACCAATGGGGGACTCATTGGGTAGGACAAGTAGGATTTTTTCATTCTTCTCTTTAGAAGATGGTTCAAGTTCTTGGTCTCTCTCTACATTTTTTTCCTACTGAGATTGTTGTTTAGTATAAAAACATGATATAATTCAATGTCTCAAAGACCATAAGTTGTTTGTATTTTTATTATGTAATGGTTGTAAAATTTATTTATGTTTTTATTATATGGTCATACCTATACTTTGATTCAACCTTCTTTCAAGTGAAAATATTAATGAATGGTTATTATAAACAAATGTAATATTATGATTTCAATCATTAATGTTATTGTTCAAATTTGTAGGTTAGATTTTTGGAAAATGGAATTGTTACTTGACTTTTTAAAATAATATATAGTTATTATGTATTAATAAGTATATAATGAGTAATCTAGTGATGAAATCTAAGTAATCCCATTATATTTTCTTTCTCATAAATTGATAAAAGACTAATAGGTGATAATTCAATATTTGGTTATTTGGTATATACTAAGACATTACAATTTCAAAATATAACTTATAGAAATTATGAGTATGATTTTTTTGTTATTGTGGAAATGGTATCCCTAGAAACATAGAATTAAGTTTTATTTTATATAATTTTATAGATCTTACTTATGTGAGATTATTTTAAGTCATGTTTTATATATGTTCAAGTTACTTAATTTTGAGGGATTATTACAAGTTATAAATGGAGATATTCAAATGGGATGATATATTGAACTAAAACTCTATTGTGTCCAATGAAAATAAGTTTTAGTTATATTTTAAAAATAAGCATGGATGTTATAGAGTTATAGATTCAATTGAAACTTGTTTTGATTTTTCAATTTTTTTGTATGTGACAAAAGGAAATTAAATTACAATATGAATATTAGTTATACTGAGATCATTATAGATCTTATTTAAATTTGGTTATATTATTAACAGATTCTTGTTTGTGATTAAGTTATTAGAATAATTATCAATATCTCATGAAGATAATCTAGGCATTTAGACAAATGGATTATTTTATTATTTCATTTCATGTTGATATTTATATTAGTGGTAGTAAATTCATTAATACCAAGATAATGCTAGTTGGTATTAGTTATAAATGTTATATTAATTAAATAATTATCAATCTTGTCATAATTATTGAATATAACTATAAGGTGGAATGATTATCTGACATGCTTGCGCTTCTTTTATATTCAATTATTTTAATAAGTCACAAATGAAATTAGAAATAAATTGACAAGGTAATATTATATTATATATATATATATATATATATATATGATATTGACTTTATGAAATCAAAGAATCAGTTCATGTATTAAGTGATAACAAGTTCACATATGTATAAAGTGATATAGTTGAATCATTGATTGATTTTATGAATTTATCTAAGTTGTCAATATGTATAAAATAAGTATGGTTGTTAAAATATAAAAATAGAGTTAAAATACTAAATACTCATTTGATGAATATGTGGACCATATGACTAGCATAATATGCATATAGTATGTTATTACTATAAGGAATATGGGATGGTCAATGCATACACTAAAGTAAATGTTTTGAATTTAATTATTATGTGTAATTAAATTTTGAGGTGATTCTAATTGATGTAATGTCCATGTATGTGGTAATATTCGTCAATTCTAAGAATCAATATCATACTTTACTTAATTTAGATTCTTTCTATAAGCTACATAAACATTATAATTTAATAGCCATAAGAGCAATTATCCTAGCTTAAGTCATGATGACATAATTAGG
Source organism: Torreya grandis (assembly GCA_037957365.1). Taxonomy (NCBI): domain Eukaryota; kingdom Viridiplantae; phylum Streptophyta; class Pinopsida; order Cupressales; family Taxaceae; genus Torreya; species Torreya grandis. The sequence continues at coordinate 667,951 of JARHVA010004834.1, forward strand.
TATCTCTAATTTATGTCCAATGACTTCACATGACATGTATTATTGTAATAATGTAAAATAGTTTGCATTATATTGATTTTGGAAATAAACTTAAAGTTCAAGTCTTGTTATTCATGTGATTATATAGATTAATGAATGCAAAAGTTTAGTATGATGATTATTATATTATGAATTGAATTCTTTATACCTTAATTTTTTTTAACGTTATTGATATTGACATATACCCTTAGATAGAGCTTATCTTAACTTCATGGTCAAAGTGTAGATTGTTTTATGTCATGTATAGGCCTTAGGTCAAGGCTAGATGTTGATATTGGTTTTGTTAGGAATGTCATAGCTTAGTGATTAGATTTGAGTTTACAAATGTATGTTTAGGATATTGGTACACACAAATTAAATTAATGATTGGTTAAGTTAACTTCCTAATAACATTATTAGGAATTTTTAACCTTGGTCAAATACCTGTGTTTTGTATAACATAGTTATGGACTTGTTCATGCTTTCTATGAAATAGTTTTCTTCAGCTAGTTTTGAATGGTGTTAAGTAACTCGAAGTTGTTTTAAAAAATAGGTTGTTACATCTAATACCATAATTGGTGAGATTAATCTTTAATTTAGAGGAGATATACATAATCTCACACACTTCAAACATGCCAATTGAAGGTCAGATAAATATATTAATAATTAACGAAGGTAAGAATAATCATATATATGTATGTATGTATATTATAAATTATATTAATATGGTTATAAAATATATTTTATATAGTATTATAATATTAATGAATGTATTATAATAATATTTATGTGGCATCATGTAATGAAGAAGTTTTAATCTTATCCATAATCACTATAGACATTTTGAACTACCTCTTAGTTTCATCTTCAAGATAAGAATGATGTTGATAAGAATCTTGCAACCTTACTTTAATAAATGCATAAATTAGTGTACAAACAAGAATCAAAGCCAAAAAAACATGCTACTATTTTTTTATTAATATAAGTCAAGAATGATTAATTAATAATGTATCATATCGATTCAAACAAATTATTTTATGAAAATTTTTATGGCCTCTCTTATTCTCATCCTAGACCAATTATCAAATTTTGCCAATGTTATTTTTTAATTTTGAACTTATGAAAGAACCAAAAAAAAAATTGAATCATATATTAGAGTACATTTAGGACATGTGTCAGGCCCACTTACATGCTTTATAACATAATGATAAATATTTAGTGCACTCACATATGCACAACTAAAACTATAGGAGGTGAAATGAGTCAATTTGATACATGTCAACACATATAAAAGGTGCCATGGGGAAGCATGTTATTGTATTATAAGGATTATGGGGTTCAAGGCATATCAGTGTAGGTATACATGGATAAGACCCAAGCACCATATGTGGTACTCACACTTTCACATTGGATCATTTCTAGTTCCTTAAACCTAGGTAAATAACTCACTCTCCTTAGTGGGTTTCAATCCAACTCAAGGATAGTTGTGTTAAAGGATTGATTTAACCAGGAAGGATAACTCTATTCCTAATTTATCATTTGAGTTAATCGTAGGTTTATATTACAATACATGTTACAAAATTCAAACAAGCAACATAATCAACAACCAAAAATAATTCAACTTTTGCATATTTTGAATCATTTACATAAATACAATATAATTTAAAGTATAAAGAGAAAATAAATTTAAATACAAGGTTCTCTAGTGCTACCATCCATGTCATAATGTCTCACAGCTTTAACCTCACTGCACTACTTTCATGATTCATACATAATTTGTTTACCAATCAAGGATACTAATACTAGAATAACAATTTATGATATGGTTATAATGAACATCGTTATTCTTATAACCTGTCAAATAACAAAAAATTTCAAACATTTAGATTGGCATAACCAATTAAATTTTAAAATAGTTTAAGACATTTAATAAATCTAAACTATCTATTTGTTTAAGAGAAGTAACTTATGTAATCATTTAATAGTGAAGTTTAATCAGATAACCACTTAATAATTCACTTCTTTTCATAAAACATTTAATAATCACATGATAATTGAATGCCTAATATATCATTATATTTGAAATACATTTATAATCCAAAAAGACCAAAAGAAATTAGAGAGCATTCAAAAATAATGTTCAAACATGTAATTCAACCTCATCAAGCAACAAAGTTCATCTAAGTTTCAATATGGATGGAACCCAAATAAAATGTTCCACATAAGGAAATTTTATAAAGTTTTTAGTTGGGTATCCAAAGTATCAATTTAAGTAAGTTTAGCTATCAGAAAGGAAAGTGAAATACATATAGCTCAACATGAAAGAAAAAATCGAGCACACATATTTTTACTAAGTTTCATTAATTAAAGTGTTATAATAAATTTATTATCATATTAATAAGGTATTATTATAGTTTCCTTTAATTTCCTTTACTTAAACAAATGAATAACCTATGCAAAACATTATTCATACTTATTTTAAAATCATAAGATTGAGCTAACTATTATTTCATTATTAAACACTGTAAGACTTAACTCATTGAATTTTAGATTGCACAAATGTGACATACATGACTTATGAGATAATATCCTTTAAATTTATGTGGAAATACATACTTTTCATGTAACCAGGTATGTTTTAAATGCATGTTTAGATGGAAGGATTTGGCTTATTATTCTTATGAACCAGCTACCAAGTTTTTGTATTGTTGAAATGATTAAAAGATCCATATGCATCTATGTATTTATATACATAAATTGATAATCCAAATTAAATAATAATTTGGTCAATGTGAGTTAACAACATAACTTATAATAGATTTTTAGAATTAACAAACTAATGTAAAACATTTAAGTAAATCCAAAGTTAGTATTCATATGTTAATTTTATTAATAAGACAATGAATATTTTTAATGATATATATATCAGAGCTAAATCAACTTCCATATAATTAACATTAGAAAAGAACATTAGATCAAAGTAGAACTAATAAGACTATATATATATATATATATATATATATATATATATATATATATATATATATATATATATATGGACTAATTGCATACCCAAATTAATTATAGCTTTGATATGATTAAAAAGAATATTAAATCAATGTAGAATTAACTCAATAATAAAATAATACAATATACTTGATGTATATCACCTTCAACCAATAATCAAATTAACTTATACAATATTCAATTTCCATTTTGATTCAATAATGAATTCATAACACTAGTTAGTAACCATCAAGATAAATATATTAATGAATGTCAAAGCTAATAACTATATTCAATACTACATGATATAATAATAATTAACCAAATCAAATAATAATTTGTTACCATCTTCCATACACATGTGAGAAGTCATCGAATCATGGATTTAAACATGAATAAACCCACCCAATCAATCCTATGATCCCAAGCATTAGTGGCCCTCACCACTCCAACCATCATCAGGATGGTAGTTGTGGTAACCAGTAACATGAGATGAATTCTGAGAAAATTGATTTTTGAACAAAGAGATATATCAAAATAAAAAAATACATGAAACACAATCATATCATTCCAAGGTGAGACATGAATAGTTAATTTGTCTAAAGTATAAATTAGAAGTGGGGAAGGTTAATATTGGCTATCAAATGATATAGAATATATTAACTCTAATTTGTTATATATCCTTCAAAATTATCCTACTTGGACCTTTGTCCAACATTTTGACCAACCTTAACCATATGTACTCTTAATATATACTCTTTAATATTCAAGTCTAGTCTAAGAATGATAATCCACACATTCCAACAAGTAACCCAAACACCTTAGCAAAACCTAATAATAACACAAACCAAAATATAACTCAATCACAATTATTTTGTTAACATAACATAAAACCAAATAGATATGCCTCTAAAATCAATAACTCAATTTTTCATACATGACCCAGCTAATTCTAAAATATGAATATACTAAGTTAGAATATCAATAATGACACTAGTAATATATTCATACCATTATAAAACCATAAATCAATGGTATATTTATGCATGAATTCACACATCACAATTATAACCTAAAAATTTGATATGAAGTTTGACACAGTCAATAAAATGATGTGGCCATAAAATAAGACAACATAATTATAAAACAAAACAATATAATCAGGTCAATAATAATCATAACCAAAACAATAATAATCAAGACCAAACATAATAATAATCATGACCTAATTAAACAAAATACCAGGGTTGAGATCTAAGACCACAGTAAAGCAAGTAAAGTCCATTCAATAATCCACACATAATAAGATAACATAGTCACATAAATGCATGTCAAAGCCACATGGTATATATGTTTATACAATCATATATCTATTGATTTTAACACTTAGAAGAAAATAATAACATAGTCAACCCATGATAAAAATAACTTAGTTAAATAAGAATATCATAGTCTGGTTTGAATGAAAAATGATTATGAAATGACAAGGATAATAAATGGATTAATATCTTTACCTAGACAAAATTTAAAATTCAGCAATTCATATTTATCATTAAATATAACATAGTGAAAGATTAAAAGATTGATATAACACAAAATTTAACTAGATAACCAAGATTCAAAAAAATTAATTAACCTAATCAAGATAGGTATGCATATATAGAATGATAAAAACATGGCATGAAATGATATAACCAAATACCATGATAATAACAACTAGTTATATCCTCAATCTTCCTTCAAAATGATTGAACAAAGATTATCTAAAAAGGTAGTGATCATAAGGTGGTCCAAAATAACATAGTATACATAAAAATCATTCAACCTTTGGTATAAGATCGAGTCACAAAATGCATAATGGATTTACCCAAACAAGGATATCAACCATAATAAAACTTAGGGGAAAATAACCATGACTTACTCAATTAACCATTGGCTTGATATATCCTTAAAAAGAACAAAAACATAACATTAAGAGATTGTGGGTACCAATATTAACAACCAAAAACATTTTTAAGGAAAAACATAGTCATTTAAAATAACATAGTCGCTATATGAAACAAGATCTAGTCATTCTAAAACTAGACATTATAAAAATAAAACATCATCAATTCATTACTAAAAATACAGTCACTCACTTATATAAAAACATAGTTACCTTTATTTTTTACAACATAGTTAACACTAACAAAACATTCTTCAATCATATACATGTAGATGCCACCCATTCAAAATCTAACTTTTTAATCCATATAAATTGGTGCATATTCAAATTCAACTAAAAACCCACATAATTTCATAACCAATCATATGATAGTTAAACCAAAAAAATCATGCATGTAAAGTTGATTCATAAAAAAAGTCAAGGATTCAAACCAATTATTCATATATCCATTTTAAATTTTATATGCAATGATATATCATTATATGGGGTCTGTATATGCACCTAGAAGTCCTAAGACTTCTGGATGCATAAACAACATCTTAATATTATTTAGATTTAGTCATAATCAACAAAAATGAAGCCAAAAAACCCAAAGACTTACTTGAAATGTAGAAAAACTCCAACAAGATAAAAGATAAAAATATCTATCTTATTTGAATGCATTATTGTGTGTATTTTCCAATCTACCATGGCCACCATTAAAACTAGTCTAGCTTCTCCACTATTTTCTCTCCCAACATTCCATATTCCTAACTCTTCTATCTATTGTTCAAACTCCCCATCATTTCCATCCACTTTCCCCATACCCAATTCAATTTTTCATTCAATTGGGAGGAGAGAGAAACACCTCCATATCCTCAGGTAATCCCATACTAACCTCACCATCAATGGCATCTAGAAAACTAAGTTACTAATCTGAGCTTCAACCAATAGAAACATAGGATAGGGATTAACCTAACATTAATCCTCAATTGAACAATATTAACATTAACTCATTCTGTCATCCATGCCATCCACCCTAATAAATGGTGTTAAAACTAATTTTCAAATGTTACTAGCCTAATTCGATATTAAAATATTAAAATAAACAAATAAAACCAAGTTTAACACCCAAATTCAAGTCATAGAAATACAATCCACCACATTAGTCTAAGGTTTAGCTATGTCAAAGGGGGGTATAATAAGGGAGTAGGTGACAAAGGTTCTCAATAGGGGGTGTTAGGTCTAGGTAGATCTAGGTAGTTATATGTCTAGGTAAATAGGATCAATGAAGGGATGAGGGAAAGATTCATAAACCTACATGGAAGAGAAAATAGAATGGATTTGTGCACATAGAATAAATACTATGGTCAAAAAAACATATAATAGAATATAATGGTAAATAATGATAAATAAAAATATCAAACAAAGTATGTATCAACAATAAGTACAAGGACCATAGATGACAAACATAATGACCAATCAAGGTATCCAAAGGACAAATGAAATCAATGGGTATACCTATCAAACATGTTGATGTGCTCAAAATTCACTTGGTTCTCAGATTATAGACTCCAACATCTACCTATCTCATAAACAAAACCTACAACCATAAAGGACATCAATCACATTATGTTGATAATTGATAAAATAATATAGATTTATATATCATCAATAACAGTAATAAATCCATAAAATTATTAATCATAGAGTTAAGTATGCATACTTACATTATTGTAACTAGTACCAAAAATAATCCATCTAAAATAATAGCTAATAACTAGTTTAACAACATAATATCAATGTCATAATAGTATTATATATAATTAAAAATTAGAATCTCAACATCATCCCCCTCTTGGAAGGGATCCAACCTGGAAACTTAATCAAAAATCCATGCGTAATGTTATTTGAAAATATGAGCATATTCCCAAGTAGTTATCCTTTCTCTTAGAGGGTCCCATTGCACCAAAACCTAATATATATCTATATTATGTAGCTTAACACTATGATGGTCTAGGATTCTCATTAGTTTTAACTAGATATTTTCCTCTTCCATGACCTATAAATGAGTCCAATCCAAAACACGAGATGGATCAAGTATGTAATTTCTTAACAAAGCAACATGAAAAACATCATGAATCCTTAAAAGAGGAGGATGTTCTAGCCAATAATTAAAATTGCTAATCTTTTTCACTATCTCGAAAGGCCTGACAAAGCATGGTGTTAACATAGAAGCCTTGCAAAACTTAATTTAAATTTTATGCAGTCTAATGTGTAGAAAATTTTTGTCTCCCACATTGAATTCATGTGGGTTTCTTTTTAGATCTACATAGCTCTTTTTCATGTAAGAATCTATTTTTAAATTCTACCTTATTAATTCCATCTGCTTGTCATATTCTAGTAGCAAATTAGGTCCATTAACAACACTATTTTCCAAGTTATCCCAACCAAGAGGTGTTCTAAGCTTACGTCCATATAAGGCCTAAAAGGGGTCCATATTAATAGTTTAATGGGAGGTGTTATTATATGAAAATTTAAATAGATGGAGGTAGTCTTCCCATTTTGTTTGTTGATCCATTATGTATATGCATAACATATTTTCAACTACTTGGTTGAGCCATTCAATTTTCCCATCTATTTTCGGATGATATGAAGAACTAAAATTCATTTTTATTCCAAGGGTTGTAGTTAAAGTACACCAAAACCTTGAAATAAATAACTTATCCCAATATAATGTGATCACTTCAAGTATTTAATGGATTCCTAGCACTTCCTTCATAAATGTTTCTAAAACATGGAAGCATCATCTATTAAGTTTCTAGTAATAGATTGGCCAACTTTAGTTGCTTTATCAATCACCACAAGGATTGTATCATGATTGTTACATGATTTTGGTAACCACACAATAAAATCAAGTAAGACTACATCCCACTTATCTCTAGGGATATCATAAGGGTATAACATCCCTCTTGGATGTAAATACTCATCTTTGACCCACTGGCATTCTAAGCATTTCACTACAAATTCAATGACATCATGCTTCATTCCAGAACAAAAATTGATCTTTTTTAGCTCATGCATCATTTTTTTTAACCCCTAGATGAGAATAATAAGGTGATTTATTCACTTAATTAAATTGAAAACTTTTCAAGTCACCCAAACTAGGTACATAAATTATGCCTTATCATTCCATCTATTGCAATAGAAAATTCAACAAATCTTTTTGCTATAGGCTCATTAGTCAAACCTATTCTTACATCATGGTAGAATACATCAATGAGTTGATGTTCCAAAACAACACTTCTAAAATCTCCTTGTAACACCAACAAGGTAACAAGTTACATGTATTTTTTGAGTGCATCAGCCATATGATTCTCCTTGCCTTTGACTTATGATATACTCATGTCAAAATTGATCAAAAATTCCAACCACCTGAACTGGAATGCATTTAAATATTTTTGAGAGAATAAATAATCAAGACTTTAGTGATTATATTTCACCTTGAAATATTTTTCCAGTAGGAAATGTTTCCATTGTTTGAGTGCATGAACAATTATATAAAACTCCATGTCATATGTAGGATAGTTATTTTCATTATCTTTCAATTTTCATGACTCATAAGCCATAACATTACCATCTTGAGTCAAGATGCCTCCATATACCTCTTTAAAAACATCAACCCAAAATTCAAAGTTATTATTTGGGTCTAGTATGATAAGAATATGAGTTGTTGTAAGCAACCCTTTTAGCTTATTAAATGCTTCCTCACACTGAGGAGTCCATAAAAAATTCTATTCTTTGAACTATAAGGAAGTGATGGTATAGGTCACACTAAACAAATATTCAACAAAATGCTAGTAATAACCAACCAAACCCATGAATTTGTGTACTTCATGGACATTAAAAGGCGTAGGCCATTCTTGAATAGCTTTGATCTTAGCAGGTCAACACCAATGCCTTATTTAGAAATAATAAGTCCCAAGTAATGAATTTTAGATTCATAGAATGTACATTTGAATAGTTTTCCATGTATATTATGTTTTCTTAGTCTTTATAAGAATAGATGAAGGTGATGATCATGCTCAACCTTAGTTTAGAAATAAATGATAATGTCATTAAAAAAACCAACATAAACTTATCCAAAATTTCTCTAAATATGATGTTCATAAGATTTATGAAAGTTGTAGGTACATTGGTCAAGTTAAAAGGTAGAAGCATGAACCCATATTATCTATGATGATTTATAAATGTAGTTTTATGTATGTCCTCTTCCTTGATTCATAGTTAATGCTAGCCGGATCTCAAATAAATATTTGAAAATATTGCAACACCCTTTAGTTAGTTGAATAAGTCATCAATTCTAGGCAAAGGATAATTTTTTTTATTGTTACCTTACTTAATATATGGTAATAAATGTAAAGCCTTAGTATACCATCCTTATTATTTAGAAATACCATCAAAGAACCTCAAGGAAACATACTTGTCTAGATGTTTCTACTATCTAAAAGTTATTACAACTAAACTTTCAACTTTTGTAGATCATCCATATTCATGTGGTAAGGTGCTTTGGAAACAAGGGAAAATCTAGGTATGATACCAATAGAGAAATCAAATTATTATTTAGGAAGTAAACCAAGTACCTTTTCAAGAAAAAACATCCATAAACTCCCTTAAAATAGGAAAATTTGCATGTAACAACTCTTTTTCATTAGACATTTCTTGTAATTAGATTGTATAAAGCTTGTAACCCTACTTAACAGCTCTTTTTAGCTATAAAACTAAAAGTGTTTTACGTCTTGTAGACCCTTGCATGCATTGTAATTCTACAATTTGGCCTAGGTGATTGGTGTATCTCACTCTTTTTCCCACATAATCAAGTGTGGCTTGATGTTCATGTAGCCAATCCATCCCATGGATGAGATCATAAGACCCTAAAGGCATGAGAAAAAGGTTTGCCTTGGTCTTAAAAACATTTCTTGTTGCATGCACTCAAAAATAGGCACTTTCTTGCCAGTACCAAATTCAAATTCCCAACCTTCTCTTATCAAGATGGGTTTAATGTTACACTGCTTAGCAAAAAAATAGAAAATCAAGATAGTTAAATGAAAACCATTAATTGTACCTTGGATCTCAATTAGAGTGGCTTGCAAGTCAACATTATGATTATCAATAGTAGAATGTACTCTATGATTTGCTGCTTGTCCTTATTTTAGTTTAAGATCGTCATATTTATAGTGTTTGTTGCCACATTCCCAATAGATAATTGGTCTATAAGATGGCATTAAAATAATATTAGGACCTATGGTAGGTCCAAGTTGGTTGTTTTTATGTTGTTCCTTCTTGTAAGAACATATTTAGAAGATTCATGGGACTTAAAATTCCTATTTTGATAAGGAAACTTTCTGAAATTTTTATTACCTCCTAAAAATATGTAGTTATGATGATATTTTTTCAAGTTCTTGTTCATAGAAGAAAGATTCTTTATTTTAGACTTCTACATGTTTGACTTGAATTATTATATTACCTTTTGGTGAGACTTTTCTTTATCTTCACCCCTATAGGCTGATTTGATTACTAGAGCCAAAGTTATTGGGTTCATCATGTTAACATCATATAGTAGTATTTCCTTAAACCCAAGTTTGAACTTAATAATCTTGGTTTCTTCATCATGCATATAGTTCACACAATGCAGTAAATTTAGAAAATTATTCTCATACTTAGCAATAGACATATTTTCTTTCTTAAAATGCTAAAAATTAGTTATTTTTTGATCTTTATAGTTTGCATTCAGGTGCCTCTTATGAAATCGAGTCTCAAAAATAGACCAAGATAGGTTCAAAGGTTGATATTCCTTAATAACATAAAGGTGGTTCCACCATAAGTTTGTAAGTCCTATTAATTGATAGGCTACCACTATATATTTCACATTAGAAGGAATATTATTCAAATTAAATTAATTTTTCAAATGTACCATCCATGCATCTACCGCGTCACCTTATTTTTCACTTGAAAAGGTAGGTAGTGGAAGTTTATCTAGATTTTTGATGATGCGGTCAATAGTGGTCAAAGGTAGTTCTTGAATTATAGGTCCTTCCACATGTCCCATTTCCAATCTAGGTACTTCCTCTTTAGATATCCCTTCAAGATTGTTCAATATTTTTTCTTGGTTATCAATCTTTCCTTACAAGGTCTTAAGGGCTATCAAGATTCCATTAAAGATATCCTCATTCTTAACAGTTAGAATCCCACTGATTAATTCAACATCAGGTACCTCTATATTACTATTAGCATTATTCATGAGTGACTCTTCTAGGTTGTAAATAGGGATGCAACCGTTATGACCCCTTCCTCATCCTCTAATTCTACTCATATCTAGGTTGACATTCAAAGGATTCCCATGGATGTTGCCTCACCTTGATCATGTTCTAACCATCTTGAGAAATCATAAGTGATAACTTAGAATATTACAATTATTAAGGAAAATACTTGTTCCCAAATTTCCATAGAGCAAAAAATTGATCTGATAATAGATGAAACAACCCCCCAAAAGAATTTGAATCATATACCAAATTATGTTTAGGACACATGTTAGACCCACTTACTTTCTTGCTAACATAATGATAAATAATTAATGCACTCACATATGCAAAATTGGAACCAAAGGAGGTGAGCTAAGGCAATTAACAAGAGTTAAACACATAAAAAGGTGCTATCGGGAAGTGTTTTATTATATTATAAGGATTATGGGTTTCAAGGTGTATCGATGTACGCATATATAGATAAGACCGGAGTGCCACACATTACACTTGCACTTCCACATAGGACCATTTCTAGGTCCTTAACCTTAGGTAAATACCTTACTCTCCTCAATGGGTTTTGGTCCTGATTAAGGATGATTGAGTTAAAGGATTGGTTTAACTAGGAAGGATAACTCTATTTCCTAAGTTATCATTCAGGTTAATCATAGGTTTATATTATAATACATGTTACAATATTAAAACAAGCAACATAATCAGAAACAAAAATTGATTCAACACTTGCATATTTTAAATCATTTGAATAGGAGAATATAATTTATAGCATAAAGAGAAAAATAATATAAATACAAGGTTCTATAGTGCTACCAGTTGGGTCATAATGCCTCACAACCTTTAAGGTCACTGCACTACTTGCATGATTCATACACCATTTGTTTACCAATCAAGGATGACAATATGAGAATAAAAATTAATGCTATGGTTATAATAAACATCTTTATTCTCATAAGTAGTTAGATAATGAAAACATTCAACCATTTATATTGGCATAGCCAATGCAATTTTAAGTGTTTAAGACATTCAATAAATTTGAACTATCTATTTATTTAAGAGAAGTAACTTATGTAATCATTTAATAGTGAAGTTTAATCAGATAACCACTTATTAATTCACTTATTTTCATACAACATTCCATAATCACATAATAATTTAATTTCTTATATATCATTGTATTTGAAATAAATTTATAATCCAACTAGACTAAAAGAAAACAACAAGCATTCAACAACAATGTTCAAGCATAAAATTCAACCTCATCAATAAATAGAGTTCATCTAAGTTTCAAGATGGGTGGAACCCAAATAAAATGTTCCACTTAATTAACTTTTACAAATTTCTTTGTTAGGAAGCCAAGGTAGTAAGTTAAATAAGTTTAGCTATCAGAAAGTAAATTGAAATACATATAGCTTAACACAAAAGAAAATGTTGAGTGTATATATTTTTAATAAGTTTCATTAAGTAGAGTAAAGTGATATAATAACTTTCTTATAATCTTCATAAGATATTATTATAGTTTATTTTAAGTTTCTTTACTTAATCAAATAAATAACTTATGCAAAACATTATTCATGCCTATTGTAAAATCATAAGATTGAGATAATTGTAATTTCAGTATTAAACATTACAAGAGTTAACTCATTTAATTTCAAATTGAAAAAATGAAAATTAAATTAATTATGAGATAACATCCTTTAAATGTATGCATAAATACATACCTTGTACGCAACCAAATATGTATGAAATGCATGTTTAGATGGAATGATTTGGTTTGTTGTTCTTATGAACCAATTACCAAGTTTATGTATTGATAAAATAATTAAGAGATTAATACACATGTATGTATTTATATACATAAAATGATAAGAAAAATTAAATACTAATTTGGTCAATGAGAGATAATAACATAACTTATAATAGATTTTTATAATTAAGAAACTAATGTAAAACATCTAAGTAAATCCTAAGTTAGTATTCATATATTAGTTATGTTACTAAGACAATGAATATTTTTAATGATATATATCATAGCTAAATCAACTTGGATATAATTAGCATTATAAAATAATGTTAGATCAAAGTGGAATTAATCTGAAAATGAATATATATATATATATATATATATATATATATATATATATATATATATGGACTAATTGCACACCCAAATTAAATCTAGCTTTGATATGAATATAAATAATATTAAATCAATGTAGAAATAACTCAATAATTAAATAATAAAATGTACCTAATGTATATCACCTTCATCCAATAATCAAATTACTTTATACAATATTCAATTTTGATTTTTATTCAACAATCCATTCATAACTCTAGTTATTAGCCATAAAGATCAATATGTTAATTAATGTCAAATCTAACATCTATATTCAATACTACATGATACATTAATAATTAACCAAATCATGAAATTAATTTGTTACCATCTTTCATACGTGTGTGAGAAGTCATCAAAGCATAGATTCAAACATGGATGAACTGATCAGGACAAATTCACTCAACCAACCCTATAAGCCCAACCATAAGTGGTCCTGACCACCCCAACCATTAGAAGGATGGTGGTTGTGGTAACTAGGAATGTGATATGAATTATAAGTTAATTGATTTTTGAAAAAAAGAGACATCAAAATAAAACTAATACATGAAACACAATCATATCATTCCAAAGCTAAATGGGAATAATTAATCCATCTAAAGTATAGATCAAGAGTGGGGAAGTTTAATATTAGCTACCAAATGATATATAATGGATCAAATATAATCCATTATATATCCTTAAAACTTATCCTACTTGGACCCTTTTCCAACATTTTGACCAACCTTAACCATTTGGACTCCTAATATATAGTCTTTAATATTTAGGTCTAGTCTAGAAATGATAATCCAAACATTCTAACAAGTAACCTAAACACCCAATAAAAACCTAATAATAACACAAAATAGAATATAACTTAATCAAAATTATTTATTTAACAGAATAGAAAATGAAATAGACATGCTTCCAAGAGAAATAACATAATTTTTCATACAGGATAGTTAATTCCAAAAATTAACTTAACTATGTTAGAATATCAACAATGACACAAATAATATATTCATAGCATTATAAGACCATAGCTCAAATATATCTTTATGAAGGTAATCACACATCATAAGTATAACCTATGGCTTTGATATAAAGGTTAACATCGTTGTTAAAATGATGTAGCCATAAAAGAAGAGAACATAATTATTGAAGGAAACAATATAAATGAGTCAATAATA
>JARHVA010004834.1:685000-687500 GCA_037957365.1 Torreya grandis
TCTTAAGGAAATTCCCCACCAACCTCACCATTAATGGTATCTAAAAAACTTAGTTGCTAATATGAGTTTCAACCAATAGAAACATAGGTTAGGGATTAACATAACATTAATGTCTTCCACCATCCATGCCATATGCCCTAATAAATGGTGATAAAACCAATCTCTATACATTATCAACCTAAGTTTATATTAAAATATTAAAATCAATGAATCAAACTAGATTTAATACCCAAAGTCAAGTCATCAAAATAGAATCCACCACCTTAGTCTAAGGTTTAGCTACATCAAAGTGGGGTAAAATAAGGGAGTAGGTGACAAGGGTTCCCAAGGGAGGTGTTATTTTATCTACATAGGTTAATAGGATCAATGAAGGGATGAACAAAATATTTGTAAACCTACATGGAAGAGAAAATAGAATGGACCTATGTACATGGAATAAAGACTATAGCTGAAAAAACATGTAACACATATAATGGTAAATAATGATAAATAAAAATATCAAATAAAGTACATTACTAAAAATAAGTACAAGGACCATAAACAATAAACATAAAATCCAATTAAGGTGTCCAAAAGATAAATGAAATCAACTTGTATACCCATTAGACATACTAACATGCTCAAAATTCAATTATTTCTAGAGATACAGTCTCCAACATCTACCTAGCTCATAGACAAAACCTTCAACTACTAAAAAGGACATCAATCACATTATGTTGAAAATCAATAAAATAATATAGATTTATAATATCATTATTAGTTTTAATAATATCATAAAACATTCAATCAAAGAACTAAGTACACATCCAAACACCACTGTAACCAGTACCATAAATAATCTAGCCAAAATAATATCTAATAACCAATTTAACAACATAATATTAATGTTAGAAAAATAGTATATATAATGAAAAGTTGGATTCATAACAACTTAATGGGATGTTTAATAATTTGATAATGTTCCACTAATGCTAACTTCTAAGTTTTACTACATTGATGATCAGGATTTTACTCTTTATTCTTTATACTAATCATCCTTCTGATTTCATCTATGTGTGATTTTCAATAAGTGCATTAATTATTGTAAACCCCCTTAATATGTGATCTAGGGTGAAATGTTTATCTTACTAATTTAAGAAGTTTTTAAATGTTGTTGAGTAGTTTTCATCAAATATATTGTGATTGTATCGATAATACATTGTATGATAGGTAGGAATGCATTTTCTTTTTCTATGTTTTTATCATTTGTACACCTTTAATCTCTATTTTGTTTTCACTATGTTCTCACAAAATCATTATTAATTTATAGGATGTAATATACTTTGTTCCTAAACACTTACCATAAGTGTTTAATTTCTTGTTCAATATAATTTTATTTGATATCATCATGCCACTACTTTAAAGTGTTTATGACTCACATTTTCTGTCTTGGATGGTGGTGAGAATTTGAATGAAGGTATTGGTTAGTATTCATTTTATTTCTATATAATTTATGGCTTAAGATACCATCATGAATTTTGATAACCATAATGTCTAAAAATGGTATGTATTAATTTTATTCAACCTCCATAGTATATTTTATGGAATCATGCTCTCTATTTAGATGTTTAAAAAACTTATCAAGATCTTCCTTTCCATGGGCCCAAACTAAAAAGGCACCATCAAAAACCCTCACCCATAGGTTTAATTTTAAATTGTGTGAATATATGTACTATATTAATTGTAATTTCCTCCATCTTATATTATCAAAAAATGAGCTAACTAAATTTGAAATAGTGATCCAAGTAGTGATGATTTTTTTTTCACAATTATGTTTCTAATGGATAAATTTATCAAGTTAATTTTAAGTAGGATATGTATATTTCATCCCCTATGTGTGGTTCAAAGTTAATTAATTGTATTCAAATGGTAAATATGATAATGCCCCAATTTTTTCATGATATGTTGAGATCAATGACACAAATAATCTCCTTACATGAGACATAGATAAATACATTTAGATATGTATTTGCTTAAATCATATCACATATATTTTTTCTTTGTTTATTTAATTATTATGGTATAATTTTTATATTTGATTTCATATTACATTTTTTTACATAGAATCAATGTCTCTTGCATTTGGAGAGGATGATTAGGTGGGATTATTTTCATAAGGAATGAAAATTTTATAGAAGGTAAACTATATACAATCAAGAAGACACTACATTATAGAGATGTTTGCAAATTATTTTCTATTATTAACATTAACATGGTATTGTATTAAAAATTACAATTGCATTTTTTAGTTATGATGAATTTAAAACTTGATTTGGTATTAATTATTGATAATAAATGATCATACTACATTGTATAAGAATATGGAATCATTAAATCACATAGGATCATCAATTCTATAGGTTCAAAGTGATCACATTTATATTGTCTAAAATTATTATAGTGATTTATAATTGGGAAATTGAAATTAAGAGACTAAAGAACCATTAATATTACCTTGAAC
>JARHVA010004834.1:692500-937500 GCA_037957365.1 Torreya grandis
TATATACCTCTCAAAAAATCACCTCAAAACATATGAAACTAGAATTTTTCATGTTCTTAAATGTAGTAAATCTCTAGTGTAAGCACCATTAAAAAAATCATGAAACAAGTATACATAGGGAATTAACTCATGTTCTACAACCACATTATGCAATACCATGTTATTTATTAGAAAATAGTCATCGATATATTGTTGCTCCTTTTGGGATAGATAATCTTATGAGGTATATGGTGTTATGGCCTCCATTAAATTTTAGATAGATAAATAATAGCGCAACTTGAAATAAATAACACCCTTACCAAACATAGTGTCTTTATATTCATTGTTACAAAAAATTGAGTATGAAGAGAGGGCCTAGGTGTGCGTTGATTTTGTAGAGTCCATTTTGACAATCTAAGACAACATATTTCATCTTACATACTAATTGAAATTGCTTACAACTTTTTTGAGAAAACTAGGTATTTTAGATACTTGAGAGCACATAATCATAATATTCACCCTATAGACCAATGGTGAAGTGACTTGACATTGCTCAGATTTTACATATATTGCTAAAGTTTGAGTCTTAAATACATTGTTTATGTGACATTAATGTGAATAAATGATTATAATTTTGATCCCGTTATAATTTTATTTTTTAGTCAACTTTGGCTAGTTATCTCTTTCCATATATAAACTTTTTTTAGACTTGTTGTGCATGTTCATCATTTTAAGATAGGTATTGATTTATCACTTACTGACCTTTAATTAGTTATCAAACCCTTTATTTTCATTCTATACATGCATCTCCTTGATGCTGACATTTGTATTTATCTCATTTACCTATGCCCTAAGCCTTATAATCTCACTTTATATGATTTACAGGTTGAGAATAAATTATATTTAATCACATGGAGAGATCTTAAGATTTTGGAGCTATTTTGAATATTCAAATTATGTACATCTTATGGAGGACTCTGGGTGGCTAGGATGTCAAAATTCAATGTGATCCCAAGGGCTCACAAACTTAGGGACTATGAAGCCAATGACTTTATATATCTATTATAGTTTTTAAAGTGAATAATATTGTGCCACCTATCCTGATCTCAAGGATCCATAAAATTGAAACTTATTAGACTTTTTTTGTCCTTTTAGGTTTCAATTCTATAGGATTATGCCACATGGCATGATCGTAGGGATTCAGAGACTCAGAAGACTTATATTTTTTATGAAACTAACTTTGTCTCAGGTAAACATGGTCTTTCCACATGGATACCTTGTGATTACTTAGCTAATTTAAAGGTATGCATCTTTTATTTAATTGTGGTGATCTTTAATCAATCTGATTATGCCACTCATCTTAATATTATAACCTAGAATTATGGAACTTTGAATATCTTTGAAAGTTGAAGGATTGTAAATGGGTGTGATATGGCCATTTATCATGATCTTAGAGTTCTAAAAACTTAGAGATTTATAATGTTCTAGGAACTTTGGGTGTGGATAATTTTCAAGTCTTTGAATAAATCCCACATATATGAGAAACCAAGATAAATTAGAACACCATATGTTACCTCTGTTTAACCAATAAATATCATAAGATTAACTTTAAGAAATTATGAGAATCCAATGTTAAAAATAAATCACAAATAATCCCCAAGATTAGATTATCTTTCTTTTTGAATTCTATAGTTTGGACTCAGACTTTTGAAAGTAGTCTTTAACTTAAGCATCTAAAAATTGGTGTCATGGATTTTCAAGGATTATAGGACCTTGAATAAGGATTTTCAATAATAGTGGGTCCCTATTAGAAATATTAAAAAATAGGGTGTGTGTGTTAAGGCATATTAAATGATGAATTAATGGATAAATACTTGAAAGTATTTGAAAACCTAGAATCTTGATAATGCATCATAATATAACTTCAATCCTAACTAGAAAGACTAGGTGAATTGATCCCTAAAAATGATGTCTCTTTCATCATGAAACATATAAACCCTTTCATTCTTTGGATTTATGTGTGATTTTATGAAATTTTTATCCACTTATGACGAGATTTTTAACAAAGACCTAAATAAACATTGTACGTTTCATTTTGATTTCATATTTTACAGCCAAATAGTAAGATAAGCTTGGGAATTACTCTATTACTAGTTAGATGTTCATATCCCTAATATAGATACCTCTGATTTAACTCTAATAATTTTTGTACTGTTAGTTGGGCATTCATATCCCTAATAAATGTTATTTGAATCACCCTGCTATAATTTTGCATGATTTATTTTTAAACACAGATAGAATAACAGTTGTGAATCACCATCCACTAGGTGTATGTATAAAAAACTTATTTTAGTCAATACTTTCCTTCTAATGTGAATCAATTTCAATATCTATTATCTCTATTTTAGTTTTTAGCATGTAACAGTGTAGTTGATCCTTCATAAATGAAAATTATTTCTAAAATTTGCATGAGTATATCATAATAAATTATAAAGTCCTAGTGAACCCACTCAATCCAATTATAACATAATTCAGTCTTAACACATATCTCAATCCTAGAACCTCAAGAATTTATAGAATAAATCCTGGTGAATGCAAATGGTGTTTATTTTTATACCATCCCCTCATTTTTGGCTAGTCTTGTATTATTATATCACAAAGAATTTAATGGATTGTTCTTCAATTTTAGAAAAAGTAATCTACAAAGTGTAATAATTAAATACAAAAGTAAATGTCAAAAACATGAAACACTAATCTTGAAAATATGAAAGATTTACCTATAAGTTAGGAAATATATTCTAGAAATAAAGAAACTTGATATACCCCTATGTCTACCTTTTCACTTATAGTCATTCAAGAGCATCTCTAATTGGAGTATCCATGAAACAATGTTTCAAAAATTGTCTATTGAATAGAAAAACAAGCTCATTAACCTGAAGGTCTTTTAAGCAAAAGGCATTATTACCTAGTATTTTAGATATTTGATATGGGATAATCCATAAAGGAGTGAAATTATCATTTTGACCTTTATTTTCATGTATTTTATCCCATAAAATCACTAGGTCTAAAATCCAAAAATCATTGATTTCAGACCTTTTGTCAAACCACCTTTTGATGTTGTCTTGGTGTTTGTTGAAGCTATACAGTGATTTAGTTCATGAATCTTCCATTTGGACTATGTCAAGTAGTTTGGACTGGATTATTTCATATTTTCCTATGTACTCTTTTATAAATTAGTACATTGTTATTTTTAGAGTGATGGGTAAAATCAATTTTTGTCCATAAAATAGAAAAAAGGTGAAGACTTGAGGGATTGTTTGTGCCTTATTTTATCTACCCATAGTTAATACTTAAGTAGCACATGCCATTATATGGGTTTATCTTGTGTTTAATTCTCAATGGCATATATTATATTATTTTTAATAGATTCATCCACTCCATTCCTGTGTGGATATTAATTTGAAGATAACTAATGATAATTTGGTTATTATAGGCCCACTTAGTATATTTTGTAGATTAAAAGGCTAGATAATTATCACATACTAAATATACTATAGTACCAAATCTAGTCAATATATTCTCTTCCATAAATTTGATAACATATAGTGCTCTATAATTCTTAACAGCTACATCTTTTGTCCATTTAGTGTAATAGTAAGTGGTTGTTAGGATGAAATTATGCCTTTCTAAGGAATTTGGGTTAATCACATTGATAGATTCAAGACACCATTGAGAATAAGGGAATATATAAATGATTAGTTTCAAGGGCATGATAATGTGCACTTCTTTTTTTCTAAACATGTGGAATTCATGGGAAGTCTTTAGAAGATTGTGGGCATATCTAAAAACTTTGGGCTAATAGTATCCCATTAACAATATTTTATGAGATGTTACATTACTGGAGGGATTTCCACCACGTATCCTTTGATTTATATTATCCAATATTTATGTGGCTTCCTCTTTTGAAACACACTACACGTAAATGATTTCATAACTCTTTTAGTATAAAACTCCCCTTTTTATCATAGAATGAGCCAATTTGAGCCTAAGGGCTCATTTATACTCTATGTTTAGTTTTAGGGGGCATATATCCATAAGTAAGTATTGATGATTGGGCATACCATTTACCACTAGCCATTTGAGTCTCATTAATTTTTTAAATGTAAATATCTAGTTCAATATTAGTCATGAGTTGAATGATTCCTTATCCTCTCACCATATTTTATAGTCTAATATCAAGATCAAACCCATGTAGTTTCACCATCTGCTTACCTCTCCTTTCACATAATTTATTATTGTTGAGCATGATATTGATAAATGAGTTTGTAACTATGGCATATGTCTTATTATTCATAATATAATGCATGAACGTATTCATATATTTTATTAGTGCATATATTATGTTTATTTATCATCAAATATTTTAACTCTACATCTTTTAGGTTAGTACTCATGAAAATAATAGGATGTTCATTATCATGTAAGTTTTATGTGATCACAACTATTATAATGTGATCAAAATAAAATGAATAAAGGAATAAATCCTTAGTGAATTATAAGCTTGAGCAGTGGCAATTTTTTTATGCTATAAAGCTTCCTTGATATTAGTTGTCCATTCTATTTTAGTGTCCTTCTTCAACAAGGCATTTAGTTGTTTAATCATCACTATAAACAAGGAAATAAATTTATGTACAAAGTTTATATTACCAAAGACAGAATTCAATTCTTCCTTACTATTAGGAGGTGTTATCATGGAAATATCTTGCATTTATTTTGGGTCAATGGAAATCCCATATTTGGTAATGACATGGCCTAACAATTTTCCTTTAGTGATTCCAAATTTTCTCTTCTTTGGATTGAGTAAAACTCCATATATTATACACATGTCAAATACTTTATGGATATGATCTACATGATCAAATATATATTTTAAAAATTCCATTAGGTCATCTATATAATGATGATACACTTGATAAAAATTCATTAAAATTCAAAATAAATAGCCTGTTGGAAGGTTGCTCTTGCATTAATTAAGCCAAAAGGCATCCTTTTCGATGTAAAGCTTTCCCACTTGGTTGTGAAGGTAGTATTAATTATATCTTATGATTCTAATAGAAATCAATTTTAACATAGTAATCCATCTAGGAAAGACATCATCTCATATCCATTAACCATTTAAATCACTTAATCTAGAGAGGGAAAAGGATAGTTATCCTTCTCTAATACTCAGTTCAGATTTTAGAAGTTGACACATATCCTAATTTTTCCATTCTTCTTCCTGACTAGTAATAGGTTTTCTACCCAATTAGAATGCATGATTGGAAATATAATACTATCATCCAATAGTTTTTGTAATTTTTTATAGATATGGGATCCTAGAATTAGATTCACTATCCTTTGTTTTTTTTTGAAGGGCTTATGCTCTAGCTTTAGTGGGATGGTATATGTGATGGCCCTAGGGTCAAAGAACATATATTTATATGCCCAACAAATCACATATTTGTATTTTATTATCAAACTATTTAACTTCTTTTCTCACTTTTAGTGTAACTTAGGACAATATTTACATATTGGGGATGTTAATCAGTTCCCAAATTCTCATTGATAAAATCATATTCAATAACCTTAAGTTGTTTCTAATTTTTTACTTGCATATCCACATTAAAATATCACTCTAGTGAGATGATACCCATAGGAATGTGATTTTATTTCAAATATAACACATTATATTTCCCTAAATATTTCATATTCATGGGTTCACCATCTTTTTCATCTATTATCTAAAATTTATATCTCCAAACTTGTTCATAAATTTCATGTTCCATTGATCATCATCAAATACCTAGAAGTTTTCCACATTTTATGGGATAGAGAGGTAAGAAACCAAATCTATAGATAAATTTTACATATTATATTCTTGGAATGGTTCTATATTTGTGTCTAAAGCTAATATAAATTATGTCATTTGATATTATTCCCTTAGGATGAAATTGATGTTGAACATTTCAAAGGATTCCATCAGATCCCATGCTTAGTGTTTGTGATTATTAAATTAGGTAAGTTTAAATTGATATTTATTTATGATCTAATTGAAAATAAGTCTAAATAACCAAATATATATAACTACTTGACATTATGTTTTTTTCAAACTAAAAACCTATGATTAGAGATTCATACTCGACTCAAAATTGATGAAGGGGAAATAAAACCTCTATGTAGATAGATATTATTTCCTATATAGATCAATTAGATATATGCAAAAAACTAACCATTTATTTGATATAACCCCATTGAATTGGAGAATATATATCTAGGAAGGACCTTCAAATTATTGTTGATGAGGTTCTTGCTTGATAGTGAATGTATACACACCTGCATGTCAAGACGTAAAGTCAAGATTTTCATTTTTATCATTATAATTTGGATAAATTACTTGATATTTGGCTATTAGTTTACTTAAATATATTTAGATACCCATTTCAAAGATATCCACATATATGTGAAGTCTATATCCGTATATCCATTTAATTTCTTTGACCAATCTCGACTTAGCAGTAAGTTAAAATTTTCTATAATGTCAATAACCAAAATATATTTGTAATATTATACACATGGCTTAGATGAAGGTTTTATGTATATATTCATCAACTCCCCAACACATGGGATATAATATTTGTCTATTTTTAAGACCACCATTTTAGATTTGTCTAGGGTAACCCAGTTTTAAGCATATATTTGTAGGCATCATATTGGTTAAGACACCTGACTCAACCAAATAATTATGTACATTCTTTTTGAACATTATGAAATTTAACAAAAAAGGTGGTACTTTAGGCTTGTCCTTATAAATGAACATGTTTGTATGTGAAACCTTTTATTTGTCAATAAATGCTCTCCTAGTCAAGCCTTTGAGTAATGAATCTCTTTGTTTAATGATCTGAGCTACCTCATGAAGATTAATATTTTCCTTGTTCTTCTTGATATATTCAATGATATTATTGCCTCCTTTTGTCTAAAAGTCTACACTTTATAATTAATCATTCCATTTTGGAGTAGGTGGATCATTATTGGCCTTAGGATCTATTCTCTGGTGATGTCAAAGTAATATTAAACTACTTATTCCTTATATTATAGTTGTATCTCTTGAACTAATGAAAGGCATGCATTTCATCTATATTGATTTTAGGTTCATTTTCATCTTTCATGAGAATGAGAAGTCATATGTCTCAAAGACCATTGTTGTATTAGAAAGACCTAGATTAGTAGAGGAATATGACTCTAGTTGATTTTCAAAGCCTTCATGTCTATCCATTTCTTTTTGAATGTTTTCAAGAGTAGATTAATATTATATGTAGTATAGCTTATTATGTTTCATTTTGTTATGGATGTTTTAGTTAATTTCTTGTTTATTATTGGAAAGAGGGAAAAGAATAAAATAAGTATGGCTATGATTGAAATACCTGATTGATAGAGCACATGTCAAATTAGAAGATTATGGAGAGTTCCTCTTTGGCTTAGGAGGATTACCTATGGATAAGAAATAAATAAAGAAAACTTGTTTGTTAGATAGACAGTTGAGTGAATTTCCTAGTAATACCTATATCCAAAAAGTGAGATCTTCCTTAGGGGTTGTCAATCCACACATTTTAAATGATTAAGCTTATAAAATAGAATATAAGGTACTTGCATAAAAGAGTCAAAAGTTATTGAAATGGAATACAAGAGTGTTTTTTAAGAAATTTTTTAGAAATGATTAAATTAGTGATAAATTAATTAATTATAGTTCTAGAGGGTTAGGTTCTGCTTTATAAAATCAAATAGGAGTTTGTGAACAAGCAAAAATGTAGAAATTTAGGTTTGGTTGGGTGTAGTGAGGTGAAATTATCTTTTTTTTTCACTACCATACTGACCATCAGTGGATGGGATGATCATTGGTAGTTAAGGTGATCATTGGTGGTCAAGCTGACCATTGGTGGTTGGATAGACCATTGATAGTTAATAAAATTATCGATGATTACCGTGTCTAGATTTGGGTTGGTAAAAGGTTGATTGACAATATCCAAAGGATGGATTATAGGAGATGGGTAAGTCATAATTTGATTAAGAAATCAAAATAAAATAAATAAATACTGATAAATAAGTAATTGTCTTACTAGAAGTTGATTAGGTAAATGGTTGAGGTAGTTGACCTATTGGTGGAATCTATCTTGATTTTGATAGAATGATAGTACTTGAAAATTTGGTGGAGAGGTGGAAGAAAATTGACTCTCTGATATGATTGTTGGATTGCTAATGGTGATTGACCCACAAGAAAGAAAATCTTAGATGAACAAGATCTTAATAACAATTAAATATTTTTATATGTTTAATAATGGATTTCACATCCCATCTCCTCTCTTCTTATAGGCACAAGTAAGAGGTGGACATGAAGGTTCAATTGGGTTGTCTAATTATAAATTTTCCATGCAAAGGCTTGCAACAATGTTTAGACAACTTATATTTAGAAAATAAAAGTGGTTGGTTTTCATGGATTTGGTTAAGTAGGTGAACCTTGACTATCGATAGTCATGGTGACCATCGAATATCATCCTGACCATCTATGGTTGAGGTTAAAGTTAAAAATGTGGGTAAAAGCTAGGTTAAGCTAGTTGGGTAAACTGACTGAAATTGGGTCCAATTAGTGGTTAAGGGGTGAAATTAGTCCCAATGGGGTCCTAAGTGGTCTAAGGGTGTTTTTGACATTCAAAATTGTAATGTGAAAATTTTTGATGTCTATATTTTTCCCTTTTTTGTTATGTAGCTTTGAATAAACATGATGCAAAACAAAAAATGGGTTTCTAGTCAAAGGTTTGGTTTCCTTGACTATGGGAGGATGAGTCCCCCCTCAAACTATGAGTTTATGAGGAAGAATAAAATTGGGTGTGGGTTTGATAAGTAGTATATGGTGTGTCACTAGGTGGGTGACAATAGGATTAGGCATTTGAAACACAAACCTATGTATAAAATATGACTAAGTGTGATAGTCAAGATCTCACAAAGACTAAAGTTGATAATGTTGGTAAGAATAGTAAGGGTCAGTGCTAAGAATGATAAGTGACAAGTAAACTATATGACTACATGTAGGCATAACATTTGGGAACACTTGTAGACATAATTATCCTAGGTAGGGTTAGTGTTTCCATAAGTATCCAAGGTAGGAAGTGTTCCTTTGAAAAATAAAAGTAGGTCAAGTCTCATGGGTATCTGATGTAGGAAGTGCTCCTAAAAAGACACAAATGATCTATTTGTATATTAGGTGGTGAAAATGCAAATGGTCAACATGGCAAGGTCAATGAATATGATCAAAAGGACCAAACATAGTTGTCATAAAATATATAAAAATGTGGGTAAAAAATTACCAACATGAAGGTGGGCATGGTCTAATGGTGGGCTAGAGAAGGGTAATCTCCAAAAGTTGTAGCACTTAGGTTGGGTGCCAATAAATTCTAAAATGTGGGTTCCTAACTATCGATGGTCATGGGTCCCAAGGGTTGATCATTGAAAATCACCTTGACTATTGATCGTTAGGGTGGAACCATAAATAGCCAAACAATAAAAAGTGAAAATGAAATTTCATTTTCACCTTATGCTATTTTTATTCCCAAGATTTTGGTGTAAATGACAAGTGATTATTTTGGTGTTTTGTTGAGAGTTGACTAATTATTCAACTAAGGTGGAGTTTTTTGATTGGTGAGAGGTGTTTTACTTGAGGTGATTTGTGGGGACCAATGATGTAGGGAAGATAAGGATGTGACTGAGTAGCAAGATGTGGGCTTTGACCTACACAGTGCTTAAGGGATGATGTAAGAGGTTCTTCAAATTATGAAATTAGCTAGCTAGGTTTATTAATTGGTTAAATTTTATTATTTTATGGATAGTTTGATAGGGTTTACAGGGCTATGCCCTAGTTTTAGGTTTTGGGTGAAATCAATAAAGTAATTGGTGAAATTTGAAATTTGAAGTGTTTATGGGTTCAGAGTAGTGTATAAGGATTTTTTATATAGGATAGATGTTAAATTATGGTGTTTTTTATAGGTTTAAGAAGAGGTAAGTGAAGGTTTTATGATGGTCACCCATAGTGACCATTGGTGGCTCAACCTAATCATTGATGATCAAGCTTGACCATCGATGGTCAACCACTGAGGAAAAAAGGGTATAGGATGGATAAGTAGGGGAAACATTTATAGCTACACAAGCCCAAATTATATGTTTATAGGGATAGGTGGCCATGTGTAAGGCCAAATTTCCAATTTATAGGGTTAGGTTGCCATGTTGATAGGAGAGAGAAATCAAGCGAGGATCTCCCTTAGCTTAGTGACTCAAGAGAGAGATACACTAAGGTAGAGGGCATGAGCTATGATAGCACCAATAGTTGACTACTTGATGTAATATTGATGACACATTACTTAGCCATAGTTGAGGAGTTGAGATATTATGAGGCTATAGTGTTGGTACAGTGTCCATAAGAGCCAAGATATGGAGAGTATAGGGCTAGTTTGATAGGTGGTCTAGTTATGGCTACTATAGGATAGTGGGCCTCTATAGTGAGTGGACACATAGACATACTAAGAGGATCAATACTAGATGGTAGTGTAGGTGGAGGAGTAGGAGGGGTTAGTGGTAGTGGTTCCCCAAGGGCATGATATGTGATGCTATGATGTACATGTTTTAATTTTTGATATCATCCTACATGTCAATGATGTGAGATGTACATGAGACAAATGATATACATTTGTGACATGTATTATTTATGTGTACACAATATGATGTTATTTAACTCATGAGATCTATTTTTGTGATGTATGCTTATTTCCCATTTTCATGGTGTATGATTTACATTTGGTGTTTATTACTTATGATATTATGTTTATAGTGCTTATGGATTTTGTTTATGCTATGGATTGTGCTTCTGACACTGATATATGCTTAGCTGGGCATGAGTTGGTTTTGGTTTATGGTTATGCTTCTTGATGGCTTATGACATGATAATTTTTAATGAGTATTTTGGATTTCATTATTTTTAGACATGTGATGGAAAATGGTTGATTTTTTTAATTGCTTATGGATGTGGTTATGATGCATGGTATGGTTATGTGTATGGTTAAGGTTATGGTTATGGTTAATGTTTATGATAAAACACATGAGGTAGTTAAATTAACAACACCAAATGAGAGAATAAAGAACATAATCAAGAGACAAATGCCATAATGAAAATATCAACTAGTCATGATAGGATAAGCAGAGAGTATGGTACTTCTTCATTGACAAAGACTAAAATAGAGCCAAAGTTGGATTGGATTAATGAACATAAGCCATTCAAATGCTTCACATGAGTGCTCATTAGTTGGTTAAAATGTGTCTTGGCCACAAAATGTCAAGTAATCCACAAAATATCTTTCTTATAGGGGAGATGGGTGAAAATTGGAACCTTCTATGAGACTAGTATGCCTATTCTAGAAGTGTCCAAAGAGTGAGCATAAACAAGTCTATGCCAAGCTATGTAGACTGATCAATGCAAGAAGTCTATTTGTGAAATATGATTATAGATTCCACCTTATTATGTTGATTGAGAGTTGATTGTGGATTTTGACATTATTTTACTTTTGTTTTGATTGTGATAAAGGGTGTTTTTCTTTATTATTGTATATGGAAAGCCAATAAATGCAGGAAGCTTCTAAGAAATTTCTATTCTTATGACAAATGGTTTACTCATCCATCCTTCAAATAAGTGGTTTAAGTTTATATTATTTGTTTGATTTTATTGGTAAATATCCTTTGAGGGAGTAGTCCACCTTACATTTTGTAATTACAGATAAAGTTTTTAATAGCTATCCTTCAAGGGAGTAGTCTGTGAATTCTAGGAGTGACCCATGATTACTAATGATTGGGATGGTATAATTTTTATTTTTTTTGGTTTTAATTGACATAGATGTGCTTGGGTAGGCTTAGTGTTTCACCTTTATGGAGGAAAAACCAAGATCACAATAAGGTTGGTTAAATGTAAAGAGATTTTAGGTTACAATGATCATGGGTATCCATCTTGAAAAGGGGTAGAATGCACCATGATAACCATGCCATGGGTAGATTCATGGTACCCATTGTTTAGGATTAGGCTATGACTATTATGGATAATCATATTATTAATTTTTAATCATTTTCCCCTAAAATAGGGAGATTAATGTGGGTGGATAACAAGGGATGAGTTTAAGTTAAAAAAAAGGTGAATCTAATCCTTCTTAACAAAAGAATAGGCACATATGTGAAGTATTGAGGAGCTTAGGATCTACATGGCCTTTAATAAAATACAACTAATAAGATATTGATCCATACTTGTGGGTTATGATATAAAATCCAAGCCAATTGAAATCAAACTTGTCCCACTTGCTTTTCTCCATATTGGTGACATGTTGATTTTCCTTTAGGATGAGGACTCTGATATTGAATTCCCACACTTTATGGTGATTTTTATAGGCATTATTGATGTGCTCTTCATAGGCACAGAGGTGGGTGATTTATTTTATACAATGATTATTGAGTAGCTCCAACTAGGTTGAATGGTGCTAATGATAATCGCTCTAAAAAATGAGATCTTGAAAAGATATACAAAGAGAGGGTATTTATACTTCAAGGGGTAGGAAAATATTAGTTCCAAACACAAGTGAATATATGGTAGCACCAATATGGATTATAATATTAATATTACAATACAACAAGGCAAAGGGGATGCATAAATGCCAATCCCAACTTGATTCATTTAACCATTTTAGTTAGCATGTTATTAAGGGTTTTGTTAGAGGCTTCTACCTATCTATTCACTTAAGGGAAATAGGGTGAGGAAAAACCTAAAATTAATGACAAATGTGTCATATAAACCCTATACTTGATTTTTCTTAAAGGATTTACCATTTTCAATGATAATCTTATGAGAAACATCAAAGTGGTAGATGATCTGATGGTTGATGAAGTAAATAATATTTTTTTCTTTGGTTGAGACTAGAGGAATAACCTCTACCCATTTGGTAAAATACTTGGTCATGGTGATAATATAATGGTATCATTGTGAGGAATGGGGATTAATTTCCCTAATGAGATCTAGACCCCATTATGAAAAAGGTAAAAATTTATTATAGACAAGAAGACTATAGATTGGTGCATAATACAAATTAGCGTGTTGTTGATACTTAACACACTTTTTCACATAATCATAGTAGTCTTGCTTAAAGGTAGGCTATTAATATCTAAGATGGAGGATGAACTTAGCTATAACAAGGCCACTAAAGTGACCCCCACAAATACCATTGAGCATTTCTTTGATAGCGTGAGAGGTTTCATGACTATGCAAGCAATGGAAGAGGAGGCCATCAAACCCACATTTATAAATAATTCCTTCGATAATGGTATAGTGTGAGGTACTCTAAATAAATTATCGTTGATAATTCTTGGAGAGGCCAAAAGGGACTATGCCAAGGCTAAGGTAGTCAAATGTTTTTAGATACCAAAGGTCAGGTTGGGTCTCCTCCACATTGAAAATGGTGGGAGAATATGGTTTAACATAGGATGGTTGAGTAAGTATATGATTAAAAATAGATATATCAGAATCCAAGCATGTAAATGGGATTCATGAGGGAAGGTAAGCCATGGTGTTAGAAAACTTATTTGTAGATCATGGGGTTGATTGGATGTGGTAGTGCTCAAATGATGCTCAGAGTTTGTTAACTATTTGTTTGTACTACTGTAAAACATCATTCATACACTGGTAAGATTTTTTGATTTAATTGAACATAAGTTGGGAGTCACCAAATATATTGGTAATTTTGAATCTCAGGCCTAAGGCAGTCTGAAGGCCTATCACTTGGGATTCATACTTAGCCATATTATTGGTATATTTAAAATCAATATTGAAGGTTAAAGGGAGAGGTTCATCATCAAAGGGGACAAGGATGATACCATCTCCCACACCACTCTAACACTTTGATCCATCATAGAACATGGTGACTTGATAGGTGAAATCTGATTGAGAGAGGGTCATGATGAACTCATCAAGGAACTCAAGAAGAGAAGGTTAGTTGTCTAATAATAGGGACTTAGCCAATTTATTGGTATTTAATTGCCCTTTAATTGATTTTTATTGAAGGAAATCAAGGTCAAAATTTTATAAGAGCATGATCCACTTGTCCATATTCTAGTTTTGGTATGGCTCAGAGTGTATTTACTTGAGTGGTTTAATGTTGGTTATGATGTACATTTTATGGTTAAGAATGTAGTGGCAAAGTTTGGTAGCCATGAAGACTAAATATAAGAAAATATTCTCAGTGTGGGTATATCAAGTCTCATAATCTACCAACATGTGACTAATGTAGTATATGGATTTCTCTCTATGTTGTTCATCTTGATGAGCCAACATTTCCCCTAGATAATGGTTAGTGGTAGAGATATATAGGTAGAAAGGTTGGTCATCCTTGGGATGGGTAAGGATAGGTGGTGAAAAAATGTATTCTTTGAGTGAATCAAAGGCCTTTCAAAAATCACTATTCTACTTGAAATAGACATCCTTCTTCATAAGGTGGTAGAAATGTTGACACCAATATGAAAGCTGGGAAATGAAATGATGAATGGACTGAAGCTTTCCCTATAGGCTATGGAGTTGCTTGAGGTTGGTTGGAAGAAGCATGTCTATAACTATTTTAATTTTGGTAGGATCAACTTCAATTTTATGAAGGGAGATAATGAAACCAAGAAGCTTCCCTGACAAGACCCCAAAAATACATTTCTTGGGGTTAAGGTGTACATGATAGTGGATAAGCTACTTGAAATTGATTTTGAGAGTGGCTAAGTGATCCTTTCAGAGTTTTGATTTTTTGAGAAGGTCATCCATATAGTCCTCTATAATATTATGGATAAGGTCATGAAAAATGTAGGGCATGGCACATTGGTAGGTTGCACTAGCATTTTTTATCCCAAAAGGCATGTATCTATAGTATAATATTCCCTAAAGAGTGGTAAAGGTGGTTTTATATTAATCTTTAGGTGTAATTAGGATATGATTGTAACCTAAGAACTCATCTATGAGAGATAACATCTCATGATTGATTATAAGATCAACAAGTTAGTCAATACTAGGTAAAGGAAAGTCATATTTGGGGAATTCAAGGTTGAGGTCATGAAATTCCACACAAATGTGTATTCCCCCTATGGATTTGGTGATAGGTACAACATTCAAGACCCATTGGGGGTAGTCAATGGGTTGAATAAAGTTGATGTATAGAAGATGTTGAAGCTTTTTTGAATGAGAAGGGATATGTAGGGAGACATGCATTAGAGCCTTTTATTGATAGGTTTAACATCATGGTGAGTGACTATGTTATGGGTAGTAATGGCAGGGTCAATACCAAGCATGCCTAAGAATAAGTAAAGGCTATGTTGCAGTCTTGTAAGAAACAGGGGAAGTCCTAAAGTTCCTCAGTGATTAATGATTGGTGAGTTTTTATAATGCAAGAGTTATTCATAGTACCCAAGTTGAAATCTATGTTGGATTAATTCAACATGGTCAAATATTTTAGAGGAAGGGATTTATGGATTGAATAATTTGAGGTACCAAGATAGGTCAGAATAGAATCATCATTCTAATACTAAACAATGTTAATGGTATGAGAGTTGTCCCTTATCATTTCAAGATGGGCTAAAGGGATGGTTATCGTCTCCCCTTCCTTCTGATAAGTTAAGGGTTCAAGTTTGATCATGTTAATGAAAAAAATCTTAGGTGGGATGATGTCATCATCCTCACACATAAGTGGAGGTGAGGTCAGTGATGGAGAGTTGTATTATTCAAAAATAGTATAAATGGGTTGTTTATCTTTCTTCACATTAGTTAAGATAAAACCCAATCCATACTTCTCATGTGGTTTCCTAGTTTTGATGGTGACCAATTCATGTGGACCATGCTCATATCATCCAAGACTAAAGCCTTTCCAAACACACCAGTGGAGGTATGTCTTGGTGAAACTTGGTTTATCAAGGTAAGAGAAACTAGTGGTGAATGGTCAAGGTGGAAGAGAGGTGGTAGAAGCACTAAGGGATTTATTGAGTCCCCCATAAACAAAATGAGTCTGATGGTGGATAGGTTTAAAAGGAATGATAGTTCTAAAATTGGGGTCATATCTTGGTTGGTTGGTAGGTTGCCCATACTCATGAGGAATAGAGAAAGTGTCAAGTGATAAAACGTGATATTCCCCATAAAAAGGAGATAAAACATTGATTTTAAATGGTCTATAATGGGAATTTTATCCAAAGGTATAAATAAACTAGTTTATTCCTTATCGATGAAAGGAGGTATGATATCTGAGTTATTCATTGAAGGTTGAGTTTTAGCTACTGAGGGTGTGTTATATGGGGATATGAAGATGTCATTGGGGTGATAGGTCATGTTTCATGTTGAGAAAAGACTTGGGTCATCCTGGATGGTGATGACTTGTCTTTCATGCTCAAACTTAATACAATGGTGGAGGGTAGAGGTGATGCAACCCTTGGAACAAATCTAAGGACATCCCAATAATATGTTGTATTAGAATTCACCTTATATAGCATATAAAAGTTTGTGGAGTGTGTGGTGTCCTAAATGGATGTGAAGGTTTATAGTTCCCAAGGTAGTGGCTATGGTATCATTGAATGAATGAAGGATGACTGAAGATTTGGACATGCCATTATCTAGCAACTTTAGTTGGTTGTAGGCATGAGAGGAGATGATATCAATGCTATCTCTCCCATTAATCATGACCTATTTGATGTGGGTTTGGTTGATTTAGGTAGTGATAAAGAGAGGAGTGTTTGGGTCCTCAGAATGGATGAAGGGTATTTTTAAATCCTTAAAGGTAACAAGGTTAGAAATCTAAAGGGCACTAACAAAGGTTTATACAGGTTGGGGGTCCTCAAGTTGGACCTCAATGGAATGCAAAGCCTCTATTAGTTATTGGTGGGGATGGTGAGAGGTAGATATTAGTTCATACAAGCTCATCTTAAATGGGGTTTGATAAAGTTGCTTAAGGATAACTCTCTTGATGGATTCTAAGGGGTTGGATTGGAATGCACCTAAGATAAACACCTTGGGTTTAGTCAAAGATGGAGATTATTAGGTGGAGGTTGTTAGGATTTTTAAGAGGGGTATGTCTAAGGAATGGACACCTTATCCTTCTATTGTGTTATTGTGACCACATTGATAGTATGTATAGAAGGAGAAGTTAAGCTAGAGGATTGGTAAAATTGATCTTCACATTGAGGTGAGAGTGGAGGAGTGGGTGAGTGTTGGGTATGTATGGTTGGTGGTTGGATTGGTATGGGGATAATAGGAGGTTTTTATATTAATAAATATTCTTCATCGTAAAGTTGGTGGATGATGGTTTGGAGAGCTTTGCATTTATCTGTATTATGGTTGGGTGTCTTATTATAAGAACACATATGGTGGTTATTGTACCAGACAGGTTTATAAGATATAGGGTCAAAGGGTATAATGGGAGGTAGGGTTAAATAAGAGGTTTGTAATAACCTATGTAAAATGGTTGAATAAGATTTGACCAAATATGGTAAAGGTTTGGTGGTTTTTGCTTTGGTGGTTGAGGTAAGAGGTTTCTTGGATATAGGTTTGGTGTTTTTTGTTTTGGGTAGGGTGTTTTAGTTGATATATTTAGTTTAGGTAAGGAGGTTGATGAGCTAGAGGTGGAAGATCACAAGGTAGGTTTCTAAGGCATTGTTGGTGTGGTGAAAAGAGGTGCATCAAAAAATAACTGCAAAGGTGTAACCAAAAGAGGTAGTGGGTTTTTGGTAGAGGAAATTGGATTCCTACTCAAAGTAGAGGGATGAGGCTACGGAATGGTAGGCAAGGTTTATGGAGGCAAAGTTCAAGCCTTCTAGCATTTGCATTGTTTCTCTTCTCTAGTTGCTTTGGTTTGGCATTTTTTTGGTGGGTTAAGAAAGGTTAGGTCTAATTTAATAGATGGGTGACTAAGGCTTGGTATAGGGTGGATGCCAAGGTTAGTGATCATCTTGGTCTTCTTAGTTTGATATGGTGATTTTTTTTATCAAGGTTTATGTGTCTTGGGTGTTTTAGGGTTCATTAAATTGATAAGAGTTGTAATGGGTATGGTTGATAAGGTAGAAGTTTGGATAGCGGAAGTGGTGGGATAGTCTACCAAAGGTATGATTAAAGTCCCTTATTTAGTGATAAAAGGTATCCCTAATTACTACCAAAAGGTGGCTCGATCCATGTTAGGGTTGGAGATAAACTCCAATTTTTACACTAGCCTAGAGAATGGTTTGTAGGTTGGCTTAATTCCTTGAAAGGTAGACCTAAAACATAGGCCCCTAGGTGGAGACACAAGGATGGTAACCTCATCCTCTTCCTTACTAAAAGGATGTAGGGTTGAGATAGGTGGTTCCTCTATGGGAGGAGTAGACAATAGGGTTTCCTCCTTAGGAGTGATCTCTAAAGGGGGAGTGGTTCGGGTGGTAGTTAAAGGTGGGGGTGAGGTAGTGATGGTTGGTTGTTCTCGTATATCAACTAGAATGGTGGCCAGTGGTTCCACTACCTCAATAAGTGGATGGGGAGAATATGGTGTTTCCTTAGCTTGGGTATCTAAGGTAAGGGAAGGTTATTATCCCACCTCAATAAGTAGAGAAGTTTATAGATAAATGGGTTGGTCAATAGGCCTTTAGCAATGAGTGTGTTAAGAACCATGTTAACTATATGGGTATCATGAGAATGTTAGATGTTGTATCTTTCATTATTGGTAGGATCATGTTTTGGGAAGGGTTGTTTAAATATATCAAGGGCTTGTTTTGATGGTGTATTGGGGTTTTCCAATGTAAGATCCCCCTTGTCAATGATGGACTAGACAAGGCTCTTAAAAGTGTTGCACCTACTAACATCATGCCCTATCACTCAGTGGAAGGCACATAGATCATTCTCTTTATACGAACTAGGTATAGGAAGAGAATATTCAAATTATTGGGGTGGCTTAATAGAAAGAAGTTGAATGATATTGGATTTTAATAACTTCTCCAAGATGGAAGCATATGATTCTATAAGTGGAGTGAGTTACTTTTGGTTGTTCTAGGTTTGGTTCCTTGGGTTTTACTTTGAGGAAATAGAGGAACTTGATTGGTTAATAGAAGGTGGAGGAGTGGATTTTATGATATTCACATTCGTGGTTCCCTTGTTCTTGGTGTTGGTATTGGGCTAGTTGTTTGACTTGTAATAAGAAGCCTCATTGGTTTTATAGGTTAAGCTATTGTTTTTGAGATTTAGCTTTCCTTCATCAATGGATTGGTTCTCTAACTTACGTACTAAGGTAAAATCTTCATCAAATTTTTGAAATATTTAGACACATAGTGTGGAAGAGATATTCTTGGCACATGCTTGAGTAAAGATCTCTATGAGTTTGGGTTAAGTCAAGGAAAAGGAAAGTTGGTTAATAAGACTCTTACAATGAGCCAAAAAATCATCAATAGATTCATCCTTAAACTAATAGATAGAGTAGAGGTTAGTGATAGAAACTTTCTTTGAGATATTGATAAAAAAAACTAGTCTAAAAAGGTTTGAGCCAGTTGGGTGAAAGAGAAAAGGGAGTGCTTAGGGATGACACTATACCAATCTATTGTCAGATCAGCTAGAGACATGGGGAAGGTGTAGAGAAGAAGGGAATAATCATAGGTGATGATATATCAAGCATGCCTAAATGCCTTAAGGTATTGTTAGCGATCCTCCTTACTTTGAAATTTAGAGAACTTGGGAAGTTCCCATTGGGAAGGCTATGATTTGATAGGTATGAATGGATGGATGGGCTCATTACAAATTCATTCATATGAAAAGATGTTTTGAGCACCCAAAATGGATGACTCTAATGTGGTCATACTATACATAATCATATTCATTAGGTCATCTTGAGTTTGTGCACCTAAGAGGTTATAATATACATACTATTATGGTGGTTGAGAGACATGCTAGTAATGGGTAGAAGGTCAAAAGGCTACCACATATGGGTAAGTAGATGTTAAAGGTTGGGTAAAAGATACATAAATGTAGGTAGAGTTAGGTGGGTGGTTATTGGGTACATGCCCTTTTAGATTGGGTATGTAGCTAAAGGCTATTCCAAGGGATTCTTATTGGATAGGGGCAGTAGTTAGGTTGGTGGAAGATAGAATGGTGGTGACCCTTATACTGATTGGTGGCAAGGTAGAGGGTATGGACATCACAAATATTTGAATTAGAGTAGTGGTCAATGGGTTAGAGGTAGATAAAGGAAGGTTGGTAGTGCTAGAGGTAGGCACTCCTATTATGGGAGAGTGTTTGGTAGGAGTAGAAGGTATAAGGGTAGTGGTAGTTTTAGTTGGTTGGTTTTCAATGGTAGTATTAAAGGGGTTGTTGGTTGATGAGGAAGCTTGGGTAGTCAATGGTTGGGTATTAACCATGGAAATTGAGGTATTCCTTATGAGATAGGGAGGTATACCATAAGTTATATCTATTTATGGATCCAAAGCCAAGATATAATAAGATGTGGTTGTAAGATAATGTTGCAAGGCCATAAGATTGTTATCTAAAAAAGTGGTAAAAATATGTATCTCCTTGAGGGACCTCTTGAGGGAAAGTGGGACTTCCTAAGGGGTGAGAGAGACTTTTGGTTCAAAAATGTAGTCCATATATTAAGAAGTAGAAGAGGTAGGTTGGCTTGGTGATGTGTTTTTCTTATAAGGTCTTTTTGTTATTGGTGAGTGAGAACAATACAATTTAAGGGAGATAGAAATCACAAACAACCTCACTACTCAAAAAAAGAGAAGAAAAGAAAAGATAAAATAAATCAAATCACGCTCTAAAATATTAATTAAACCCTAAAGTTTTAATTAATCTCAATTTTTTCTTATGCTTTATGAAGATGTGTGACTAAAATTGGTTTGTAGATCAAGTACTAAAAAGGAAGTCTATGGTTGGTTTCAGGTTGTGTTTTAGGCTCTCAATAAGAATCTATATTATAGTCAATATGTGGCTTGGTATTGGGGCCTACCCACTCACTTCACACACCATAATGATAAGGGTGTCAAGCACTTAGCCAATATATATTGATATCTAGAGATTATTCTCAACCATAGAGCTGAGTTGGTCCTTCCCTTGGTAATGACCTCCAAGTAGGATTGTTAGAAGAGGGTAAGATTATTGGTAGGTGATGAAATATTATTATATCCTTGTCTTACGTTTATTTTATTTTTAATTGATTAAATTAGTTTGGTTGAGTGTGTGCAACAAAGAGTGAAGCTATGATAGATTACATTGCCTTTTAAGTTAAATTATGTGAACTAAAATTCTAAGCAATCAATGTATGCACTTAGTTTTAAGCCCAAACGAAACTTTTGATTTGATTAATGAGCATAGAATAGAGAGAGATTGAAAGCAAACAATAATCCCCAAGTAGATACACAAGGGTCCCACTGGGCATGCCATAATATTTCAATAAATTTTTTGCTTATTATTGGAAAGAGGGAAAAGAAGAAACTAATTATGGGTATGGTTGAAAAACTTGATTGATAGTGCATGCATCGAATATTATGGAGAGCTCTTCTTTGGCTTGGGAGGATGACCTATAGATAAGAAAGCACTAAAGAAAAATTTTGTGTTAGATAGATAGTTGAGTGGATTTCTTAGTGATAGCTAGATCCCAAAAGCAAGAGCTTCCTTAGGAGCTATCAATCCACATGTTTTAAATAATTAACCTTATAAAATAGATTATAAGGTACTTGAAATTATCTTTTTTTTTTTTTCATTTCCTAAGTGACAATTGGTAGTTAGGATGACCATCGATATTTAAGGTGACCATCAAAGTTCAAGCTAGCCATCGATGGTTGGACAAGCCATCGGTGATTGAGAGAACTATCAATGGTTACTGTGTCTAGATCTAGGTTGATAAAAGGTTGATTGATGAGATCCAAAAGATGGATTCTAGGAGATGGGTAAGGCTTAAGTTTATTTCAAAATGGAAATAAAGTAAATGAATATTGAGAAATAATTACTTGTCTTACCTAAAGTTGATTAGGTGGATGGTTGAGGTAGTTGACTTATTGGTAGAATCTATCTTGATTTTGATAAAATGACAGTACCCAAAAACATGGTGGAGAGGAAACAAAAATTGACTCTCTAAAATGATTTCTAGGTTATTGGATTACTGATGGAGATTGACCTATAATAAATAAAATCCTTTATGCACAAGCTCTTGATAACAATTGTATATTTTCAAATGTTTGCTAATCGATTTCACCTCCTAGTTCATATTTTCTTATAAGGACAAGAAAGAGGTGGAAGTGAATGTTCAACTAGGCTATCTAATTATAAATTGTCCATGAAATGTCTCACAATAGGATTTAGATAACTTATATTTAGAAAACCAAAGTGGGTGGTTTGTATGATTTTAGTTAACGAGGTGCACCTTAATCATCATTGGTCATGGTAAGCATCGATGGTCATCCTAACTGTTGATGGTCGAGGGTGAAGGCAAAAAGGTGGGTAAAAGTTAGGTTAAGCCAGTTGGGTAAACTAACTAGATTTAGGCCCAATTAGTGGTCAAGGGGTGAAATTTGTCCCAAGGGTGTCCTAAGAGGTCCATGGGTGTTTTTGACATTCTGAATTATAGTGTGCAAATTTTTGATGTCTATAATGGACTCAACACCAATTAAGAGGTGTTTCTTCCAAGATGTTTATTTTTGGCATATTATTAGGTGACTAATATTCAATATTATTTTTAGGTCTGTTGTATCTCTAATATGAGAAATTTAAATTAGTATGATGTCCCATGGTGTTTCCCATTTGTTTCTTCATGCTTAAAACCTCATTGCTTAACTTATATACCATTCATTTGATAACATCCAATTCTTTTTTTGTAGAGTTAAAATTAGAACATTTAGTGGTATTAGTATTGACTAGTATCAAATATTGGTTCTAATTTTGTTGGTTAGATACAAACATTGGATTGTTTAGGAAGTTAAGGTGATGGTTACATGGATCATGGGTTAAAATATATTAGGTGTACACCTAGTTATTATTTTTGAGTGATAACATTCTTATTAACTTTTATAATGGGCTTGAGGGCTAGAAACTTAGTACCAATGTTGAGTAGGGCCAAGTACTATAGTTAGAGATTAAATTGTCTATCAATGTTAATAGCTTCAACATAAGCTAAAGTTAGCATATTAATATTAGGAAATTTATGGAGAAAGATGGTAAGCATGATATATATAGATTCACAGTATATCATATATCTTTTACTTAATCAAATTC
This sequence comes from Torreya grandis, assembly GCA_037957365.1. Lineage (NCBI taxonomy): Eukaryota > Viridiplantae > Streptophyta > Pinopsida > Cupressales > Taxaceae > Torreya > Torreya grandis. The sequence goes on from JARHVA010004834.1 coordinate 715,830, forward strand.
CTTTACTTTAACTACTTAGTCACATATTTAAGATATGCAATAAAACTAAAAGAAATAACATGAACGACATGAGAGAGAGAGAGAGAGAGAGAGAGAGAGAGAGAGAGAGAGAGAGAGAGAGAGAGAGAGAGAGAGAGAGAGAGAGAGAGAGAGAGAGAGAGAGAGAGACACCAAATTTAATGTGGTAACCCAAAGTGGGAAAACCACAGAGAACAATCTCAAGTATATAAATAAGCACCAACTCAAGGTTACAAGGTTTTCAAACACCAAATTATAGGATCACCAACCCCTTTACTAAGCACCAACATAGTAATGATTTGTGATCACCCACCCATAGGAGCTCCAACCCATTTTGTGTATAAAACACCACTATCCCTCAATGTTGATTTCTCAACAAATGATATCACACTACTATATCTCTTCTATTTTCTCTAATCTCCTTTGCTCTTCTCTAATAGATAAAGTAATTTACTTCCATACTTCAAAATGGCTTCCCAATCCTCCTTTAATAGCATTCCAAATGACCTTTGGCATTCACCCTTTGAGAAATTTCAATTGACATACAAAATGGTGCCGAACGTGTCTTGCATGACCCTTCAAATTCCTCAAGTTGACCCTTCATGGGAAAATGCTCCTTTCCCTCTTCTATCTTTATCTGGTGACTCTTTGAATTCCTCAAGGTGACCCTTCATGGGAAAATACATCATTACCCTCTTTTGTCTTTAATTGATGACTCTTTGACTTCTTCATGGGCCCTCTTTTGTCTTTATTTAACCAAAAATATATTCATTAATATTTAATTAATATTAACACAATTTAGCCAAGATATGAACATTAAAAACTCCTTTACATATTAAATGTCATATTTCTAGAATTTTGACATCAATGATAATATTTCCAACAATCTACCCCTTTTTATTGATGGCAACCTCAAACTAAAACTACAACATTCTAAAAACTTGTACTGCACATGCCAACCTAAAACTGAGACTTACACAAACTAAAAACTAAACTAACTGAAAACATACAGTAACTCCCCCTTATTTTATCATCCTATTTTCTAAACCTATACCTATTCCTATATTTATCTGCCTTTGATATCAATGGGAAAGACTTTTTCTTGGAGCAAACACTTTGCTCCCCCTCAACTAATATAAAAATTAATCTATCAACTCAGCTTCATGACTTTATTGTCATGCAACATAGCCAAGACCCAATAACATCTACCATGCTTCATTATTTTCTATAAAGTGTCTCCTTGAAGCCTAAAAGAGACACCCCACATAAAGGATCCTATAATAAAATAAACTTAGGAGATGCCCACATCTCCTCTATTACTTCCTTGATCTTATCGCATACCTAAGATTGATTTCTTTCTCTTAGAATCCACTTAGGCATGTCTAACTTCTTTGACTCACTAACCTTAACATCCATGATGTTTTTCATCTTCTCAACTTTTTCAACTATCTTATCTTGACAAGGCTCATGTTCAAATGTAAAAATAGATTCTCTTTGATCTGTAGGTTGTTTAGGACTAGTATTCACTATCTTTCTTGATAACAAGAGTTATACATAGTCCTTCTTGGCTAATTATTTCTCCACTATAGAAAGTAATATTTTCTCACTCTTAGACTCAGCCTAATCAAAATCTATTGTCTTAGGTATCTAAATCTAAGTTTGTCCCTTCTCATACCTTATATGGGCTTCATATCCTTTGACATACCTTGAAGATCTATTTACTCCATTTAGACATAATTTAGTAATATGGCCAACCTTATGACAACAAAAACAAACAACATTTCTCATAAATTTTGCTTAAATATGACTAAAATATCTCTTTGAATGATTTCTTCTCCTCATTCAGTCTCTTGCACTATGACCAACATGATGAAAAATAAAACAATGTTCATGAAAATAATTGGAAAACCTGAAGGCATTGGATTGCTTGATTGGCTTCTTTAGTTTGCCTTTAAAACTTAAATCCTTCTCACCTTGGACTGATATTTCATGATCTTTCTTGACCTTAATTATGAGCCTCTCATGCTTATCCTTCAAATAACCTAACTCAACCTTCAACTAATTACACTCTTCTTCTCTTGATTTTAAACATGAATATGCAACCTCTAACTGATTTTTAAGATCATGTATAAACATCTTATCTTCTTTTGATTCTATAGCCAACTTAGAATCCAATATACACACCTATTCCTTAAGATCCATGACAAAATATTTCAACTCTTGATTCTCCTTCTTTAGTTACTTTTCCATCATGTTTTCTTTGATTCACCTTCAAGCTGTTAAACTCTTTCCAAAGGAACTCATTTTGATACCAATTGTTAAGCACAAGATATACTAATTCATAGTATATCATATATATTTTACTTAATCAAATTCCATTAATTTAACCACTTATTCATGCATTCAAGATATGTAATAAAACTAAAAGAAATAACATGTACCACATGTGTGTGTGTGTGTGTGTGTGTGTGTGTGTGTGTGAGAGAGAGAGAGAGAGAGAGAGAGAGAGAGAGAGAGAGAGAGAGAGAGAGAGAGAGAGAGAGAGAGAGAGAGAGAGAGAGAGAGAGAGAGAGAGAGAGAGAGAGAGAGAGAGAGAGAGAGAGAGAGAGAGAGAGAGAGCAGATTTTACATAGAAACCCAAAGCAAGAAAAACCATGGAGAATAATCTCAAGTATATAAATGAGTACCAACTCAAGTTTACAATGTTTGCAAGCACTAACTTCTAGGATCATCAAACCCTTTACTAAGCATCAACACTCTTTTTCAACAAATGATAACAAACTACTATATCTCTTCTCTTTTTTTTTGCTCTTCTTAGCTAGATAAAATAATTCACTTCCATAGTTTAAAATGGCTTATCAAGACTCCTTTTATAGATTTCCAAATGACCTTTGGAATTCACCCTTTGAGACATTTCAATTCACATAAAAAATGGTGTCAAACTTGTCTTGCATGACCCTTTGAATTACTCAAGGTGACCCTTCATGGAAAAATTCATCCTTTCCCTCTTTTGTCTTTATTTGGTGACTCTTATAATTCCTCAAGGTGACCCTTCATGGGAAAATTCATCCTTTCCCTCTTTTGTCTTTACTTGGTGACTCGTTGACTCTTGAAAAATGCAACCAAAAGTATATTCTTTAATATTAATTAATATTAAAAAACTTTAGCCAAGATATGAACATTAAAAACACTTTTAGACATTAAATGTTAGATTACTAGACTTTTGACATCAATGTTAATATTTCCAATAAAAGATATTTGTCATAAAATATAAAGCATTATTATACATCTCAATGCTAAATGCCTCATCAAGCTCATAAGAAATGTCTATTCATTTATAAATCTTCTAGAATATTGCATTAAAGGATCCAAATGGTTCATTGGGTTCTCCTATCATACTTTCAAAGTTTTGGAATATGACACTTAGGCTATTGACTTGTCTAAACTATGCCAAAATGTATTTTGACACTAGTTCCAAGAGGTAATTGAGTATTTTAGGATATTAAGGAACTAGTCACAAGTAACATATTACAAGGTAAAATGGAAATTTTAGCATGATACATCTTTATGGGTTAAATTTAGTATCCACGTAGTAGTTTTATAAGCCTTTATGAATTATTATTTAGTCCTTTCTCTTGAGGGGAGAATATGAAGGGATATAGTTTTTAGGGTTTATAGGTAAATCATGCATATCTTTGGGAAAAACAATAGTAAAACTAACTAATGAAGTCAGGGCCAATCCATGTAGATGCATACATGGTCATTTTATTTTAGGAATATGATTGGACTCAGGGTCCTCTTAAGGCACCTCCATCTAAAGTTACTTTTATATATATTTACAAAGGTGGGAATATTAGATCAAGATATGAAATGAAACTTGTTAGTCTTATGGGTATATCTAGTATAACTCAAGTGATATATTCAAATAAATTAAAGGCCCTCATTCTAGTGCTAGATAAATTCCTATTGATATGTGTTTTATGCACACTAAGGAACCTTATGAGGTAGCCTCTAAGGTTTTAGGATTGCTTAATAGATATTCCCTATAAAGCATGTGTTATAGGGTATTAGGTTTTATAAACAACATGGTGGTGGAATAGTGTTGATCGGAGTAATTATTGACCTCAAATGGTTTAGATGTGATGTAAGTTTGAACCTACTTAAAATGGGTGGATTGATGATGAATTTAACCTAAGGTGGGCATGATCAAAATAAATACAAGAAGAAATAAGGGTAGGGAAGAGAAAAAGGTTTGTGAATCAAATAATATGAAACCCTTATAAGTTGGATATTAAACTATGGGTTAAACAAATAAAAAAAAACAAATGGTTTTTACATGTTACTATTATCACATAGGTATTAAAACATAATTAACATTGAAAATAAATAAGAATACAATGAAATTTAATGCATATAATCAAAATTTGTTGCATTTTTGAGATTAAAATTATACATATATAAATGGATATTATGATTACAAAAAAATCATTCAAATCAGATACATCAAAATAGGAATGAATTGTAAGAAAATAATGTTCACACATAACTAAAATATTAAGATACTAGATTGATGAAACTTATAATAATAATAATCACAAATTTGGGTAAGAACAAGATTTGCACATCCAGACCAATTTTAAAATAATCTCTATATAAATTCTCATTAATATTAATAGACAGAATTATTGTGCCTTTGGTATTTAGAGGATAAAAATATATATGTGCTTGGGGATGGAATTCCTCATCCTCCAAGTGGGGTCTAAATTTACATTTCCAATTATATAAATATGTCAAAATTATTTTATAGGATGCATGTATGAAAAGTGTGTATATAAATAATATTCCTTGACCAAAATATAATACAGCTATGCCAATAAATTTGGTACCAATAATCCTAACTTAATTTAAACAACTAAAACACACACACACACACACATGGTGGTGTTGATGTGGTAACACTAAGAGAGGAAAATGGTTGCATGAAAATATTTTAACTAAAGTCATTTCATTAGCTATTGTGGTCCCTTGAGGAATAAAACTTAGTCTATTGGATTATGAATTACTTTATATCTATAAAATTAAGTACCTTATGCTGAAGTGGTTGCAATTGTCGTTGACTATGTGGTTGATGCTAACTTGGGAGTCTACTTTATAGTCTTGAGGTTATCAAATAACTCATAAACAACTTCAAATACTTTATTGATAATGTCAAAATTAATCATATAAATCTAAAAAAGTTTGATTGCTTCACTCATCAAACCCTTATATAGTTAATTTTAGAGGCCTTGAATCCTAGTGTGATGGCTTCAACCTTAGTTACTATATATTTTTTAAAATTGATTACCTATAAGATTTTTTCTTTAGTTTTATAAATAGTTCCTTCAACTTCCTTATTGAAGCTATATGCATATGCCTTAAGAAGTGATTTAAAATTAGTCGTATTTACCAATTACCTAATGGATGTGTTTAACCCTAAATTTAGATGTGAATCCTACTTGGGTTGATAGGCTTAATAATATATAAATGACAATGCAAAAGGGTGATAGTCAGATCTATAATAGGACAATTAAATGATAAAATCAGATACAACATATACTAAATTTATTTAACTATTATAGGCTAAAAATATAAAGTACAAATATGATATACATGGAAATGAAAAATAAAAAAATGTACTTATATATCTGAAGATAACACAATTATATATCTAACGCACATAGGAAATATACTAGTAGAGGATTCTAGAATAGTCACCAAATATTTGATTAAGTGCCTTTGGAGCTAAAGATACTACTGTCAGGCTTGGAAATTAGCATTGATGCTACTATACTAATAAAACATAGGTTTTTTATAAACAATACCTACTACAAAAGGATGTGACCAGCTAGATGATTTTGGGTTTGTCTTCTCCTTCCCTTTGGTGTATTCAAATTTGGGTCATAAATTATCATTCCTCATGTGATGGTAAACCCTAGTTGATCCTCCTCATAGTGACCTTGGTAAAAGTGGATTATTGGGATCATGGTGTTAATTTAATGCCAAATAACCCTCTATAAATGGGTGTTACCTTCATATCCACTACTCTAAAGAGGGCCTCAAATTCATGTAGTTTTCCCCTACATGTTGGATTGTGTGTGAATCATGCAATATGTGGAAAGTAAGTACAATAGTGACCTAACTTGTAACTTGGAGAATATAGATCTTAAGTTGTTCATTTATTAATTCAAACCTATAGATGTGTTTTCCTTATGACTATATGGAAATAAAAAAAATTGATAAGTTTTACTTCATTAAATGATTGATAAAATGCTTTTGATAAGTTGTCTTCTTCACTTTATGTCTTTTCTAGGTGATGGATGCATGAGAAGTGATTGAAAATATATAACACTCTTACCAGGAGATATATCACATTAAATAGATTAATCTAACCATTAGGATATGTTTCATTTGTAAAATAGATGACTTTAGGGCACTATATGCCTATGTCAGGGTAGGACACTAGTGTTGACATAAAGCTTTGGGAATAACATTTATGTTCTGGTAGTTAGAAAATCAGTCCATGCTAAAAAAATTTAAGGGAAAAAGATAAAAAAAAATTAAGTATTTTCTAAAATATAAAAGGATCGGATTACCAACATAATATTTTTTTAGAGCAAGAGATAGACCAAGGGGCATAAGATAGAGTAGATGTGAGACTTTTGAAAGTGGGAAAGTTACATAACTGAGAGGAATAACAAAGGTATGATTTTTCCAAGTGTATAAGACTAAGATGATATATAATTCATAAATATCATCTAAATTTACCCCCCTTTAATCTAGTAATCAAATTTCTAGTTTAAAGGAGAGAAATGTGTACTTGGGAGTGTATAACACACCTTACCTTTATGTGAGCCAAACTTGAAGATTTTTTCTAGTGACTAACCTGCAAAAAATATCATGTTATAATATATAATTATTTAATATAATATGAAATTTAAATGTCAACATTTAGGAGTACATATCTGTATTGATATAATTACCTAGCATATTGGCAACTTGATTTGAAATATGTATCATTATGAATCAATAAAAATTAAATTATGATACATATATAAATTTGGAAAGTTCATATATCTAAGGATATGGAGAGATATTAGAAGTCACATGCCCTCAACCTTAGAGAAAAGGTGGGTTTACACCTACTACTTGAGATTATTTCAAACATTCAACCCAATCGTACTTATAACCTAGTTAGTATGAGTGAACAAAGTCAATTCACACTATAAAAATGGTGAGTTTGGATGATATAATAAAGTATAAATTGAAAACTTCAAAATATTTACTAATTTAGTCATCTCAACTATACCAAAAAGTAAACCAAATATTGTAGTAGATTGACTCGACACAGTCCATTATAGTTTGACGTAATGGTGGTGATAATCGATAAAAGAATTTTAAAATTTGAATATTATTTGGATACTAAAATATTAGGCACACATTTAATATCATTTCCACCTTAGATATATATCATGATAAAACTATGTATAACAATGGTAACAATGTATAAAATTATACCATCATTGTGAATATGAATCTATAACTATGTGCTTTGGCCAATTCACAAAGTGTGTAAGTGTGGATAACATGCTTTCAAATCATGCCTCCACCATATATGGATAAATATAAAAACTAAAATAAGTGACAATTTAGATGACATGTTTTAAAAACATGTCCCCACTAAATTTGGGTTTGTCGAATACTAAATAAGAGTGGACAACATGATTCCAAAGCATTCCCCCATTGAGTATAAAACTATGAATGTTTGGAATCCATGCCTCTATTACATGCCACCAATTAATATACAATAATAATGTGTGTGTAATTTATGTCTATATGACATGCATATAGTGATATGACCACCTTTGAGGTTAGGGAAGATAATAATTGGTAGTTACTTCACCTCTAAAGGAGAAGACAACTGAATAATCTACGAATGGAACCATGTAGCATATGTAATAACATGTCTATGTGAATGTATCATTAAAACACATAAAATAATGTGATCATATGAAGGCCTAATATTCATGATAAAGATCATGGAAATATATAGATAGTAATAGTACAATCTCAACAAGTAAATCAAGTACACACTCAAGAGCACTCCTTAGAAAGTCAACATCCAATGGTCCCAAGAGACCAAAAGTAAGGGGAATGTTCAAATTCCACACAATATAAGTGACATGGCTTATTTGAATATTCATAAAATCAAGAATGACATTAAAATTTCCATATAATAAACAATGATATATCCCAATGTCAAGAAAATCAATCAAAGGTATCATAACCACAAAAAAAGGAACATATTCAAATGTTCAAACAATAAAAACAATAGTAAGGCAAGACACTCAAAGAAGTCCATAAAGGAAAGAATAAGTAACTAGTATAAAAATATTATAGTATCCCATAGATCAAATGTGTTAGTAAAAATTTCAAGTGCATAACATATAAAGTACTTTGTGTAATAGATAATCATGGATAAAGGCATGTGTAAGTATATAAGATCTCAAACATGATAATTAAGAGACCATAGAATGATATAACCTATGTGTACCATGATAAAATAAGTGGATACCCTAAATGCCCATATGACATGAGTGAAGGGAAGGCCCAATTTCTAAAATAGGAATAAATTATGTATTTGTATATACCTGTATCAAAATCAATTAAAATTATGATTCACATGTGTATGTATAAGTAATTGATATGTCATCCATCAACATGGAACTAACACATATATTCAAAGAAACCAATCTAGTACGTAGGCACCACAAATGGTTTAATATTTTTAAATTTTTTGTTTTTTTGGTATTGTTTACAATATGTGAGTATATTTAATTAAGGAAGTCCTCATCATCAAAAGGTGTAGGACCAAATATAAAATTTCTCAAGATTTTTTATATTTATATAATACCGCCTATTGAATTTTTATATATAATGTTTTACTGGAAGCCAATGGTGTAGGAAAACAATCATACCCATTATGTTGTATCTAAATCTTTGTACCCATATTAAGAAAAGTAACACACATATTTGTAGTATCTAGATTAGCATTCCACTCAACTATCCATTTTATTCTAAACATTAGTTTCAAATGTGGCTCATGATCTAATATCCATTTGGTGAAAATTTCCACATGTAGACCATAGGAAATAGGTGTAGACACCTAAAACTGGTCACAATTGGCTTCTAACCAAACTTCAGATCGATTCCTACCAATTATTACAAATTGAACCTATGAATCAATAAACATCCCAAATTTATTTTTTCATCAATCATCAAATCTCATAACCATGTTAAGACATCCCTAATTGAGGTATTATATCATATTCAATAATAACCTCTCATGGATTAATCCCTAATCACCTTGCAACATCACAACTATAAATTTTGCCTATGGACCTATTAAGTAGGGCACTTGCACACTTAATCAAATCTTGAAAGAGATAAAATGATAATGATAATTAATAATCTAATTAAAAAAGATTAAATTCTTAGTTAAATTTTCCATTTGAAATTAATGAATATATAAAAATGGAAAATCCAAAAATCAAAATATCAAAGCCTTTCATTATTTCCTTTATGAGTTGTCAAGATCTTTGAAAATATCCTAAAATATCTAATTTGAGAGCCATGCCTAGTAATTATAAATTATAATTACTTGACAACTATTAACTCAACTAGATTTAGTTTTAAATCACCTAGTTTTAGTTTTAACCCATTCCATACCTAAACTCAACTTTAACTTACCTTGGGTGAGTGTTTATTCCTAACGCTATAAATACAAGGCCATACCTATTAATTTCTAAGCTTAAATATTATAGAGTTATTATGAAGGATTTTTTCTATAAGGATCATGAAAGTAGTGTTACCATGCCCAAATATTAAGATAAGAAACATTAAATCCAAGGTTTTAAGGAGAGAAGGAGCCGAACAACCTCCATTATCAAAGACTTCTTGATGCACAGACTGAGCAATCCATTTAAAGGTCCACACAAGGTAAAAGACTTGTTTATTTTATGTTTTTGTTTTTATTTCATTTAGTTTTTAATTTAAGATCTCCCTAGTATCTAGGATAGAGGTTTTAGGATTTTAATGTGTTTATTTCATTGGTTTTATGAGACTAACACAAGAATAACCTCCCCTCTATGTCAAATTACTAGTTCATATGTTGGAACACCCAATGGGACATAATAATCCCATATAACTAAGGAGGATGATATGTTACTTATAGTTTTGGTAATGGATGCTTAAAAATCTTCAAAATTCAAGTTTTAACTTTGTTTTGCATATATTTCTATTTTTAGCATCTCACAGGTTGTAGGGATCGACACTATTTTATTTAAAATTTTATAGGGATTGATACTAATTCTTCAAATCAACATTAGTTTCCAAGATTGACCACGATCCTTGTGCAAAAAATAGAACATGATAGAAACGTAACTAATGAGGATTTCACTTGAGTTTTTAATCTTTATTTTGTGTTTTGGGACCCAAATATTATTTTTTTAATTGTTTTATTATATAATCTAGTGAAAGATTTTAGTTTTGAGGTTTTTTTATTAACCATTTTTTGTGAAAATAAACCTATGTTTTTGAAGGAAATATTGCTGATTTGCATTATTAACATTGATCTCTATGGATTGACATTGATCGTTTTGTCGATCGATAACAATCCATATCTGAGACAAAAGCAAGAAATTAAAGAGGCAAATCCTAAATGTTTTTCTTTTCTCACTTACTTTTGGGATTATAATCAAGCAAACCCTATAAAAATTTTCATGTACAGAGGTGATAATTCATTCCTTAGTTATTTTTAAAGTTATTTTTAAGTTTTTAAATAAGTGCCAAGGGGATAAAACTTCACTATATAATTTTTTTTAGTTAAAATAAACTCTCACATTATAGACATACTCATAATAGTTTTATTTTTATTTTTTATTTGTTTAAAGTTGTTTGTTCTATCAAAATGAGTGATGTGTGTATGCTCTTCCCCTATCCCTTTTAGGGAAATCAGGTGATCAAAAATTCTCAATATTTGACTTGTCTCTTTGGTCAAAAATCATGAAAATAAAGTTGATAAGGCCCTCCCCAAATTTGTATGGTTTGGCTGACCCCAAAGCTACCCTAAAGTCTTTTCACTTGTCTTTATTTTTATGCATTTTGGCTTGTGAGCAAGAGTTAATCACCTCCTCATAGGTTCTCTAGGGAATTTTTTACCTATTAATTCATCTCCTAGAATAATTTAAACCAAAATCCATTATGGGGTATATGAATTTAAGGTGACCCATTAGGATGTTTGTATTGAGTAGTTAAAACAAGCTCCATTAGTGGTAATTGACCTCAAAACATAGGGGCAACTCAAACATTGAACTACACTAAACAAATAAAAAATGTAGTGGTTGTGAAAAAGATAAGAACTTTTCATAACAATCCAATTGATTTGGATCCAAATTATTTGATTTCTTCATAGTGTTAGCCATAATTGGGACCATCTCAAAATGAACAAAAATTGATAGTTTAGAACAACCCCACTTGTTGTGGACATATTGTTGATGTAGGGAGAGTATCTCAATGTTCCATGTCATATTAAAAACTCTTGGGATGATAGAGGGCATAGAAACCCTACATTGCATGTAATTTTAATTTTTGAGTTAACAAATTAAATCCTCTCAAGAGTGAGTATATTGATGGAATTTGATAGTATTATGCAACCTTGTTAGTTTTAGGATTTAGGATGTTACACTTAGGTGTTTGTGTCATTTTATCCTTTCTTGCATGGTATTGAGTCTAAACTCTATTTTTTTTATCATACCACTTTAAAATAAGTCAATTTAAACATCACTCTATTGTCTAAGGAGCTGTTACACCACCCATTTGACACCATACATTTGTTTTAATCTTTTCATAGATCTTGTTTATGTGTGTCATTTGATTGAAAAGGGTGTCATTATGTTGCCCAATTCATTTCAAATATTGTGATTTAAAGTATTGAAACCAAAAAAATTATTTCTTATTTAGATAATGATAACTTCATTATGCTACTTGAATCATTTCAAATACTTGCTTCCTTGTGTCCCAAAATTCCATTTTCAAAATGAAAATTGTATGTGCCTTTTGGATCTTTACTTAGTCTCATTATGTCATTCATTCTTGTCTAGATTGTTGTTTGTTTAAAGAAGCCTAGTTTTCGAAGTTCAGTTCCTAATTATCCTAGACAAGTTTAAATATAAACATTGATTGATTTTTTCCTATGCCTTATGTAATTTTATCCTAGACATCGATATTTAACTATTGGGTTGTGTAACTTAGGTTAATTATTTCTTCAATTTGAAAAATATTATTTGTGCCTAAGTTTGGGGAAGTGGACTATCTTCCAAGTACATATTTTTTCATGCTTATACCAACTGATCAAGTTCATGTTTAAATATGAATGTGTAGATTATGATAAAGTGTTTCAAATTTGTTAGATTAAATATCTTAACATGTTTATTTAAAGTCTAGCATTTGTTTCTTTTTCAAAAGACCTAACACATGCCTATTTTGAGCATTCTCTGAAAGACCTAGAAACACTTGTTTTATTTAGATTAGACTTGTTTCAAACACTTTGAGCCTAGAGTTTGGCAGTCTATTTTTATTTCATCTACTTGACCTTTTTGTGTGAAATATTTGACATTAGACTATTTTCAACCAAGTTTTAATGTAAACCATTTTTTGGAGATACAAGTCCACTTTTTGAACAAGTTAGACCAAGTTTGAACCATTTATCCTTTGGATATTGTTTTAAGAGTTTGTAGAACTATATGCCTTTATCATGAAACATTCATCATTTATTTGAATATGTCTCACTATACCCATAACAGAGCCATGTACAATCTAGGATATGATAATGTGGTTGCATAAGATGACTATATTCAAGACCCTTGTGGTGATGATGTAGGTTGTGAGATGGATCCTTATAATCCTTACACTACTTAATCAAGGGAACAAATTCAAGATATATTATCTCACTATTTGGTTAATATGCCTCCATACTTAGAGTAAGACTAAGAGAAATCAATGTAGTATTTAACTAGTGTATTGTTGGTTATGGAACAAGTTTAATAACAATCCTACTACATTATTATGACATTGATATATGATCCTTATTTATTTGATTTTCACTTGATTATAGATAAGTATGAATTTTTAATTAGAGTTTCATAGGTAGAGGCCAAGTTTCCAATAAACTTCCCCCACAAAAAATTATCTAGTCTAGTTCGAGTGCCTTACAACATACATCATAAACAAACCTTCAAGCATGCCTCTTCTAGTAATCCTCAAATGTTCATGTTGATGACATACCAAAACCCAAATATGCTTTTCATAGGAAAGGTCCTCATGGATTACTAATTTATATAGATGTAGATAACATATCAAACCTATTTGAACATAACACGTAATTTAAATAACATGGCCATGTCAAATGATTCTCTCATAAAGTTAGCTCATTCAATAGGGTTATTAATCTAAATGATCAGCCAAGATAATTTGAGTATATACCTATTCATGAAAATCACTTCAATTGGAGACATATTCAATGACCCTACTATTAAATAAGTGTTTATTACTTCTATGCAGACAAATATGACAAACACAGTGGGTAACACACAAGTGTTATCCATTCCAAATCAAAGTGGTTAAAATGAAAAAACATCTAATCCTTAATAAATTCATTTACTTAACACCACAAGTGGTTCACAATAGTATGGGGAAGGAACTCCTACACCCAAAATACAACAAGCTACATCTAATCCCCAACTAGTTGTTTCTTAAAGCTTGAAACAACAAGGATTAAGTAGTCAAATGCCAACTAGTGCCTTGCCTCAATATAATTTGATGAATGTTACTCCACTACAATAGGTGATGACTAAAATTTGACAATAATAAACACAGTCTAGTATACCAACACAACATAGATAAAATATTTTATCACCTCAATAAAGGTAACTAATATTCCACCTTGTTAAGTAGGGACAAGTATACCTCTTACATGATTGACCAACATACCTTCATAAATTTTTCCCAATAAACAATGTTTGTCTATTATTTAATGACAAATTCCAAACTCTTAACAAGTTTCTACTTCAAAATAAGTGTTTGTGCAACCAAGGGGTACTACTATTTAACAAGTGTTAATTAGGAAACAATTACTTTTTGTTCCAAATGTGCCACAAATTCAATGATAAGGCCTTATTTCTCTACAAGTTCCCCTTATTCAATAAGGTTTAACTAGTTGGCAGCAAGTCCTTATTTAATCATAGTATGCATAATACTTCACTTAGAGCCATATACTTCCATCTTAGCCATAATTCCCCTAAAACTAAGCCTATATACTAAATAAAAACTAGAATATCACACCACAACATGTGTAATTCAAAAAAACACATCCCAATCCATAGATGCATATTCCTAGTCAGTTCCCTAACAAAATCAACATTCGACAACAAACCATGCCGCTATTATAGCCTAGTCAAGGTAGTTTATTTTTGACTACCAAGCCTCCACCTTAGGTAGGGTTCCATAAATTTTCTTGGCATAAAAATTATAGAAAATAAAGGATGCAATTGACTCTATTCAAGCTAGGAAATAAAGAAATAATTTTAAGTTGGATGACATGTGTTCCTTTACATTTAACATGGAGTATCTATAGATACAATTTACTCTAGGGTATGAACCATAAAATTTTGATAAATACAAGGATAAAGAAGACCCTGAGAACTAGTTGGAAAAATTATTTGTTACTTTCTCTCTAGTGGCATATAGTTATATATACCTCCTACTTTTGTTTCCATAAAGTCTAGTAGGACAAGATTTGGAGTGGTTCTTGAAATTGCCAAATATTTCAATATCTGATTTTGATGACCTTTATGACAAGTTTGTTTACATTTCTCCAAAAATATTGAACATGATATTTCATTGGTATATTTGTCTCAATCCAATCAAAAATATAATGAAAGTTTTATAATCTATCTACAATAATGGAGAACACTTGCTAGCTACTTCACCCATAGTTTAATAGATAAATAACTACCTATTATGTTTACCAAAAAATTTCACAATGAGATATCCTATCATCTAGAGCTATAGTGTGCACACGCTTTTAAATAAATGATTGACAAAGGTTTGTTAATTGAAAAATCACTTATTAACAAAGGGATTATCAAGCTTACCTCATTGAACCAAAACTCAAACCAAAACAAAGTAAATGGTCAAAGTCATAACCAAAACCGAGTCCAAGCATAAGCATTAACACCAACCCAAGCTAGTAATCATGAAAAATCCAAGTAGTTTAACTACAACAAGAATGTTACTGGAAATGGAATAACTAAGTCATGACATGTCTAAATGGTGCAAACACCATCTACTCAGCCAACACCAAAAATATGAATTACTCCTCACCAATAACCCATTCATCAAGTGAAACCTTCACAATAGCCATTGCCTTTGAAAACCCCTCTTCCAAGGAGAACTATGCCTACATATCACATCTTTAGTACCCATTGAGAACCAATTACAACCATGTTTTTCAAGTTAGCCACTACTAATTTTATTAGTTGGCCTATTCGAAAGTGCTATCCTGAGGGTATCCCTTATCAAGATCAATATTGAGAGAATGAGTTATGTGAATACCATTAGTTTAATCGACATAATCTATGATGTTGTGTGCAAATCAAACATCTCATTCAAAATATGCTAGAAAATGGGGATATAACTTTAGATAATAGAGCATCTACATCCAATAAAAACCTAGGTATTTATCAAAACCCTTTTCCACAACATAATAATAATAATAATAATAATAAATAGCAATAACAAAGAACAAAATAATAGCAATAATAGTATCAATAACAACAACATCAAATAAATGGATAGAACTAGGGTGATAATGATACTAATACCCAATATACTTACCACATAGTTTCACATGACTACAACATGGTTTTAGACCATCTTATGGGAGGTCATGTTTCCACCATCACCATCAATTTAAGACAAGTGCTAACCAAATAGGACCGTTGATAGCCAATTATAATTAACCAACCAATGCCAGTGATCCTTCCTTGATTTGGGACTGCATACAAGTGTATTAGTAAGAAATGGTTACTACTTTTGGAGCTAATACTGATAACTCATCATTTCCTTATGACCACATACAAGTGCATCGGTAAATGAGACTTATCCTATCTAGTCCCCCTCTACCATCATTTTCTAGCCAAAATGGTCCTATATCTAATCCTAATTATGTAATCATAACTCATTGATCAAATATTACCATTAGAGGCCCACAACAATCTACTACTGAACCCATCCAACCCATCGTTCTAGCTTAAAATAGTCCATATAATATTAAGTTACAAAATATTTTTGATACTATGGAATAAATTAAAAAACATCGACACAAATATCCATTTTAGATTTTTTGCATACATATATTATTCACAAGAACATCTTGATAGAGTTCTTTAGCTAATCACAAGTTACAAATGACACAAGCACATATAAGTTCCAAGTTTTGGTTGTATATTTATCCCCATGGCAATAATTAACCTTCGATCAAAGTGATATGTCATCTCTTAACCCTCTCCATAATAATCCATTATAAATAAAAGTTATCATAACATGACATAAAGTGAAACATGTCCTCATAGACAATGGATTAGTCTTGAATATTATGTCTCTAAAGCTCATCAAACATCTCAAATACATAACATCTAATCTCTAGATGGAAGTGATCACTATAAAGGCCTATGACAATGAAGAGTGTGAATCACAGGGCATGATTAACTTATCAACTATCATTAGGCCTTTGACCCATAATACACTTTGCCATGTGTTAGACCTATATTTTTCATATAATTTGCTTGTGTATACCTTAGATACATGAAATCCATACAATCCATTCAATGTTACATCAATGTCTAAATTTATCTCATTCAGGTATAGATGTCACCATTCATAGAGATTTATAGCCCTATGAACATTATAAACATTTGGAGGTCGAGTATGAAAGTTACACCAACCACTTTAGCCTAGATCCAATTCCCAAAAAATATAAGGGGAAATAAATACTTGTTAATTTGCTAAAGTCTAATTTCTTAGACCTAGATACCTTTAATTCATCTTCCCATATGAAACCTCCTAAAATGTTTAATAATTTTACCATCATAGTTAATGGCCTAGGAGAATATTTGATCGATGATACATTTCACATTGCCAAACTTCCATAAAACCCAAAGTCCTATAGAATACCTAAAGCCAAACAACCTTGCATGGAATGCTGATGAAAGGGGGAAAATTTGCATATTCCAACTCCTATTATTTTCACATCAACCATTGGCCAAGAATATGACCCACTTGAAAATGATGAATCATGGTTATATAATGAAAAATTGGTTGACTATTATAAATATAACAAGTATCATGTTCCTAATAGGATTATAGAGAATCATGCCTATCAAAGAGGAGTCCTAAAACCAAACCAACAAAGAACACATTAGCCAATTTCTATCACTTAGTACAAAGGAACCTATGGTATTATATTTAAACTACTTAGGGGTGACACTATGTATCTCATTCATGTTCTAACACTAACAATGCTATCAGTGAATAAGAGTCCAATCATATCCTTTATGAAGACCTAACCAATACCAATCTATTAGACACTCATGCCATTTGAAATCTTACCTCAATTAACTAACATAATTCATTTACTCTATATCACCCTCAAATTATAGCCTAGGACCAACAAGAATCCATAGTTCATATAAATAAGTTTGATAATGATGAGTCCTTTTGCAATTTTCTAGGCCTAAGAGACAATGTTCTACTAGGAGACCACAAACAAGGTTTCTTAATCAAATTAGATCCTATAGCCTATTTTGGAGAGTGGGTGAACACCTTAGCTATAAAAAATTAAATAAAACATTAAAGGTTCCAAAGTGAAAACCTATTGGAGGCACTATTAGACTAGGATAAATGTAGATATAAAGGTTAGTCTTATGGTGAAAACTTATTTCAGGCACCATTAGACAAGGTTGTTCATCCTTCCTCAAATATAGCTTATGAGACCACCAATGACAAAATTGCTTTTGGGTCTAAGTTTAGTTATGAATAAAAACATGCCTTTGACTAAATCATCCAAGAGTTTCGAGTAGCATTTGTAATATGGACATACTTATCATTGGAAGATTCTTATTTATCTTGTTTGGGAGAACTTGAAGAGCTAGTCCAAATAGAAGACTTTGTCATTGTAGGCCAATTCAAATGTTTGCCAACCATTCTAGAAGATGGTTCAAATATCCTCATAAAATACACTATAGAAGTAAACATCTAGAACCTAGATGACTCTAAATGGATCAAATTAGGTATATCCCTCATGAAAGAAGAATGTGAACATTTTATATCCTTTCTGAGGGAATGTGTTGACATATTTGTTTGGGCCTACTCAAACATTCTATGTTTGGACCTTGCCTTGGTTTTACACCACCTTATGGTACATCCTTTTGCCAAAATTTTGATTTTTTTTCATAATATACATCCTTGTATTAATATATTAGTAAATAAAGAGTTGGAAAAACTCTTAGAAGCGAGATGTATTCAAATGATCGACTACTTAGAATGGATCTTGAATGTTGTGCAGTGAGTAATAATCCACAATAAATTAGAATACGCATTAATTTTATTTCCCAAGGATGATTTTAATTTTCCAAAAATTGAAATGATATTTGAATCCATATTGGGGTATGAAATTATTTTATTAATGGATTGATCTTTAGGATATAACTAGGTCAAGATTACACTATAAGACCAACATAAGATAGTGTTCACCACTCCATGGAGAACATGTTGTTATCAATTTATGCCATCTAGTCTCAATAATGTATGGGCCACATACTAAATAGGCATTAATATCATATTTCATGATATCATGCATAACATTATTGAAAATTATGTCCATGACATACTAGGAAAAGCAAAAACTAGGGTTGATCATCCAACTGCACTAAGAAAGATATTTGAGAGGATTCATGAATATAAGGTCAGACTAAATCCTAAGAAGTGTGTTTTGGAGTTACTTTAGGAAAAAAAATTGGATTCATTGTGTCTTTCCAGGGAATTTAATTCAATCAAACCAAAGTATGATCCATTATCAAGATGTTACCACATTCCAATTTAAATCAGCTCCATAGTTTATAGGGAAAGATCTAATCTATTAGATGCTTCATTTCTCAGTTGGCCAATGAATGTCATCCATTTACACACTTTATAAATAAGGGTGTCACATTTCATTGGGATGATGAATTCAAAAAGCTTTTTAGTACCTTAAAGACTATCTTTCCAATCCCCGTATTTGGTTTTCACCCATGTCAAGAAAACTATTCATACTATATATATATTTATGACTGAGAAAGCCTTGGGGGTAATTCTATCTCAATATGATTAAAATGGAAAAGAACATGTCATGTACTATCTAAACCATATACTAGTTATGTATGAGCACAATTATATGTCCATTGAAAAATCCTATTTAGCTATGGTCTTTACAACCCAAAAACTACAACATTACTCACTAAATAATAAGACCATAGTTATCTCCAAATTATATCCACTCAAGTATCTACTATCTAAAACAACCTATTAAGGCTTCATGGCTAAATGGATCATGCTTCTAAGTGATTTTAAAATAGAATATGTCAACCAAAAGGCTATAAAGGGAAAATGCTTGAAGATTGTCTTACTGAAGCTCCCCTTGCAAGCACTGAACCTCTCACTTTCCAATTCCAAGATGAGTAATTAAATCATGAAAAAAATACCAATCTTCCAAAATCACTTCCCACATATAGAGTCAATAAATCATGAAAAAAATTAACCCT
The DNA here is from genome assembly GCA_037957365.1 of Torreya grandis. NCBI lineage: Eukaryota > Viridiplantae > Streptophyta > Pinopsida > Cupressales > Taxaceae > Torreya > Torreya grandis. Next base: position 735,800 of record JARHVA010004834.1, read on the forward strand.
TGCTAGTTTGGATGAGCATCTCCCTACTCACAGGTTCCCTAAATTTATCTTTTTACTCTATACTATCTTACTCTTACCCCATGATTATGTATTTGGTTCATAATCCCATCCTCACATTTGCCATCATATTCCCATCCAAGTACAAATTATTATAACCTCCTCTAGGCAAATCATTGTATACCATCCCACTTGATATTCCAATGATTATAATCACCTTTGGGAAAATCATTGTGTATCTTCCCATCTAAAGAGCCAATGTTTATAACCACATGTGGATAAATCATTATGTTTTAATATATCTATATGTTAATTATTATAACTTCCTTTGGTTAAATCATTATCTTTATTCTACCTAATTGGGTAACTTTTTCATTATGATAATGCCTATAACCTCCTTTGAGCAAACCATTATTTATATCCGCCCACCTGGGGCATGTTTTTATTATTCCAATGACTATAACCACCAATGGATAAATCATTGTTTTAATTTTTAAAGGATTATAATCACCTTTGGGCATATCATTCTCTTATTACCATCATCCTTTTTTCAATGATTATAATTTCCTTTGGGAAAATCATTATCATTCTTTATCCTACCTATGTCGATGATTATAACTACCTATGGGTAAATCATCCTATTTGTCTACCCAACTGTGGTAACTCATCATGACACTAATTATAAACACCTATGGACAAATCAATATTTTCCATCCCATTTTACCTTTTAGTCCCATCAATTTATTTCTTTTGAGGGACCACTCACTGACGATTGTTACCAATCGCTCCCTTGAGGGGGCATCCAGATCTTATCTAGTGTTATTAAAGTAGTAAGAATACTTGACCTTTTCACTCTTTGATAAGATTTTATTATTCATATATCTTTTAATGCCTTCTCATAGAGGGGAAAATTGTAGACACCTAAAATTGACCACAAATGGATTCCAACTAGACTTCAGATCGATTCTTACCAGCCATTGCAAATTAAGCTTAGGAATCACTAAACATCCCAAATTTTCTTGTGCATCATTCATCAAAGCTAAAAATCATGTTGATACATCCCTATTATTTGTATTATATTTTATGCAATAATAACCTCTCATGGATTCATCCCCAATCAGGTTGTGGTATTCTAATTATTAATTTCGCATATGGACTTATTAAGTGGAGCACTTTCACACTTAATCAAATATTGAATATCTATAAGTATAATCAAAATCAATCATATAATTAAATAGGATTAAATTCCTAGTGGGATTATCCCTTTGAAATTAATGAATATCTAGAAAAGGAAATTCTAAAAATCAAAATATCAAATCCTTTCATCATTGCCTTTATGAGTTGTCAAGCTCTTTGAAAATATCCTAAAACATATAATTTGATAGCCATGCCTAGGTAATTATAAATCATAATTACTTGAAAACTATTAAATCAACTAGAGTTATTTTTAATTCACTTAGGTTTAATTTGTACCAATTCTAAGCCTAAAGGTAACCTTAAATAACCTTGGTGAGAGTTAATTCCTAAGTTTATAAATACAATGCCATACCTCTTCATTTCTAAGCTTAGATATTGTAGAGTCATTATGCAATATTTACTCCATAAGGATCATGTGAGTAGTGTTACCATGCCTAAATATTAAGCCAAGCAACATCAAATCCAAAGTGCCAAGGAGAGAAGGATCCAAACAACCTCCATTATCGAAAACTTCTTGATGTACAAGCTGAGTAAGCCATTTAACAAGCCATTTGGTTCTCTAAAGAAGGTAAAAGACTTATTTATTTTATGTTTTTGTTGTGATTTCATTTAGTTTTGTTATCTAATCTCTCCCTAGTGTCTAGGCTAGAGGTGTTAGGATTTTAATATGTTCATTTTATTTATTTTATGAGACTAACAAAAGACTAACCTCCCCTCTATGTCAAATTCCTATTTCATATTAGGTAGCTAAATGTATCCACAAAATTTTGGTATTAATCAAAATTATATTAGATCATCTTCAATATGTCCCAATCATGTGATAAATGTGGTGCCACAAGTTGTATCCCACTTGTTATTATCAAACTAGATATGGTAGAAATATACCCCATCAATATTAGAATTGATAGTTAAATCTTCATGCTTTGGCCATTTTGAAAGATAATTTGATTCTAAAAGATAGAAAGGATTTTGCATTTTTCTCAGGTTAGACACGATGTGATGCATCCTTGTTCTTATATTTATAAATTAGTTTCTTCAATGCCTTACATTTATTTTTATTATAGCCAATGATATAATGATATTTATAATATGGTACTTTATCTTTTGTAGGTATAAGTATACGACATGATCTATGTCTATTAGAAGGTAAATAAAACAATCTATGTTCAATTAACATAGATAACATGGTATCTAGAGTATCTTGTTGTGTTATGATCTGTAAAGTCTAATGTGAAGCCTTTTGATAAGAATCCACATTCACATGATGAATTTGCATTTGACCCTTATAATGTTGACTTAATGTTTTTAGCCAAGAGGGATGTATGGAATAACAATCATTTACATATTCATCTATTTTTTCTTTATCCATATCTTGATTTAGTTTGGTATCTTCTAAAAGTGGATCTATATTATATGTAATAGGACCTATAGGTTTGAATATGTTATGTGAAAGGTGATAAAGTGGATCAAATTTTAATTTTTTAATTTTTTCATCTATCATTTCATAAGAGTTTACATAATCACTATTACCATCATCATTTTTTATGGTAGCATTGGTTCATTTGCTGACTGTTCTCGATGTATATTTATGTTCACCTTATTGACTAGTGACTTATTTTCTTCTAGATATGGAGTAGTCAGTGTACTTGACTCACCCATTTCAAAAGTATGTATATGATTAAGAGGAATGGATTATTAAGGTGGTACCAATATAGGTATGCCCTCTATTTTATAATATATCATTATATATAATTTGAAAGGTGTATCATTATCATGCATAGTAAATAAGGTCCCATCATTTATGAATTCTACAAATCTGTGAACTGGAGAATGGACTACTTACATTGAATGTATCCAAGGTCTACCAAAAGGTAAATTAAAATGTAGTTATTGAGACATCACCTATAACATAGTTGGGACTATTTTTGGCCCTAGTGTCACATGTTCCAAAGTGATTTAGTGAATTGGAGCTATATGTGAATTATGAAATCCCTTTATATGCATGACTAATTTTGGAGAAGATTGGTGGTGATTATGATGGGGGTTAGGAAGTTTAATCCATTAATGTTTATGCCTGATCCATTGTCAATGAACACCCTATTAATACCCTTATTTTTCATGTTACTTGTACGAATAATGCTAATTATTGGTAAATAATATATTTGGATGGTAAATATGTTATATCAAAGGTAATGAGCTTGGAATTGTTCTTTAAATATTTCATGATATCCACAAAATAAGAAGGCTCAATATCAATTAGAAATTTTGTCACATGTATTGCCTCGTGTAAGATATCCTTATAAATATTAGATTACTTTACGATGTCAAGGATTGAAATATTAGCATGTGTATTTCTAAATTATTTAATAATGTCATATCCCTTACATTTTATTATAAGCTTAGGATTTAGAGGCACCTATTATATATTAACAGGTGTTAGAATGGGTTGAACAACCTTACCTCTTCAAGTAGTAATAACATGGACCGCATTATCCAATATAAATCATAGGTGAATAATGGGTGTGGGATGGTATCTATCATTAAAATAATATTTTGGTATAACAAATAATTCAGATCATGTATGTTAGAATATATATTGGATTTATAACATTGTAAAAGGAATTTTGAAGAGAGATCAGTTGTTATTTTTGCTTTTAGAACCTCTCATTATTCTCATGAATTTTATACATAGATTTAATAATGAAATTAATTTATAAAACCATAAAAACTATCACAAATTGGAACAAAAAATGAGTGATAGATGTATACATGTTGCACATATTTTATAGTAATCTAGGATCAATAATAGGAAAAGTAGAAAACCCTATTTGATTTAGGGTTATGAGTTAAAATATTTGGTTCCCTAAAGGTTTAACCCTAAATTTGGATGCAAATCCTACCTAGGTTGATAGGGTTGAAATATATAAATGAAAGTTTATAAGGGTGATAATTATGTCCACAATAGGCCAATTATATGATAAACTCATATACAACATATGCTAAATTTATTAAACTAAGACAGGATATAAATAGTAAGTACAATTATGATAAATATGGAAATGACAAAGAAATAATGTAGTTATCTAGTTCTTATGCTAAAATAGTTTTGGATGTGGAAAAAAAATGAAGCATACTAGTAGAGGATTTTAGAATAGTCACAAAATTCTAGATTGAGTGCCTCTATATCCACATACACTAGTGTCAACCTTGGACATTAGCATCAATGCTATTATTTGAACCAAATGCAGGTGACTTATAGGAATAACTATTGGAAAATGATGGGACCACCTAGATGATTTTGGGTTTATCTTCACCTTCACTCCAGTGTATTTAGATATGGGTCATGGACTATTTTTCTTCATGAAATGAAAAAACTCTAGTTCTTCCTCCTGATAGTGATGTTGGGAAAAATTGGTTAGTGGGCTCATAGTGTTGAGCTAAGCCCAAAGAGAAATCTATCATGTGGTTCTACCTATATAGCCACTACATTAAATAGGACCTAACACTGATGTAGTTATCCTTTATGTGGTAGATTGTGTATGAATCATGAAATATGTGTAAATAAAGTAGAATAATGACCTATCTTGTAACTATGCAAATATAGCTCTTCAAATACTCCTTTAGTAATTCAAACATGTAGATGTGTTTGCCTATAATATATATGGAAATATGATAAAATATAGAAGTTTTAATCAACTAAATTCTTGATATAATGATTTGGGTAAGTTTCCTTGGTCTCTTTATGCCATTTCTAGGTGAGGAATGAAAAAGGAGTGATTATGAATATATATCACTCCTATCAGGAAATATATTACATTAAATCAGTTGGGCCAACCATTAGGATGAATTTCACTTGAAAATTGATTGAATTTAAATCACTAGACACCTACATTAGGGTGGGACACTAGCATTGATGTAAAGCTATAAAATTGAATATTTTGTCTTAACAGTTAGAAAATATGTATAGGATCAAAACTTGTATGGATATAAGATGAGCATATTTTAATCATTTTGGGCAAGATAAAAGGACTAGGTTATAAACATAAGACTAGTTAGACCTATGGATAGGCAAAGTGGTATAAGTTAGAGTATATGTAAGACTTTATAAAGTGGGAAAGCTCTATAACTATGATGAATAGCCAAGGTATTAATTTTCCAAGTGTACAAGACTATTGTATTATATAATTCATAGAAATCATCTATAGTAGATTATCACATATGTGACCATATATTTTAGGATCTCCATGGGCTCCCTTTCTTGGCCTATGAATTATTCTATCAAGTATTTCATCTGTGTATTCTAATTGAAGGCAATAATTCAAATCCTATATTGTGTCTTGGGCATACATCAGGTTTAGGTGATTATATGAACTATTTATTGTGCACCCAACTAGGTGGTTGAGTATATTTTCAAATAATTTCAATTGGATCCAAATTTTTATCAAATTTACCCTTTTAGGATGGGACTCACACATATAGACTCAAACTATATGTTGACAATTTTTTTCCCAATAGGCCAAAAATTGGTCCCCTTCTGTCCCTGTTGTTCTAGGCCATTTCATTTTTAAATTTTGCATGAATCTATTCATTTCTATGGACTCTACAAAATCTCTACAGACTTTACAGGTCTAAATCTATGGACTCTATAGGTCTAAATCTATGGACTCTTCAAGTTTTTGAAATCTATGGACTCTATAGGTTTTGGATTTCTATAGACTTAGTAAGTTAGTCCTTTGGTGCATGAAGGATTAGTTCAAAGAGTTCTAGGTTTTACAAGGCTTCTTCAGGCTCTTGTTTGAAGAAAATCATGAAGAAATTTGGAATGGTTGAACCATTGAACCAGTTCAATGCTTTGGTTCAACACCTAGTTCAATCACTTGGTTCATCACCTAGTTCAATGCCATGGTTCAATGCTTCAACTGGTTCAATTGGCACTTGGTTCAACCATGGGTTCAAGCAGTCAAGTTCAATGCTTGGTTTAATCAGTTCAAGTTTAATGACAAGTTCATCAACAAATTTCAAGGCTTTGGTTCAATGGTTAAAGTTTAACACATTTTGGTTCGTCAGTGCACAACTTTGAACCATTGAATCAGTTTAAAGGGTGGTTTAATGGCATTGGTTCAACCACTTAGTTCAAGTGGCTTCAAGTTCAATGCAAGGTTTATTAACCTTGGTTCACTCAGTTGGTTCAATGGCATCAGTTCAAGCAGCTTCAAGTTCAATCAAATGGTTCAATGCCAAAGTTTAATGGGCTCAAAGTGCTTCATTGAACCATTTTTGGTTTAATTAATTAGTTCAATCATTCAGTTTATCAACAACTTCAAAGGCTTGGTTCACTTGGCATCGATGTGTAGCATTGAACCATTGAACTAGTTCAATAGATTGATTCAATCATTTGGTTCAATGCTTTGGTTCAATCACTTTGGTTTAATGGATGGTTCAACAAAAGGACTCAACAAATAGTTTAGAGGGGTTTGGCATGTAGCATTGAACCATTTTTGGTTCAATGAATCAGTTCAAAGGCTTGGTTCAATGGGCTCGACACGTAGTGATTGAACCGTTAAATTGATTGAACTATTGAACCAATTTTGGTTTAATGGGTTGGTTTAATGGCTTGGTTCAAGGGTGTGTCTTATAGCTTAAGGGTAGCATTGGGTTTAAATGCCCTTACAGAGGGTAGTTCAAAGTCTAAAATCCCTTGTAGAGGGAAAACACTTCAAAGGAAAGGGCTGAAAGAGCAGGGGGAGGTCAAAGAGCCTGAAGAAAAGGACAAAGAGTGGCCAATTCCTTTGGAATTTTTGTCTGTGGAAAAAAAGCTTGAAACAAAATCTTACAAAGTAGAAAATTTTCAAAAAAGACCTGATGAATTTTTCTGAGGATGGTGGCGTCCTGAAATTTGTCAAATTTAAGTAGATGAACTAGCCGATGGGTGACGGTCACACAAACGTCAAATTTAACACATTAAAATAGCCATTTGCTTTTGAATTAAAAGAGTGCCAACCATGGAAGGAGCCTAAGGAATGTAGCAACCTAATAAAAGATCACCCCTAATGGTTAAAAGAGCAAGAAGAAGACAAAGAGCAGAAAAGACAAAACATTCAAGTGGTGAAGGGAAGGTGAGTTATTACCAAACGAGTGGCACAACCTATTTTCTCTAATTGGCATTGATGAGGGGATAAACTACAGTCTATTTTTAAGAAAGAGGTGTGGACATGTTCTTGCATTAATTTTTGAATGCCAAAGTCAATTTTGGTGATTGTACAGTATAGTTCCATCAGGCCTTTTTTGAAGAATGACATAAGTAATAGTGGTTTCCTCTTCCCAAGGTTTAGAATGCACATGGGCCACTTACAAAAAGGGTGCCAAAATCTTTCCCAAGAAGTGCCAATTTTCTCTTCCTCTTCCTATATATTGTAAACTTATCTTTTGAGAAAAGGGATCCACTCTCAGCCTTAAGGCAAAACTCTACCAAAAAATCTTTCGGGCTTGTAAGGTAGAGCTGCCAAATTTTTACCTTGAATAAGAACTTAGCTATTTTTACCTCCATTCTGAGTTTTGCATTTTTAGTATGTGTCTATGCCTTGATTCTATGTTAAGTCATTTTCTTGATGCTTTTACAGAATGATTTCAGCACATCTAGTGCATTTTTTAGTTTTCCTTTTACAAGTCTATCATAAGTGTCCCTAAAGGAGTATAGGTCAATTGAATAGGCTATTGCAGTGTCTCAAAATGCCTCTAGTAGTTATTTCCTCCTTGTATCTCCATAAACCCTTGACCCACTAATGCAGAGGGTTTTCTCATGTCAGATGAAGTGTATAGGTGCTTCTTTTGGTGAAAAGTGTATGTTTGGGTTGGGAGGATCATTTTTCTAGTGTATCATCGATTACTTTTTAGGCTTAGGTTTTGTTTTCAGCATCTCTCTCTCTCTCTTTTCATCCCCCCTTTTTTACATTTGTTTGTTAGCAGTAGGAGAAACTAGGACTTGAAAGATACATCAGAGGGAGCGAGCCCTCATCTAGAGACTCTCCCCTCCAACTTCATTGGTCCCACAGGTGAGAGTGGAGTTTCCATTGTTGCGTGTGGAAGGGTAGGAGCTAGGCATCCTACCCTGGGTACAATCCACTATGTCAATAGTTTTTTGCATGCCTGATGGGACCAACTAGGATAAGTTGTGTCTAAAGAGTTGAAGAAATTTTGGTGTGTTCTTCAACTGACCAACCTTTGAAGGATTTTGCATCAACACCAATGGTGACTCCAAGTTGAATCTACTGGTTAAGTAGCTTGGTGCCATCAGAAATCACTTTTTGTATGTATAATTCCTTTACACAAGATCATGGGTCTTATTTTCCTTCATATGACTTCGATCAGACTCAAAAATTTTAGAGAATTACCTCAATCAGCTCTCCTATTTTCCCTTCAATGATAAGGGAAATGGCCTTGGAATTTGAGAAGTAGACAATGGAGATTGACAGACTAGAGGAGCAATACGGATATCAGCAGGAGTTGATGTATAAAGATGAGTGTTTGTTTAGGCAAGCACAAGCCTTGCAATCCATGGAGGAGGAGGTAGAAAAATGGAGAAATCCATTTATTCAAGGTACTCAGCCTTGCACGCCCCCTCCTATCCTAAAGAAAGCCCCATCTTATATACCAAATCCTTTCTATCAGATAGCACCCACCCACTCTAGTTCATCTGATGCATCTACTCTCAATCTTGTGTACCTAGCCTTCAAGCATCAAAGGGAACTAGAGCAAACCCCCATGGAAATCAATCTTCTCAATTCCTTATATTGTGAATCTTCTATTGGGGGAATACCACGAGCTAGCACGTCCCTCTTCTAGAGAATCTTTTAGTGCATCAATAGTCTCTTCCTAGCATTCCTCAGCCTCCCCAAGCTTTTCAACATGATGTGCAAATTCCAAGTTAGAGGAAGGAATGCTAGGAACCAGCCCAGAGCCTTGAAGAGGATGATGCTGGTGACCTCTAGGAAAGACTCTTTTAGGATAATCTAGCCAAGAAAATTGAAGATTTAGAGGCTAGGATGAGACTACTTCCTGAAAGAGAGATAGAACTTCTAGACCTTGTGGAGGAGCCCTAGGACCTTGGAGAAAACAAAGTTGCTACCTTTTCACAGGAGCAAAATTCCAATTCTAAGATCCTAAACTAGAAAAAAATGGTAGAATCATGGGGCAAGAAGGAGGAGAAGCAAGGTTTTTCTCAAAACCTTGAAGAAGCTAAGGCTGCTCCTACTCATGATGATGTTGGTGACCTCTAGGAAAGGCTTTTTGAAGAAGTTCTAGCCAGAAGAATTATAGAGTTGGAATCTAGAGAGAGATTCCTCAGCCAGTGTGTGATGGATGGTTCAGACCTAATGGCACATTCCATGTCTAAACACACTCCAATTAGACATTTCCAAGAGAGCTATCAGGCCACACCTAATATAGATGAAGTGTTGACCAAGTGGAAGGAGGAGAATCATTCAATTCTAGCTCAAGGACTGACTCCTCTTCCACATGTTTTTTCCACTTCACCCCTTCTCAAAGAGGAACCTATTCTATAAGAGGTGAGTGAGGATTAGAAGATCCAATTTTCAATTTTCTAGGAGGCTATCATGAGTGACAACAAAGAAGAAATCATCATTGATGCTTCTTGTGAAGACACCATCGTCAATGGAGAAGATGCAGGTCTTGCATATATATAGATGTTCCAGCAATATAAGGAGGAACAAAAGCATGGTGAGCTCTCTTCCCCCTTGTTTGATGAATTTCCTTGTTTCTTCGATGAGGAGGAAAACTATCCTGAAGAGCCTAAGTTAGAGGAGGATCAGGAGGATACCTTTGAACATCTAGAGATCCTGATCTTTGAGGAAGAAGAGGAGAGGTCTATCTTCCTTGAGGGAGGCCTTGAAGAAGAAAGTTTTGAATAAAGAGGTGATGTTTTGTGGGATGAGCAATCATTTTGTGAGTCCATTTCAGACATCACCATAGTCACCCTTCTTCAAAAAGGTCTAGAGGAATCAGAGGATGAGTCTGACAGAGTCTTCAATGAGGTAGAAGGAAATGGGTCAGACCATGAGACATTGTAGAGGAAATATGCATATCAAAGGGCTTATGGTGATAAGCCAATAACCACTAATTTCTCGATGAAGAACACCAATATGAGGGACCAACATTCAACAAGCTTCTAAGGACAAGTAAAATACATATATGTCAAAAGCATGTTGAATTTTGATCCACTCAGATACAAGCCAAGCAAGGTGACAGGCAAGAGGAGCAGGTCATCAACTCTCTTTTTCATTCAGCTACTTGTCTGCCACCATAAGTCTTCTTTCCAAGAAAGGGCCTTAAGAAATTTTCCCTTTGATCCAGGAGGGAGGCAAACATTCCTGGTTAGCTGTATATAGTAGTTTTCTTTTAGTTTCTTTTCCTACTTTCCCTAAGTGTAGTTTGCACAGGTAGTGTTTTTAGCCTTGAGTGTTTCCCTTTGTGTGTGGGGTTAAAAGCTTCATGTTTCGATTCTTAGATCTTTTGGGGCTATTGCTAACTTTCTTCAAAGCTGCATCTAACTCCATACCCAATAGACTACAAGGCAACTGGTCTTTAAGTATAGTAGGCATGCTTCCCCTGGGAGTCACCAATTTTTTGACCATTTTTTGCCCAACAGGCCAAAAATTGGTATCTTTATGTCCCTGCTATTCTAGGTCATTTCATTTTTCAATTTTGCATGAATCTGTTCATTTTTATAGACTCTACAAAATTTCTATAGACTCTACAGGTCTAAATCTATGGACTCTATAGGTCTAAATCTATGGACTCTATAGGTCTAAATCTATGGACTCTATAGGTTTTGGAAATCTATAGACTCTATAGGTTTTGGATTTCTATGGGCTCTACAGGTCTAAATCTATGGACTCTATAGGTTTTGGAAATCTACAGACTCTACAAGTTTTGGATTTCTATGGACTCTGCAAGTTTTGGATTTTTATGGACTCAACAAGTTAGTCCTTTGGCACATGAAGGATCAGTTTATAGAGTTTTGGGTTTTACAAGGCTTCTTCAGGCTCTTGTTTGAAGAAAATCATGAAGAAAGTTAGCATGGTTGAACCATTGAACTAGTTCAATGCTTTGGTTTAATGCCTAGTTCAATCACTTGGTTCATCACCTAGTTTAATGCCTTGGTTCATTGCTTCAACTGGTTCAATCAGCACTTGGTTCAACCATGGGTTCAAGTAGTCAAGTTCAATGCTCAGTTCAATCAGTTCAAGTTCAATGATAAGTTCATCGACAAAGTTTAAGGCCTTGGTTCAGTAGTTAAAGTTCAATGCATTTTGGTTCATTAGCACACATCTTTGAACCATTAAACCAGTTCAAAGTGTGGTTCAATGGCATTGGTTCAACCACTTAGTTCAAGTGGCTTTAAGTTTAATGCAAGGTTCATCAACCTTGGTTCACTTAGTTGGTTTAGCGGCATAAGTTCAAGCAGCTTCTAGTTCAATCAAATGGTTCAGTGCCAAAGTTTAACAGGATCAACACATTTCATTGAACTATTTTTGGTTCAATGAATTGGTTTAATCATTTAGTTCATTGGCAAGTTCAAAGGCTTGGTTCACTTGGCATCAACACATAGCATTGAATTGTTGAACTGGTTTAATGGATTAGTTTAATCATTTGGTTTAATGATTTGGTTCAATCACTTCAATTTAATGGATGATTTAACAAAGGGACTCAACAAATAGTTTAGAGGGGCTCAACGTGCAGTGTTGAACCATTTTTGGTTCAACGAATCAGTTTAAAGGCTTGGTTTAATGGGCTCAGTGTGTAATGATTGAACCATTGAATCAATTAAACCATTGAACCAATTTTGGTTCAATGGGTTGGTTCAACGGCTTGCTTCAAGGGTGTGTCCTATAGCCAGAGGGTAGTGCTAGGTTCAAATACCCTTGCAAAGGGTAGTTCAAAATCTAAAAGCCCTTGTGGAGTGCAAACACTTCAAAGGAAAGCACTGAAAGAGCATGGGGAGGTCAAAGAGCCTGAAGAAAAGGATAAAGAGTGGCCAATTCCTATAGACTTTTTGTCTACAGGAAAAAATCTTGAAACAGAAGCCCATGAAGTAGAAAAGCCACAGAAAGATCTAATGACTTTTGCTGAGGATGATGATGTCTTGAAAGTCATCAAATTTAAGCAGACAAACTAGCTGTTGGGTGATGGCCACGCGAACATCAAATTTAATGCAGTAAAATAGCCATTTGATTTTGAATTAAAAGAGTACCAACCATGGAAGGAGCCCAAAAAATGTATCAACCCACTAGAAGATCGCCCCCAAGGGTTGAAAGAGTAAGAAGAAGACAAAGAGCAGAAAAGACAAAGCATTCAAGTGGTGAAGGGAAGGTGAGTTATTGCCAGACGAGTGATGTAGCCTCTTTTCTCTAGTTGGCATTGATGAGGGGACAAATTGTAGTCTGTTTACAAGAAAGAGGCATAGCCATGTTCTTGTAGTAATGTTTGAACACGAAAGTCAATTTTGGTGATTGTATAGCATGGTTCCAATAGGCCTTTTCTAAAAAATGACATCAGTAACAGTGGTTTCCTCTTCCCAAGGTTCAGAATGCACATGGGCCACTTGTAAAAAAGGGCACCAAAATATTTCCCAATAAGTGCCAAGTTTATCTTCTTCTTCCTATATATTTAAACTTTTCTTTTGAGAAAAGGGATTTGCTCTCAGCTTTAAGGCAAAACTCTGCCAAAAAATCTTTCGGGCTTGTAAGGTAGAGCTGCCAAATTTTTACCTTGAATCAGAACTTAGTTGTTTTTACCTCCATTCTATGTTTTTCATCTTTAGTATGTGTCTATGCCTTGATTCTATGTTAAGTCATTTTCTTGATGCTTTTGCAGAATGATTTCAACACGTCTGGTGAATTTTTGAGTTTTCCTTTTACAGGTCTATCAAAAGTGTCCCTAAAGGAGTATAGGTGAAGTGAATAGGCTATTCCAGTGTGTCTCAGAATGCCTCTAGTAGTTATTTCCTCCCTGTATCTCCATCGACCCCTAACCCATTGATGTAGAGGGTTTTCTCATGTCAGATGAAGTGTATAGGCACTTCTTTTGGTGAAAAGTATATGTTCAGGCTGGGAGGATCATTTTTTTGGTGTATCACCTTTTAATTTTTAGGCTTAGGTTTTGTTTTCAACATCTCTCTCTCTCCCTTTTCATCCCCCCCTTTTTTACATTTGTTTTTTAGCAGTAGGAGAAACCAGGACCTAAAAGATACATCAGAGGGAGCTAGCCCTCATCTAGAGACTCTCCCCTCTAGCTTCGTTGGTCCCATAGGTGAGAGGGGATTTCCCATTGTTGTGTGTGGAAGGGCAAGAGCTAGGCATCCTACCCCAGGTGTAATCCACTGCATCAACACTATATTCAAAATATTATAAAACCTCATGGCTACACTTTGGACATTGTCCATAATTTCTTAGGGAACATGAATGATTTATCTCTACAAGAGCTTTTGTTGTGCTTGTTCTTAAATTTTATACATTTTATTCATTTCCTCCTCATATAAATCTATAAAAGATAAAAAATATTATTCATATTCATTGGGGTCATTACTTATTTAAGGTTTATTGGCCAAGGGGAACATGTTTTCTCTTTATTGTATAACTATTTATTCCCCTCTGCTATTGTTCACTCCTTTCCTCTTTCTCACCCTCTAAATTATACCAATTTTATTGTCAAAATAGGAGTATACTATGGGTAACCCCATGAGAACCAAATTCTATCTATTATATATCCATCCCTATAACTTTTTAATCCATTGGGGCACTGTAATTCCCCTTGATCTTCAAATTAGATAGCTCTACAGAAGTAAGTGGAGTAATCATTGGTAGTGAAATAATCATTATAGGTGTAATAATCATTTGAGTTTGCACCAAATCAATTACTTTTATGGTAAATTGATGGTGTAGTTGAATGACCCTTTGCCATCTAGATGCTTACCTCTAAGGTGATATTTTTTCCACATACTTTGACTACCTAGGGTTTTCAAAATTATCATTATAATAGATTATATGGGTGGATAATATGGTAGTTATATCTCTAATTATGTTGAGAATTTTGGAGTGATAGGTGGACATAAAGGATTAAAAATGGAAACTAATACTAAATTCTCAAACTAGACCCTATTTTTTGGGAACTATTATTTGGGTTGTAGTAGAAAAAATGGAAGAATCAAAAGAACTAGAAATTTGTGGCCGAAGACTAGTAGATGGTAAATTAACAACATGAGTATTTATAATTATAAGGGAATAATAAATAGAATAAACTAATTATTAAGTGATAAATTATATTCTTCAATAATAATCTACTAGTCATGTTCTCCATCTAGAGTTTTCCCTTCATCTAGGCATCCCAAGCTAATTAATTATGCCTTTTCTAGCTCTACCTCTTCCTCTATTTCATCCTATGATGTTGATTCAATTAATTCTTTTTTTGTTCCTTCATATATTCTAAATTTTCTTCTTCCTCATTGATGGGATAATCCACTAGTGAAATTACAATTCCATTATTTTCCTCACATGTTTCCTCTTCAAGGGATCCTCTTGGGGTAGGTAGACTTGATGATGGTCTTTATTCCACTTGTTGAGTTTTTAAGGAGGATGTAATAACTATGGATTTTCCTTGGCAAGTAACTATGGGGGGAATATGAGATGAAGGGGAAGATGAAACTAATAAATGATCCACAATAGTAAGAACTACTACTATATAAGGTGAAGGGATGGGTAGTAGAATAATAGTAGTGGAGGTAATAGTGGATGGACAGGAAAATAGTATAGTATGAAATAATTCATTAATTATATTTTGTGGAGATGTATTCATTATAGGTTATTGAGGGGAATCAATATTAAATTTAAGAGATGAAAAAACTCTAGATAAAATCATGGAGACCTACTTGTGTGACTATATGAAGTGGGACTAGAGGTGCCCAAGAAAATGTCCTCGTATGTGAATCTAGATGAGGAAAATTCCTCATAAATGTAATTATTGTACCAAAAGATATATCAACTAGATGAGTGGAGACTGGATGAGGACCATTCAAACCTTTGATAATATCCTTCCTAATTTAGAGATTCTCTACATTTTGACTGATATGATCTCTATCTAATAAATTAGTCTCTTATTTTATGGGAGAGGGAGGTTGATACTATTCAAATTGACCTTAGGAATATGGTTGAGGCCAATAATGAATCCAATATATTTTTATTTCTTTAATAATTTCAATTGCTTGATCATTAGTGATTTTAGAATCATATTAGATCACTTGAGTAGTGATCAATGATATATCATTATCCCTCTTATGGGTCCAAACTTTAGAATCATCTGAAGTGTTTAGAAACATGTCATCATGTTCATATTCCTAGTAACCATACATAATGGTAATATATTTTATTTCCTTGAGGAACTTGAGATGATTTTTAACTCATTCCTTGGGGTATTATTTTCTATATTAGGTCACCTTAAAATTATAATGAGCCCTAGTCTTTCCTACTTGATTGAAGTGTGCCCTTATTATAAACTAAATATTCCCAATTCTTATGGGATTATTTTGATAATAATCTTGGTGCTTTATGCTAAGATCCTAATCCACACTATTATATAATTGATGTGTAATATATTGTTCTACCACCTTATCTAGGATGTGGCATGGCAAATAAAAATGGGGTGCTCAGGTCCCTTCAATTCTAATAATGGCATAATCTATATAGTACTAATAATCTCATATTTTGGAGATTGTCCTTCTCAAATTTTCATATATACTTGACATCTAAGTTTTATAAATGGACCAATGGACTTGAGGATAAACATCCTCACAAATTTAGGCAATTTCTTTCTTGAATCTATAAACATATAAGACATCATATTCATCATAGGCTATTTTATATAATATTTAGTGGGTCGATCCCATAGTTCCCCATGATTCATGTGGACCATACCAATGAATAAATTCAATAAAGAAGACATTTTATAAAATATTCCATTAGCTAGGCCCTGTTCCAATTTGAACATTTTTCCCTTTAATATGATACTAATAATTTCCTTTAGGGTTATAATTTTATTTGAGGTTAAGAGAATATTAAATAACGGAACCCATTATACCTATACATGAGTGATACTATGGAATCCTTATAACCTATTTATAATTTTCATTGGTATCCTTATCCTTTCTATAAACATAATTATGTCATTAGAAGAAATAACTCCCTTGGGATTCAATTTCTAGCCATTTACTAATCATTTCTTCAATTTTATTCCATAGTATTTTGTTCCATCAATACATTGGAAAAAACCTAGTTATCAGTAACTTTATATCCCTATAATCCTAAGATACATCTCAAAAACTTTCCCCAAAATAGATGCAACTACAATTTTTCATGTTTTGAGATGTATATAATATCTAGTGCAAGTGTAATTAAAAAATAAATTTAAAATTAAGTCCATATAGGTCATTACCTCATGTTTTAAAGATGAATTATTTAATCCCATGTTAGTTATTGGCATCAAGTCATATATATATTTTAACTCTTCATGAAATAGATGATCCTATGAATAATATGGTTTTATGTCCTCCACTGTATTCTAGATAGATTAATAAGGGAAATTAAAATCAAGGGCACTCTTGTTAAATGTAGTGTATTTATATTTAGTGATACCAAAAATTGAGTATGAAGAGGGGGATTCAATACATGATATTTTTGGAGAATATATTTTGATGATATAAGAATACATATTTCCTCTTATAGACTAACTAAAATCACTTACAAATTTACAAAGAAAACTAGAGAATTTGACTATTGGAGAGCTCATAATCATAATATTCATTAGGTATATTAATTGTGAAGTGAGTTTATATTCCTCATATTTTTCACATATCACCAAAGTCTAAGTCCTTAATGCATAGTTCATTCAACATCAATGTGAATAATAGGTATTGATTTTAATCCCATTTTTATTTAAATTCGTTAGTCAAATTTGATGGGTTATATCTTTCCATATGGCAAATTTTCATTAAATTTATGTTCCTATTCATCAATTTAATAAAGTTTTGATTTCTCACTTAATGGCCTTTACTTAGTTGTCAAACACTTTATTTGCATTCTAGCCACACATCTCATTGATATTGTCCCTTATCTTCATCACATTTACCTGGGGTCCTTAACCTTATAATCTTAATTTATATGCTCTATGGAATATGAGTTAATGAGATTGAGCCATGTGGAATAATCTCAAGGTTTTAAAACTATTTTGAATCTTTTAATTATGTCTTACATATGACTATGGGTTGATAGAATGTTGACACATGGCATGATATTAGGGGTTGGGTGACTTGAGGTCTTGATGACTGTAGGTCCATTGACTTTGTGTATCACCTAGAGTGTTCTTAGTGAAAATTATTGTGCCACCTATCCTAATATCACAAATACAAAAACATGGAACATATTAGACCTTCCTTGGCCTTCTATGTTATTAGTCTATGGGATTTTTCCACATGGCATGATCTTGGGGCTATGGAGACTTAGAATACTTATATTTTTATGAAACCAACTTTATCCTAAGTGAACATAGTCTTAGCTTGTGGATATATTATGGTGATTTAGTTGCCTTAAAGGTAAAATTATAGTATTTAACTATAATGATATCTGATCAACATGATGATGCCACTTGTCTTTATCTCATAACATAGAGTTGAAAAACTTTGAATATTTGTGAAATCTAAAGGATTAAAAATAGGTTTGATCTTTCCATATTTCATGATCCCAAAGTTATTAAAACTTAGGGATTTATAGTATTTTAGGAGGTTCAGGCATGCATAATTTGTGAGTCATTGATAATAGCCCTATGTACATGAGAAGATGAGTTAAACTAGAACACTATACATTATTTCCATTTAGACAATAAAAATCATAAGTTAAACTTTGGGAAATTATGAGAATTTAAGGTTAAAAATAAATCACAAATAATGCCCAAACTTGGATTCTCTTGATTTTTAAATTATGTAATTTTTACTCAAATGTTTAAATGTATCCTTAGATTTATGCATGTTAAAATTGATGTCATGGATTTTTAAGGCTTTTATGACCTCAAATAAGGATTTTAAATAATAGTGGGTCCTTATTTAAAATATTTAAAATGTGTGTGTGTGTGTGTGTGTGTGTGTGTGTGTGTGTGTGTGTGTGTGTGTGTGTGTGTGTGTGTGTGTGTGTGTGTGTGTGTGTGTGTGTGTGTGTGTGTGTGTGTGTGTGTGTGTGTGTGTGTGAAGATACAACATATTATAGTAATAATCTCTAGAAATAGTGTACAATGAGAAAGGATCAAGATGGTGATTAACAACTAAACATCATGTAATAGGTTTAGTGGAGAAGGTAAATTCCTATTAGTATGACCTATTGACCATGAAATGAAAGTGTTCTTTGAGTGACATATATATTTTTTAACATATAAAAAATCCCTAAAAATTTATGTTAAATATTTATGTTGATAAATTAGATAAATAAAAGATAGTAGTAATTTTTCATAGTGTTTGAATGTTTTTTAAAAAGTCATGTAAATTAAAACAATGTAAGTGATTAGTGAGACAATGTAATTGATCAATACTAAACATTTTAAATGATTCTAGAGTGTTAAAAATAAATCTGACATAATAGTACATGAAAATTGTAACCTTATAAAGTGAGGTATTACATGCAATATATATTTTTTGAAAATTAAGCACTATTCAAGTTTATTTACTATAATTCCAAAATAAAGTTTCCAAAAGTTATAATTTTTTATGATTCCATACAAATAGATTAAAATATTCATGCAAGTTTATAAAAATATATATTCATGTAAAGTATAGATATATATGTGACCCAACAGTCATGTATAATCTAATCATACCTATTAGTTTACAATGGTCTTGGTGGGTTACTTTTATTTCATGGTTAAAGATGTTATTTATGGAAGATTTTTTATACCTTATCGTTAAATTATATTTTTGTCATAGTTTTTTATTGAAAATAAAGTCTGTTAATGTAAAAAAAATTGAAAATTTTAGGTTATTTTTTAATGTAAATAGCATACTTGTAATTAAGTCATAATAATAGGCTTAAGACAATTAAGGATATGAATAAGGATAAGTCATAATTATTGAGGACACCCTAAGAGGATAAGATAAAATTGAATTTCAATGAGGCCTCTAAAGATAACCCTAGTCCAATAAGGCCAGGTGGGGTGTTCTAAGATAGTGAAGGGAAACCTTTGTTAATATAATAAAAAGCATTAGGAGTTAAATCTAATAATGTGGCTGAAACTAGAGAAACCCTCTTTGGATTTCAAATAGAAGATAAGTATGGATGGAAAGAGGTCATTATTGAATGAGTTTCTAAAGTAGTGATTGATGCTCTCAATTTAGGGGAGTGAAAGCTTGGAGATTGAGATATATCCTTGAAGAAATATAGATAGTAAATAAGAAGTGTGGATCTAATAAGTTTAGGCATATAAAAAGGAAAGGAAATGTGATAGTATATTTGGTATCTAATCAAGTGGTGTTGTTCAAGGAGAAGAAGAGGGTCATATATAAGGAATGGATATATATTTTCCTAAATGAGGTTCACATTTTGAGTACTAGATATTTAAGAATATTTATAGATTCAAATGATGAAGATGAATAAGGTGGTGAAGGAGAATTAAAGTATTAGTATTTTGAGATATTGGGATCTCTAAAGTCCTATAGTGTAAATTCATCCATGGTTGGATCCTAGTTCATAACCCATTCCCAATGGTCCTATGAAGTACTTCAATGTCTTACTGTAGTAATTAAAATGATTAAAAGAGGTAGGGGAAATATCTAATCTTTATGTAGAACTCATGAGTAGAGAGAGAGAGAGAGAGAGAGAGAGAGAGAGAGAGAGAGAGAGAGAGAGAGAGAGAGAGAGAGAGAGAGAGAGAGAGAGAGAGAGAGAGAGAGGAATGATGCCACATGTAATAATAAAATATTATACATTTAGAGGTGAGAGATATACTCTCATTGATTTCTTGATGGTAGGAGTACAAGTCTAGATTTTTAGTAGTACTTTAATGGTGAAGTTAGAGAAAGTGTCCTAAATTACTGATAGGTGAGAGAAGCAAGAATGGATATAAGAAGAAGTATGAAGTAGGAGGAGGGATCGATGTTTAAGAACAATTTAGGAAAGATGGTGACACCCTCTAATTGGATGACATGGGAGGTGAAAATATCCCATTACTCTGAGAACATAAAAAAGGAAATAAAAACCCTTTCATGAGGATATAACTAAAAAAGATATGGGAAGCAAAAGTTGGTATGGACCAGGTAAAATGATAATACATATCAAAGATAATTAAAAAAATTATTCTTGACCCAAAGTAATCTCTTAGTATAAGGAATGTGTTTGATGTAGCATAAGCCATTAATAGTGTGAATTTCTAATCAAATGTAGTGGGTTCTTTTTCTCTACATGTGGAGCATTTGGACATACACATCATCATGCACTTAATTAGGATATAATTGGATGATAATTTATATGTCACTATGGATGTCCTGGTGAAACTATAGATCATCTTAGCCTTGATGTAAGAAATATTGGGGATCAACCTACCAAAATAATGCATCTTTTTTACTTCAAGATGCTACAATGTTGAGGATGAAGAATGTGGGGAAGTATGACCAAGATTTGTAAGTGGTTAAGGTTAAAAACTAGGGTATAAGTATCTGGTAGTGACAACAATGTTCAATAGTTTGGAGTTTATATTCATTGATTGATAAGTAATACACATTTCAAACCTTGGAGTAAGACATGTCTTATCTAGATGGTATAGGAGGGAATTTTTTATTGTGATATGTTCTTATCCCTATGGGGAATTGTAAAAATGTTTTGTATGATAAATAAAATTAGTAAGTTTTATGGTTTTCTAGTTGATTTTATGTTTTAAATCCCCCTCTAGTAGGTATAATCTCTCTATCATTCTAGAGGCTTCTGAATTGGTTTGTGCCAACAAGGTAGTACCCTAGGTTATTCTTCATTTTCACTTTTTTATCTAAATATATGCCCTAGTTATCATATAAAAAAATACTTTTAATTAAAAATAATTAAAAGCAATAATACCATGCCATATTCAAAGAATAATAATTTATAGTAAAATAATGTCAAAATAATTAATAGTGTGCAATACCAATGAAAAAATATTCTAACATATCCTTTTACAAAAATTGATTCAACTTTATCAACTTCTACAAATCCCATTGATAATATTTTTAGTAAAATGATATTTTTTATCAATAATTTCATGTATGTTTATTTTTTATACAATGTTATCAAGAAGAAGTATAAAATAACAATGGAAATAGATAATTGATAATAATTTCTCATATTAATTGAAATGTGATGATAATTTACATTATATGAAAAATCTTTCCATATGAAAAAAAAATCCTAATGTGAATATCACAAATTATCCATGTGATTAAATAGTATTAAATATAATGAAATAGCATTAGTATCATGGGTGTGTGTGTGTGTGTGTGTGTGTGTGTGTGTGTGTGTGTACGCATGCACGCACACACATGTGCTCATATGTGTGTTTGTATAGCATAGAGCATGTTAAGTCTAATTTCAATAAGATATTTGTTTAAAAAGTACAGAAAAAAAATTTTGGGCCTTAGATTTTGGCAAAATGGAAATTAATGGTGAATAAAAAACATAACTACATACATTCACATTTTCCATTTTGGTTTTCACTGGGTTACATTATAAATTTACACCAAAAAGTAATATGGTTATACAATAGTCTCAGTGGGCCATAGTTAGGGGAAAATGTGAAATTAATTTACATGTATATTAATAATAATAAATAAATCACTGGGCCTATATTAATAATTAAGTATTGACATAATTATACCAACATCAACCCTATTTCCATCCATTTACAAATCCATTAATTTGTTTTAATTAAAGACATGGTCCTTATCAAAGTTCTTTTTCACGATTTCAACCCCATATTAAATTTCCTCCATAAGATTTTTTAACATAATGCATCTCAAACCATAGCTAAATTTCCACTTCAATAAGGTATAACCTTTTGATTCCTGAAACACTTAATAAATTTAACCAACATATAATCATGAATATGAGGTTTGTGAATAAATTTTTACAACATGTTCAACTTCAACCAAAACCTAACCTATTAAGAGGTCAAGAATATCTTGAAAGTGGCATTTAATAATTTAGGTGTTTCTGGATATGGTTGGCAATGAATAATAAATATTAATTTTGACCCTTTTATCTTAATCCTTTTCCACAACTTCTATATCATTACTCATCTCATAATCATGTGTCATTCTCTTTTGATTTTTAACAACCTCTAGTGGATTGTTCATGCAAATATAAATTCCCTTCCCATCATCTATACACACATTTTTATTGACATATAAATGATGAAGGGGAATAATTATTAGTTCTAATTTTGGGTTAATATATTTCTTATGGGTATTTTATAATGTGTTTATACTTTTTAGGAGTCTTAGGTGATCATATAATTTGAATTGTTGCTCATATGGCATTTTCCTTCTATTTTTACAAATTTGAATTTTTGAACTCTCTCATTATGTTTTGGTCATGATTAGAAGGAATTTAGGGATTTATTCTTGTTTTTTAGGTTATATAAGGGGTAAATTTTACCTAATTACATATTTAAATCATATTTTAAGTCATTTTGACAAGTGTGTTAGGAGTTGGGTAGTTAGAAGTCTCTCAACTTGTTAAAGGAGTCCACAAACTATTGGAGTGGTTATGAACCATATAAATTTAGTAAATATTTATGCTTATAAGTAATTTTTGGGGGTGGATACAAGGAGGAATATATTTTAACACCAATAAATTGAATGAAAAGTTTCTTAATTTGAAAACTAGCATGTAGACCTTGTCACACCTTGAAATCTATGTTCTTGAAGACTAAGTTGCGATGTGATTTTAAAGACTATGTATGTGAATTGAGAAAATAAAGATAGTGTTGCACATGAATTTTATGTAAAACATGGTGAATTATAATTAATTAAAGTGGAATGTATGTTATTTATAAGAATATGGATAGATAGTTTCTTGTTTGGTAATTAACTAACATACCCTATATTATATGTTCTATGCCATGAAAGACTGAGTAAATATCATATGCAAGGATTCTTAGGAGGTTATTTAGAATTAATTTATGAATGGTAATCTATTTAATTTATTTTTATAAATTTTATTTATATGGTTTGAATTTGTTTTCTATACTCTTATTTAAACCTTTACTAAAAAACCTTGCAGAAGATTATGTTTTCACAAACATTAAAGTCAAAACTTGTGTAAATCAAGACACAGAGGTGTTAATGGGGAATAAAATTAACTAGTAAGGGTTTATAGAGTGATATAATATTTAAATTCATTAATAATCTTGAAAAATAATAATATTCCTTCTCAGGTTACCTAGTTAGCCAATACCCCTATGTTAGGTTTTCAAAGGAGAATTTGTTTTCTGATTGTTTACATCATACAAAAATCATGATATTTAATGATTAGTTGGAGTATCATGGATGATAAATTATTTTTTGAATTTTATGTGTATGGACCTTTGAGTATGAAATAGAAGTGATTGTGTGTGCCTAGGAGGAGTGGAAACCTAAATAAGCTTAAACAGAGCTTTTAAAGGGTTTGAAAAAGTGAATTTTAAATATAGTTAAGCCAATAAAACTTATGTATAGTAGGTAAAGGATAGAGGGTAAGTTAAAATAAATTTAGTTTGTCAATATCATATTTTAAAAGTTTGTAAATCTTAAAAAGGCCTAAAAAGGATACTAGAAAGCCTTAACTAAAGAAGGAAATAGTCACTAGTGAAGAGTTATGTTTTGTGGGTTAGTTAGGAGAGTAAATATAACTTGAATAAGTGAAATATGACTTTTAATTATCTTAAGTACACCTAATTTAAAGATAATCATTGACTCTTGGCACAAGACTGGAAGGCTATGAAGAGAAAGAAGAGAAGTAGGCTACTAGAAAGAATGGGGAATGTGAGAGTGAAAGACGGTGATTGTAGATAGAGTTGAGGGTATTAAGGATAAAGAAGATAAAATAAACAAGTAGATTGAAGTTCCTTCTAAGTAGATAAAATATTTAATGTACAAGTAAGAACTTATAAACCTAGTATAGAGAGTAGAGATAAAAGCAATAAAGACAAAGAATAACGGTGAGAGCTAGGTATGTTATGGTAGAGGTAAAGGTATATACATGATTCTTGTTTCATATATGAGAAGATGAAATAACAAGAAGAAATAAAGGAGGAAATAAATTTAGTTAAAGAACAATCATAAATTAGAGAGAAAGATGCAAACAAGGAGAAGAGTTGGAGTATACCTCAAAGGCATGAGGAGAAACAAGATTTTTTTATTGATTAGCTATTAGTTTCCTATATATCTTGGATGAAGATAGAAATAATGAATAATAAGTACAAGTTTGGATCTAGAGA
Source organism: Torreya grandis (assembly GCA_037957365.1). NCBI lineage: Eukaryota > Viridiplantae > Streptophyta > Pinopsida > Cupressales > Taxaceae > Torreya > Torreya grandis. The sequence continues at coordinate 760,541 of JARHVA010004834.1, forward strand.
GCATGTTCACCTACATGAGAGATTAATTGTAGTAAATGGTAACAAGCTAAAATTTTCAAGAGTAATAATGAAGCATGAGCAAGAACTCATGGGAAACAATTCTAGGCTAGTACTCTAATGTATGGGCATCATTAGTAGTTATAATTATGGGTTTATATATGATTTATGGGTATTTTATAATGTTCTAACACTTTTTAGGAGTCCTAAGTGGTCATAGAATTTAAATTTTGCTCATATGGCATTTTCCTACCATTTCTACAAATTTGAATTTTTGAACTCTCTTGTCAAGTTTTAGTCATGATTAAAAGGAATTCAAGGATTTTGGGTTTAAAAATTGGTAAATTTTACCTCATTAAATACTTAAATCATGGTGGTTAGTCATTTTGACAAGTGTGTTAGGAGTTGGGTAGTTATAAGTCTCCTAATGTTCTTGAAGGAGTCCAAGAACCATTGGAGTGGTTATAAACCATATAAAATTTGTAAATGTTTATGCTTTTTATTTAGTTTTGGGGGTGGATAAAAATAGGTGTCTATTTTAACCCCAATAAATTGAATGAAAATTTTATCAATTTTAAAACTAGCATGAAGACATTGTCACACCTTAAAATTTGTGTTCATGAAGACTGAGTTTCAATGTGAGTTGAAAGAATATGTATGTGAATTGATAAAATAAAGATGGTGTTGCACATTAATTTGATGTAAAAAAATTTAGTGAATTATAATTTATTTAATTGTAATTTATTTTGTTTCTAATAAGATGGACATATAGTTTATTGTTTGTAATTAACTAGCATACCCCATATTTTGTGTTTTGTGCCTTAAAAGGCTGAGTAAAAATCATATGCAAGGAAGGATTCTTTGGGAGGTTATTTGGAATGAATTTATGAATTCTAATCTAAAAATAATTATGTTATAAATTCTATTTTTATTTATTTAATTTGTTTTCAAGACTTTTCTTTAAACCTTTACTAAAAAACCCTATAGAAGACTTTATTTTCACACACAATTAAGTCAAAACTTATGTAAATCAGGACACAAAGGGGTCAATACAAAAGAAAATTAAATAATAATTGTGTATAGAGTCTATAAATAAAATTTCCAATCATTATTTAATATTTAAATATGTTTATAATCTTGAAATACAAGAATCTTATGTCTCAAGTAACTTGGTCAGCCAAAACCCCTATGTTAGGGTTTCAAAAAGGAGAATTTGTTTTTCAAATATTTACACTATAAAAAAATAATGATATTTGGTTATTATTTTAAGGATAATGTACTATAAATTATTTTTTCATTTTTAGATGTGTACAGACCTTTGAGTATAGAATACAAGGGACTGTGTGTGCCTAGGAGGAGTGGAGACCTAAATAGGCCTAAACAAAGCCTTAAAGGGTTTGAAAAAGTGGATTTTATAAAAATTTAAGACAAAAATAATTATTTATAGTAGTTACATGATAGAGGGTACCTAAAACTAATTTTATTTTATCTATATTAGATTTTACCTATCCATACAACTTTAAAATGCCTAAAAAAGGCTACTAGAAAGTGTTTACTAAGGAAAAAAATAATGACTAGTAAATAGTTGTGTTTTGAAGTTATATGGGTTAGTTAGGAGAGTAAATATAACTTTAATAAGTGAAGTATGATTTTTAATTATCTTAATGACACCTAATGGAAAGATAGGCATTGACTCTAGGAACAAGACAGGAAGGTTGTGAAGAGAAAGAAGAGAAATAGGCTACTAGAGAAAATGGGGAATGTGAGCGTGAAAGATGGTGATTGTAGATATACTTGGGGGTACTGAGGATAGATAATATAAAGGAAAAAACTATATTAAAGTTACTTATTTTGAGAGAGAGGAGTGAATGTACAAGCAAGAACTTGGAAACATAGTACAAAGAGTAGAGAGAAAAGTGATAAAAACAAATAACAAATGTCAGAGTTGGGTATGTTGTGGTAGAGGTAAAGGTATATACATGATTCATGTATCCATCCTTATTGTACAAATTTTATGAATACCTCTATATTAATAAGTCACAAAATATATTTTTTACATTACTTAGTGTAATGCTATGAGAACCCTTCACTAATGTCTCGAAAAAATATTGGATTCTTTTCCTAATGCGCAAAAAAAAATTAATCAAAAATTTCAAAGTAATAAATATAATTCCAATGGAATAAAAATAAATTAATAGTTTCCACTATTTACAAATTTATCCAATCCTACTTTAATGGTTTTTTCTCATTCATGTTCTTATTCTCCAAATCCTCAACATCGACTATTATTTCATGGGCAGTAGAATTATCCTACATTTTAGGAGTGCTCATTTTTTTTCATAAAACAAAATTTAAAAAAAATTAAAAAAAAAAATTCTTATTAACACATATATATCTAATGGAATACAAAGAGTGTAATATTTTAAGATATTTATAAATATCACCAATCCCAATTTACTTGATTTTTACACTCCCATGTCTTTTTCTTCTCCAATACATAAAAATTGGATTTTGATTTTTTATTGGAAGCACTATCCTATATTTTCCAAAGTCATTTTTTAATATCTCAAAATTCACCTCTAAATTTACTAAAAAATAAGAATAATTGATAATAAAGTAATATTAAATAAAATTTCTTAAAAAAATAAGTTATTATTTTATTTAAATTTAAGTACAAATCTCATAAATTTGACAAATGAAAAATGAGAGGAAATATACACTCAAATTTGACTTCCCATTTTATTCTCCCATTTTCTTTCTCTTTTTCTACCTCACAATCCATATCCTACAATTACATAAGATAAATACAATTACTTTTACAAAAAAAGATTAAATTGATTAAAAACATGAGTAATTGAAACTCAAGGAGAAAGAAATATGTTCAATATAATAATATAATATAATATACAAAATATATTACTTAATTCCATAAGTTCCATTCTCCTTAATATGTCTCCCTAGCCCCCTCTTTTATCTATATTTTCTTTGGAATTGTAAATCATGATATTAGAATTGTTTGTTTAATAACAAATAATATTATAAGATTGTTATATTGATAGTGTCTTATTATATTTTTTAGTCACATAGATTTACTATTTAGATAAAAAATTCTTATGGTTATGTTAGATATACTAGTTCTCAAAGATATGTATATGTCTTGTTTTATGTAATGAATCATGGTTTATGGCCTTCAATAAAATCTAATATGGTTTCAGAGATAATTGTTTTTTGGAGCCTAGAAATAAACATGTGAATATTTTTTTAGGTAAGAAGCATGTTGAATAAATGCACCCAAGAAAGGTCATGTTTATTATGAGCCTTTGAGTGAAAATAAAACATTCCACACTAATATAAAAGTATTAACCATTTTGATAGTGGTGTGTTATTTTGTAATTTTAGTCTTCTTTGCCTGACTAAAACTCTAACCTATGACATTATAAAAGGAGTAAAGTGCTCGAATGAGGAGTAAAGTGGCATGTTTTTTTTTGTTTGGTTATCTTGTAATTCTTTTTCTATTCCAAAATAAATATGTTTTGAGATAAGATAAAAGGATAAAGTAGTAGGAGGAGGTTTTTTGTCCATTTCAAATGCTTCATGATAAATAGTGTGTTGGTTTTAATAAATAGTAGCAAAACACAACAATAGGAGTAGGTCTTGATAGTTTAAAAGTAGAGTGTTGGTTCTGATAAACTATAATTTTTTTCTATATTTTTATTTTATATTGTTATTTGTTTTTTGTATTTTGTTATTCTAAGGCATTTTTTGATGAAGATAATGGCCATAATGTTTTAAACTACATAATGGCACCATTTCTGATTAAAAATACAACTAGAAAGGTATCAATAAGGTGTAATCATTATGGAAGAAGAGAACACAGAACATAATGGCATCTTCATAGGATGAATGGCATATGTATGGTGCTAGTTATCCACTGTGTGAATAAATCTACACACTAGAACCCATCCAAACATGCCATTACCTAAACATGCATAAGTATTTTGTGATTCTTTGAGATAATTTTCACTCTTTTAACCAAAATTTCTAAAACTTCATAATTTTATGGAAATTAATGATTTTTTAACTTAAACTATATTACATCTCAAATATTTACCTTCCAACTTGCCTAGGAGACTAGTTATATTTGATTCTAGAAATAGATGGGTATAAACTAATTATTTTTCCAAATTGTCTTATTAAGTCAACCACATCATATGTGGAATTAATTTTAGTCCAAAAACATTAAGATTTAATTTTTTTTGTATTTTTAGGTAGTTTTAAGAAAATAATTAATTAAATTTATCATAAATGGTAAATAATTTGAAGTTAAAAATTAGTATCATTGTTCAATTTTAATGTAGTATCTATGTGCAAAAGAATTTTTTGTAAAGTAATTTTAGTTTTCCTATTAAAATTATTTTAGTGAAACACTATTAAAAAATGGCCAATTTACAACACATGTTATTGTAGATTTTCAAAAGCTTATAGGAAAAATGTTTAGTTTATGGAGTCAAAATATGCTTACCATATTCAAGTATCACAATATTGATAAAATTATACTTTCTAAATAATTTAGGCCATATGATGAACTGATGACTAAGACAAGCGTCACTGATAAGTTTTGATGTTGTGAAAAATTCCATTAGCTTACAATTTAATACTAAAAGTTAAGAATGTTACTATTGATTCTGATTTAAGGAGATATCTTACAACTAAATACCAAGATCATAAATTCATAAGGGTATTTTAATTGAAATGTTTATTGTTTTTTACTAAGATGAAATAATGTGATTTTATTTTTTAAATCTTATTGTAGTTGAAGGACATTTGTGATCAACTGAAAGTAGTTGATAAGCATATAGATGAGTAATAATTGATTTCTATTGTAATTTAGAGCTTGTCATCATCATATGACTCATTTTTTAGCTTCACATGATTGTGGAGACACAAACCTTTGATTTTTATAATTTGTATACACTTCTCATGCAAAAATAAAAGAGGAAAAAACATTTAGTGGCTTCAACATCAGATTATACTTAAAGTGTGTTAATGGCATGGTCAAATGGTGGTATGTAAATAATTCATTGACAAAACCTCCAAAATCAATGTAATTAATTCAAATCAATCTAAATGGAAGTGTTTTTATTATAAGGAACCTGATCATGTGAATAAATATTATATTAAGTAACAATATGATTTGGAAAATCATATAAAGAAGTCATAATCTGACAATGTGGCTAAAGAAGATGAAAAAATTTTAGGTGGTGTGTTTTTTTCTGGCAGCATAATAACATTTAATAGAGTAAAGAATGTGGTATTTTGACTAATATGCATATATACACTACACATGTCATAAATGCTAGTATGTAAATTTTATAGAAGATGATAGTTTCAATTAATTAGTTTCTTTAATTAATGGTTGGGTTCACTATGTGAAATATATAAATATTTGTATTTAATTTAATTTTGCTACTTGCACTTTTCAAAATGTTCAATTTGTTCTTGACATGAAAAAATAATATTAATTACATAATTGAAATAACTATAAATATTAACCTTTGGGTGAAATTTAAAGGAAATAAATGCATGATTATTAATGTTCATGAACATAAATTCATTGTTGTTGGTATTGGTAACAAAGTATTGTATAAGTTAATTAATCCTAAAATAAGAAAAGAGAATGCAGTAACAGAAGTTGAAAGCACTAGTGAAATATGGTATTAAAGGTATGGTCACCTTATGAGCATTTGCATACATGAAGTCAAACTAACATTGGTAAATGGAATGTTTTATATTCAAAATATTCATAATGTATGTTTATGATGTAACATGGATAATAATTTTTCACATTCACTTAACATTGGTAAAGAACAAAAAACCAAAGGTGCATTTGATTTTATACATGTGGGTTTGCTTCGTCTAATGTAGACACCTTAAATATTTGGATATTTACATTAATTTTTATTTTTAAATGGTTTTTTTAAGAAAAATCGGGTTTTTTTTATGCTTATAAAGACATAACATTTCTATAAATTTGGTTCTTAGAAAACTAAGGTAGAAAAAAATAGCAAGGGAAAAGTGTAAAATCTCCTAAATCAGTTAACGGGGATGAGTTTGTCTTTTATGAATTCAAGGAATCAAGCAAGAAATATGGTTCATGAAATATTATAAAAAGTATAATAAAGTCATGGAAAGGTAGAATAGGAAAATCATGGAGATGGTATGTTGTATGGTGGATAACCAAAATTTATCAAATTAGTATTGGACATAATTTGTGCACACTCTCAACCAAATTCCCACACACACCTTACATAATTTAAGACTAGAAGAATCATGGTATATTAAAACACCTGATGTAAGTATTTTTTTTGTTTTTGGATCCATGACTTTTATATTGGGAAAAGTATGCATGTCTATTGGTTATTGTGATCAAAGAGATATATACAAATTATCAGATGTATCTACATACAAAATAAACTAAATATGTTTATGTAGATGATAAAGTACCAATATTTTATAATAATGGTTATTCTAATTATTTTAATGTATTAATACCTATAGATGATGTTTTAGAACAAGATTTTGTACTAAATTTGAACAAGGTTCAAAGATGGAAAAACTGAAAGAGTCAATTTATAGTTGTGAAGAAAGTATTTCTCACTCATCCCAATCATATCAAGAAGAGAAAAAAAAGTTACCTAAGTGGTACCATACCAAAATTAAATATGTACATAAAGATGATTTTCTTTACTTATTGGAAGGCAAATCTATAAGGTCAGGAAAAAAGAAGGTGCAAGGTGAAGAGTAGGTTAATTTTTATCTTACAAATGTTTAACAGGTAATGAAACCAAACACAAGTTAAAAAACCAAATTCAAACATAAATGGAAGTTTTCCATGAATATTGATGAAAGTGGATAAGGGATAAAACAAAATTTCAAGAGTGTTGTGAATATTAAATCTCCAAAAATGATTCAACAATGAAAAATAGTAGGCATTTGGTTTCTAATAGCTTGACATAGAATTATGAGTTAGGGGATATGTTATGTTGTTTAGTCTTAATATATATTATAATTTTTTTATTGAAACTGATCAATCTAAGACAATGGGTAAATCATGAGACATTGAAGACATGAAAACACTTCAAAGGAACTACAAAATACAATACACCAAATATTAAACACCATTTCCTACTCTAATTGGTAGTAGTAGCAGATCATTACCCATATACTCCAATAAGATGGATTAATGACAATAAGGACATTGGGAGATATTTTTCAATTGAAAAAAAAAAATTGTTTAATTTCATGTATGGATGTAATACTTTTATTATTATAATGACAAAATCATGTGGTTTAGGTTTAGTCATGAAGGGAGGTATTATAATAGTTTGTTTAAAAATCAATATTTTATAAGATTTTTATATTTATAATGGCTTGTTAAATTTTTTAAATATGGATTGGTGAAAATTAAAATAAATAAATGAAATGTTAAATATGAATTAGTGATAATGGAAACATTTAGGTAGATTTTATCAGTGGCAATAAAAATACACTTCCGTTAGGTTCATGTATGGACTTAATATTTTTATTGTAATATGACTAAAACTTGTGGTTTAATCATTAATTGAGGGTATTATAATATTTTATCTAAAAATCAATATTTTTTATAATATTTTTATATTGATAATGTCTTGATAAATTTGTTAGTCATGTAGATTTATTATTTAACTAAGATTAGCTTATCTTTATATTAGTTATATCAGCTCTCATTATTTGTAGAAGTTCTTAGAGCTATTTATACGGATTGTATTACTTAAAAAATAATGTATTTTGGATTAAAATAAAACATCATACCTGGTTTATTCTTTTATTTATGTAAACTATATATACAAAATTAATCATTAAGTGTTTGAAAATGTTTAATCTTGACATCCCTAAATTGATTATCCCACTAAAAATTATGTTAACTTTAAATATATATTATAACATTCACTATTATAAAAAAAACTTCAAAAGACTCATAACATCATTTAGAATCCATATTTTACTTATGTACTATTTTTAGACTAGTTCTACCTATCCTTCTAGGATAGGACCGTAATTGATTAGATAAGCTATATTGTGGACTTGTCCACTAGTGTGACCTTGTCCCCAATGCATCAATATTAAATTTAAAAATAAATACCTTTTATTTTATCCATCCCATCTTTTATAAATATTAGTTACCATAAATAGTCAAAATTTTCCTCTATACAAGCACATCAAGGATTTCCTAAACACATCTAATAATCACTCGATAATTTTACTACATAATGATAATAGAAACATTATTTCATCCAATTCTAATTTTGAATCATTATTATAGTCATAGGCCAATTCTAAATATATTTTATTATATGCCAATGTAATTCATTACAAGCATATAAAGAAACATATCTAGTTGCAATCATCTAATAAATTCAAGATTCAATTAGGCACTCTAGGAAGGAGAACTAAATTGGCATGATGCCCTTTTAATATATTCAGGAAACACACATATTATGAAATGTTTTTTAAGGGTAGCTAAGATATTCCCCTATCACTATTACCCCTTTTTGCATCTGATCTCCATTGTGCATTTTATACAAGATCTAGTGTTTTTCGTTTTTAAATTCTTCATGAAGAAATTTGGCACACACAAAAATTAGTAACCCCTTGTAAATAGGTGCATAGTCCCAAATCAAAAAATTACTCACATAGTCAACTAGTTCATAGTTTTAGTTAATAGACAAAGCCATTGTATATCTATATCCTCATAGTTTAGCTTTGACCTAAAATAGTTTGAATTTTTGCATTTAGTTATGAAGACTTTTGAATTTTTCTCAATCAACTTATGATCAAAATCAACATGAAAAATCAACATAAAATTTGTTTGAGGGGGTTTGAATGTCTATTGGCCAATTTACTATTTTTAGCTATTCTTCAATTCCATAAATTGTTTATTTTGCATGTAGATCAATATATTTCATGTACATTAATTCTAATATTTTAGATTTATTTATTTTGAGCCATTTTAATTCAAAATAGATTTAACATTTTGGTGAACCCATTTTATTTAGAATAGTACTAGTTGTTTTTCTTGATTTTTGTCTTAGGATTTCATAAAAATTCTATAAATCCTTGACACTAAAAGAAATTAGACTTTGACTGTGGATATAAATATAAAAAAATGAGCTAATATTCTTTGACCTTGGATTAGTATGACACTAAATAAATTTTCTTATCACCTTACATAGACATCTGACATAGAATCTCTTTGTTTCAACCTCAGTTTGAATTTTTTGATCTTTATAAAAAAAGAAAATTCACTTTTATTGTATATTTTCTAGTGATTATTTTTAAAAATAGTTTTTTGGTAGTTTTAAAAAAAACTTAGTAAATATCATTATAATATATGTGGTGATCTATGTTACATAAATCATGGTGTAAGTGGTTATACCCTGTTGACCCTATAAATTAGCTAAGTAAAACTAAGGCTTAAAGTGCAGACAACTGGTGAAAATAAACATTAACACCAATAACCCAAGGAAGTGGAAATTAGCATGCATTAAACTAATTAACTCATGTAAATACATGCCCATCATGGTCTGACTGAAATTAAAGGATGAGATGATAAAAAATCAATTCCACATGCACAAAACAATAAAATAACAAGATCAATACAAACAAAACAACGTGAAACCAAGAATCATAATAGATATCATTGGGATAAATAGTGGGAGTTATGACTAATGAATTAACCTAACAAGAATCTAATAAGTGATGAAAAGTGGTGGCATAGGTGACCTTGAACAGACTAGATAAATAAATTAAAAGTGGACAAATGATGCATTAATTGTTAGATAGTGGCAATTGCACTAACAAGTGGCATGCATAACCCTTTGAAAGAATTTATAAGGTAGGCACCTGAAAGAGATAAGGGTTACAGTTTGTTTTGGTAGAGATTAAGGTTGATCAATAGCTAATGATTATATATACTTGGGATAAAAAGATTCAAAACTTTAGATTAATGTTTCTAGAATACTTATAGATAATTATTGAACTAGATAAGTATTATTAAGTAGAGTTAGGACTAATATTTATTTTTAATAGAGTTAATGATAATTAATATTACCATTATCTCTATTTTGATGAAAGGGTTTTATTTTAATGCTTAGGACTAATTAATGATTACAATTGATATGAATAAAGTAATGGTAGGATAATTACATGCTTACTAATTAGTAATAATATAATATAGTTTAGACTCTAATAATTAGTATGTGTGTGTAGAGTAGTGCATGAGATGATGGATCCCTCCCAAATTCATATAAATACCCCTAACCTACCCCAATTACCCACTTTATGTATATGGTGACCATACAAGGTTACCTTTCATGATATGCTAGTGTAGAAGCTTTAAAGTTAAATTTTTAGATGTTCAAAAGAAGTAGCTTGTAGTGATAGTTAGACTAGTGTAACATTTTGGTTTCATTATCAGGAACTAAAATTCACTTAGTTCATCATTAAAAATGATTTATTAGAGGTTTTATCATGTTTATTCATTTCAACCTATCTATGAGTACATTCATTGAACCAATAGAAGAATTAGAGGTGGCACTAATAGCCAAAGCTATTTGGAGTGTAAATATGAGAGTCAACCTAACCATAAAAGATTAGATTATGTTGATGGCATCAATACTAAAAAATATAAAAACTAAAAATGTGCATGACACATATAATTTACTATGGTGCCTCTAATAGAAGGTGGAAGAGCATACCAAGAATAATTATCTAAGGAAGAATGTAATAACCCTCTTCATGTCATGTGAAATTTTCCATGAGAAACATGATATGCATAACTACCCTCTTCTAAAACACATGACTTATGTAAGGGTTTACTTATATTTTAATATTTATGACAAATCCACACACAATACTAAGCATTGTTAGTTGATTAATGAAGTATATGAGGTGAAATAGCTAGGCACATGGCATGTCACCACAAGACCATATAACCACAGACTATTTAACTAGGGTTATGGTGACAATGGGAAATAACATGGTAATAGAGGTTGTGATAAAATATTTGGAGGTGGTATGTTTATGTAACACTCTTATTTTAATTTTAGGTTATCATACCACTACCATAATGTTTATCACTAATATCTTACTTTTTGGTATTGTTGAGGTACACACAAGGTTGAGGACTACCCAGACCTAAATGTGAAGATCAATAAAAATGGAAGAAATAGATAAGGATGTTATTATGATATTATGTGTATGAAATATAGACCATTGGGTTCCAAATGTGTAGGGAAAAAGAAGAATGTTAGATTAAATGTACTTATGATGAAACATGGTGGCCTAAAAAACTATTCAAAATGGTTTTTGAGGGAAAGACTATGCTAGAGTATAATCCCATGGGGCCAAAAACCAAACTGGAACACCTAGAAACCCACATGAAACCTCTCTTAGACATATCATACAAAGAGAAGGTTCTACGTGAAGCCATGATAGTAATTAAAAACATGTATGGAGAGTTGAAATGTGTTTTATAGTTAAATGAGAAAGTGCAGAGGGAACTTGAAATGCATGAAGAACAAGTTAGTGACCTTATTGACATATATCCCTCCTAAGGTGTAAAATAATTTCTCCCATACTAAATAGTTTATTGGTTGAGTATTAGGTGAAACACTTGACTAGTGTACCTTGACCAAACCTAACATGAGGCTATGAGAGGAGAGTAACCTAGAATAAAGTCTATTACTATGAACTACTCATCGATATAGACATCAATGGCTAGTTAGTAATTGACATACTCATGGATGCATGCACTGAGGTGAATATCCTCATAGATGATGTATGGAAAAAATTGGGAATACCCTCACTCTATCACATCATGTCATGTTCATCAAAAACAAGACCCATGTGTAACCCATAGGAATCCTAACCAACACATACATGATATAATGGATCCAAATTCTACATAGACTTTGGGGTAATGGATCTTGTTGAGGTTAAAAATTATCTAACACTTCTTAAAATACCATGGTGTTACTCTAATAATGTATACATGAAATTTTAATTATCCAACACTACTAAAAATACCATGCTGTTATTCCAAGCCTTGAATCAATATGAAAATACCAATAGCAAGCCCCCTTTTCGAAGTGAGAAATGAAATCATGCAAATCAATCATCTCCAAAGAAAATATTCATACACATTAGGGTATATATAAATATGTAATCATGTAAATCACATTTTCTAACATGATAATATAGTCATTATATACATATTTTTCCATTCACATGCATGTGAAATATGTAACCTCAAGTATATAATCTTCATGTACTATATATATCAATTATGTATGAAGAAATATTATTCATGAAAAAGAAAATAATAATAAACCACGTATAAGGTGCATGATAGAAATAATGGCATGAAACATAACAAAATAATACATGATAGTGATCATGACACAAAAATATCATTAACCATGTAAATACACACATGTAAAAAATGTCATGGAATGACACATACAAGCACTCAATATGTAACTATACTCTAAACCAATACAAACACAACATGGCAAAGAAATAGAGTAGAGGAATATTTTAATATCTAACACATGACATGATAACACAAAATCAATGCATTCGTAAACAATCTCAATATTACATACAATGTAACACTCATTAATGATCACATCATCTAATAGTTGTCAACGTCAAACACACAAATAAACTAATTATAATATGCAAAATCAATCCATATTATCATCTACCATGGAAAACTAAAGTATCCACATAATATATAACCCTAAAGAGTATAGGCAAGATAAATTCATGTATGTATAGTCTAAGTAGCTCAATATGAATAATGGAAAGGTGATATAAAAATATAACACATAAAGTGTATCGATATGCCCCTAATGTAGGCATATCCCTTGGGTGTAATAATTTTACTACATATGTATGTCCATGTATCATATGTAGCATGCATGTCATGTATCCCACTCATGTATATAGTGAAAATCATGTCTGTATAAAATGGCTATGTGATTTAACAAGTATATAATAAATAACATAAATCAATCATGTAACTAGAAAAACATGTCATGCATAGGTCATGTCTTTTTATTTTTATTTTATTTTTTATTTAGTATTATCAAATTTAAAATTGATTTAAGTGATCAATATTGTTCCATAGGAATTAAAAGTAAGTATCTCACTTTTGACGCTTGAAAACATGTAAATTTAAGTTTGTGTTAATGTTTAGACTTAGATTTTAGGACTGTTAGTTTAAGGGCTTTTTAATTTTGTATACTTTTAGATAATGCTTCAAGTATGTGTAAATGAATTTATCAATATTTGCCCATATGAGTGTTAAATACTTGTTATCAATGGACTTAGGATTGATTTATATTTATAGATGTCTCTCTAGGTAATTTCCCCCATAATTTACATGTGAAACATGTATAGGTCAACCCAAAGGAGAGATTTGAATTTTTAAAATAGTCATTGGAAGCTTTATGAAACTATTGTAAAAGGCATATATTGTTGGTAATTACCAACATCTAACTATTTTAAGCATTTTCTAGAGAGGAGGCAATACTAATATGCAATATGGTGATAGTCTGCTTAGGATTATATATTTATTTTGATCATAATAGGGAGATATTTTGTATTAATGATGAAAATTTTGCTTGGAAAAGTCCATATATAGATAACCATATATGAGAAAATGTGAAAAGAGTCATATTTATATGCACAAGTCATGTATGTCTAAGATAGGTCAAAATTGATGTTTTCAAGTGCATGATATCAAATTTAGGTGTGTACAAAACCATAATGATGTATGACATATTATTTTAAACTATAAATTATTATTTGAATATAATAAAAATAATTGTTTTAATAAATTAGAGTCATGAAATGCATAATTCACCATTAATTCTACTTGCAACTTAAGAATTATGGGACTATGTTATTTTTGGAAAAAATTAAAAAGTTAAATTAGATCAAATATTGGGTTTTTATTCACTATTTATGATGTCTAACACTGGGAGAAATAAAATTCAAGACTATGTTATTTCAATATAAAAGGTAAAATATAAAAATATTTATAGATAGGTTCATTCCTTCTAGATAATAGTGCATGTTATCAATGCCTTTTGATTAAAAAATTATCAACATTAACTAGGTGATAGTTGATAGTGAAAAGTAGAGTAAGACAAAATAATGAGAAGTTAGAATTAGGAACATAATTTGAAAATGTATCTAAATAGGTCCACACTCCATGGATAATAAGATATATTGGTTGCATCCTTAGATTGAAAAAAACATTTTTATAACTATGACAACATTGTGACTAATTCAACATGTGTGTATGTTGAATGAGATTATTAATGCACATCTATATTTTAAATGTAATGTAGAGATACCTACAATGGATAACCTTGGTTTATTTCACACAAATAAAATTTATATCACATGGTGGGGGGGGGGGGGGGGAAGGGGGGTCATGTGAAAGGGATTGAATTGGAATAATTGTGGTCAATCCCCATTATATTACCAAGAACTATATTACATTTCAAATGTGTCAAAGAGGGATCACACTCAAATCTAGTTATCTTACCAATGTATATGTGTGAAATTATGGATGAAATATAGATACTCCTCCTATTTCACCCTTGACACAATCATGTAAATGTGAATTTAGCCTTTACAATCTTTGAATCTATCTTCAATGATTCTATAGATAAGACAAAATATTTATATGTTTTTTGAGAGTGTGAAGTGCCATCTTGAATTCATTAAAATATATTTGTATTTATATAGGTTTTTACTTAAAATTTTGGAGATCTATTGGTGTAAAATATTTGACTTGATAAGACCTAATGGAAAAAAATGAGGGTTCAAATGAAACATGATCTAAAATAAACTCTAAAAATTGTAACTTGACAATTCCAGTCCTCAAAGATAGGTCTATGGACCCAAACTTGTCCAAAAATATTGGACTTGTCTAAAAAGATAAAATACTAGAACTGGGGATCCCCATGAAAAATTATAAATATTAATAAAAAATGAAAAAAATATAAAAACTATATAGATAAGACTATATAAAAAATTCCAATAGATACTTGATTCAATGCCAATAGTCCATATGTACAAATTTATAATAAAAGGCATTAAATATGGCTTATACCAAATTTAGGTATCTACATCTCCCTCCCCCTATTATAATAATAATAATTATAAATTAAAAAAGAAAATATACCTAAGTGTTTATGACACACTTTGTCTTTGACTTGAAATTTTGATTGTGCGTGATACTTAATAAAAAAATTGTAACATCACATGTAGTAGTTAATGGCCATATATGAAAATTGAAAGTCTCAATTTGAGATTAAAATGTAAAGAGTAAATAATTGTTTGACTTGTATACATGAAATATTATGTTTCCTATAGAGAATGTTCATGCTATGAAGAGTGGATAAAGGATACTTTTAGTTTTATTAGTTTCTTTGCCATGGAATGGAATAATCTCTCAAGTGGTAATAAGAGAGTAATAGGTCACTAACATACCTATCTTAGATAAATCTATAAAAAATATGTTGAGATATATCATTCTCGAGGCACCTATCTTATATTATATTTATGACATAAGTGGAATAGGCACCTCGAGAATGATATCTCTCGGCATCTTTTATATATATTTATCTAAGATAGGTATGCTAGTAACAACTATGAATTTTGAGTATTTATTTAACATATAATATAAGGTTTTTCATAAAACTTGAAATTTATAATATACATTACATTAAATCATACAAAATTGTAATACACATTAAATTAAATCACCTGAAACTTTAATTTACATATCTAAAATTCTCAATCTAAATAGTTATTTAGATCTCATCAAAATGTACCATACACATCACATAAAATGTCAAATAATGAATAAGTACACATCACATAAAATAATGAATAAGTACATAATTTTTTTCATAATTACAAGAAATTATTTTTTCTCTAAGAGTTTCAATCTCTCTTCCTTAGGTTTCCATTTGGAAAGTTATTTTCCATTTTTAAGATTTTCACAATGGTCATATGGAAATGGAGGTAATGTTTTTATTCCTTCTAAGGACTTTACATAGGATATAGCCACAAATGTTAAACCTATTCTTTCTCTTTGACCTATATCAATTATGACTTTTGAAAGGGTCAAACCTTATGATTTTTGTAGTTGGGTTATGTGTCCCCTTTGTATTGTTGTAACTAGAATTACATATGGAGTTTCATCTTCAAATATCATTCTTGAGTAATTGTCAAACTTGACCATAATAGATGTTGATGGTTCTGGTGGGGAATTCTGAAGTTTGTAGATTATACTTCTGATATACAATAGAGCTCCATTTACAAGACCAACTTCTATCCAAATATTGGTATTTGATATGACCCTTGCATCAATAACAATTAGTAACTCCACATCAAGTTCATCATTTGGACCTCCCATTGGTGATTTCGTACTTCTTACTTTGGTTCTCATTCTACATGAAACTAGACTTTTAAATAAATATAATTTATTTTATTGTGGTTATACAAATTATCATTTATGGAAAATAAATAAATATAATTGTCAAACTCTCATTGGTGGTTCTATCTATTCTGACATTAGTTCAAGTCATCAATATCTTACAATCATTTGTTATCAGATTTTCATCGCTCAAATTTGTGAGTAGCCAATAAAACCTTTGTTGGTCATCAGCTTCTCCTTCTTGTCTAAATATCTTGTCCAAATTAATAACTATTTTAAATTCTTCCCACAATATTTTTTCTCATTTATTTCTATCATATGAAATTACATCACTAACAAGAGGAAGCTGACCCAAATCTCCAACCAAAATAATATATATACCACCAAAACTCATGTTTGTATTTTAAAAAAATACTTGATAGAATCTAGAGTCTATGTTCTATAGTGAATTTTTCCCAATAAATCTCATTTCATCAATCAATATGTATTTTATGAGGCAAATATCCTCTTGGAAACTTGTAAGTCTTGTTCCTTTTAGTTCAAAAAAAATCTATAATTGGGGTTTGAAGTTTTGCATGAATAGTTGAGGCACTAATATTGAATGTTACAACTATAGTTGGTGAAAGTAATATAAGTGGATATTACTCTAGGAATGATACATATTAAATATCTCAATGAATGGCACCTATCAGATATGATTTTCCTATTCATATCATTTCTTGGACTATCATGCCATGTTTGAACCAAACACTACTATGTCAACAAAAACATTTTAAAGGTATATTAATATTAAAAATAAATTATTTTAAATATATTTATATTTACTAAATCCCTATGCACATGCATGGAAACAATTTCCCATAGCATGCTTGAGGGCATAGGTGAGCACAACCCTACATGCCTTAAAGTAGCAGGTACTATTTTCTAGGTCTAACCCAAGGTTGCATCTTTTTGAGAAAATTTTGACCTTTTTTAACTACAAATGAATTAATTGGTTCTAGCTAGTAGGGAAAAATTATTGAATTATATGTGAAGTTGAAAATAAATGTGCACAAGGGTGTGAAAATGCATGTTCCCTATACGTATTGTCCACTTCAATGTGCACTCACTTAAAATTTTTGATCCCCATATAAATGTTTAGTTGAAAATGTGGATGCACTTCACCATATAATACATGATTCTAAATTAATCTAAAAATAAGCATATGTGAAAGTAACCATTTTCCCAACTGGTACCTTAACTCTACCATGTTAATTAGATTGATACCATTTATGAGTATAAATGAGAAAAGTTTAGTTTGAATTTTGAAACATTGTGCCATACTATGTTAAAGTTGGATGAAGAGTATTGGATATAAGTACCAACACAACTTTTTTGGTTTCCTTTTTGACTTCACTTCCAAACACATATCTCAATAATGAAGATGGCCAAGCCAATCCATATTTAAGGCACAGATCTACCAAACCCATGGAATTTATCTAAATATATAACCCTTAATTCTATAATCTATTTTCTCGAATTAAATGCATCTCACCATAAAATTAGCAGAATAATTTGTGTGGTTCAAATTTCTTGATTTAAATGTATCCACTAATTTATTGGTTGATGATGCACTAACCATCTTTACTGATGTGTCCATCATTAGGTTTCCAACTCTATCAGACAAAATCATGTCAACTCCAAAACTAGTCATTTTTCACATGTTTCGTGTGCACAAATATATTAGTTACCATGTTTAGGCCATGCTCGATATCATCTTATTATTAAATCTCTTATAATGTATTAAAGACTGAAATATTTTTTTAATTGTTATAATATGACATGTCTAACAATAAGAGGGAAAATGTAGATCTTCTTTTGACATTACCATAGAAATTGGCCATGTATTACCTGGAAAGGGCTCTAGTAAAGTCCCTCTAGGGGGTTTGCCTAGTGTGGTAGGAGCTATTGTTTACATTAGACTATTTCTAGAGGCTTCTTCTTGGGATAGTAATGATATCATTTTGAATTGCTATATGCACTACTAGATACAGACAAGGGGCCACTACGTTGGTTTACTTATGAACCTATGGCCTTCACATGGAACTACCTACTACCTATGTCAAATGATGTGGAGTTATAACTCAATGGCCCTTAATGCATGTTTGGGCACTACTATTTGGTGTATCTCATTAGTACATTTTGAGAGCTAATGGTGGTGGTGGGTTTAAAGGAGGGTAGAGGAAGAAGGTAGATTCATCTAGTACGAAAATTGCCATTAGTTTTCAATGTGAAAGATAAGAGATGGAGGCATGGGGAACCATTCTGAGTATCGAGGTAGTGATGCATCAACTCTCATTCATTTTATGGTATTATATATATATATATATATATATTTGAAAATAATATGTTGGACATTTTTCCTTAGACAAGCACGACATTAGGGTCTCTCCTTCCCCCTCTCCCATTGTAGAACACCTCTCAGCATAATTATGTGTCATAAAACCCATGATAATATTAAATTGAGTAAATAATCTATCTCTTATTTTTTATCCCAAGATAAGAGGTTGGATAAAATGTGCCCCTTGTAGAAGAATTTGAGGAGAAAATCTCATTATGTTGAATCATTGATAAATTTAGAGTGATCAAGCCTAAATTTTAAATAACTAATCAATCATATGAGTTGGAATGATACATGACCCAACTCTCATGATTGAGGGAAGTACATAATGTACTAATCCTAAATAATATGTGATCATGATGGGTTAGCTAGAATTGATGCCAAGGCCATTAAGTGTCACTAGAATCAAACACATATCACCTGTAAAATAAGATTGAACCATACATTGGGTTTCATGGAACTAATTCCAAGGTTGGTGAGTGTCATTATACTTGAATGTTCATTTCCCAAAAAAATTGAATCCCACTACTATATATAGATATAGATTCCAAATTACATAATTGAAAGATAATGAAGAAAATTCATGCCCCCATCATGACCTTAGTGGAACTAGATTTTAAATGAAATAAAAACATTGCATATTTAATTTGTAAAATATATTATAGTAGATATGTGCACGAACCAACATCGTGTATTTGGAACTTTTAAAAGGTGCATGAATAAATTTCATGCATTTTGAACTTTGAAAAATGTATATGTGCATGAACAAGTATCATGACTTTTGAAATTTGAAAATGTGTGTGAATATGTATCATGCCTTTGAAATTTGGAAAATGTATATATGAGCATGAATAATTATCATGCCCCCTAAATATCTTCCAAATGATATAGAATTATATTATAAATTGTAACTATATGTGAAACCTATAGCTTTGTTATTATAATTATTTTGCATGTTTCCATGCAAATACATTCAAACATGTATGATTCTATACTTGACTCTATGTAAAGGGTGTGCATATGCCCATAATAAGCCCATATAATATTTACTAATGTGATAATATTTTTCATGTATCTAATTTATGAATTAATTCTAATATTTGAAATCCTATATTATGTTTGTGTTATCTAACTTTTTAAATTTCTTTGAATTTTAAAATATATTTTTTGTATTTAAAGGGCCATTTCAAAAACTTGAAACTCATAAAAGTCCCCTAAAAATGAAATTTATTTCAAAATAACGGGACTCATTATAAAAATTTGAGACTTGTTAAAAATAAATTAGAATTCCAAAAAAAAGAGACTAATAACAAATAAATCAGACTTAAGATATTTTAATATAAAATGACATTGTAATTTTTAAAATTTAATAATTACTTAACTAAATTAATTATTATTGAATAATAAATATAATAATAAACCAATATTAATTAATTATTAATAATTAATAATAATAAAATACTAATTAATTATTAATTTTCAAAAATAATAACAAACTAATGTTAAATGATTATTATAATTAACCATTAAATTGTATTTTTGTGCCCTAAAACACACACACACACACACACACACACACACACACACACACACACACACACACACACACACACACATGCATGGATGCATGCACACACACACCATTTTTGAAATCAAATAGGGACCCAATATTGTTTGGAGATCTTTATTCAATGTCCTAAGAACCTTAGAGATTCATGACATTGGTTTTAATATGCAAAAGTCTAAGGATTTCTGTAATCTATAAATATACAAAAGTTTGAATTATAAAAATAAAAGATTAGACATTGATTTTTGTTTATTTTAAACCTTGGGGTTTCATAATTATTCTTGAAAATATAATTTAATATTTTTATTGACTAATAGAACTAAAGTATCTTGACCTAGTGTATCTTTTATATTTGTATGTACGTAGAACAATTTATAAGGACTTATAAATTATTCATGTATGGGCCCTACCTTTACTATTCAATATCAATATAGGTTGAAATATCACATTACCCACATCCATTTAGCCTTTACAAAGGATTCTAAGTCTCTAAAGTTCTCAATATTATATACCTTAATAGATGACATTACTATGATACTTGAAACTTCCCATAGTTTGATGAAAGTTATTTTACTTTATCAATAGTCAGGTCACCACATGACATCCATGTGACAAAATCATGTTTAGACAAAAAAAAATTAGCTTCATATAAAATATTAAGTATTCAAATTTATCAATTATCAAGAACATACCATGTGGCATAATTTTATGAACCTACAACCATAATATTTCAAATCAAAGTTAATCATCTAATGGTCCCAACGTTCCATTTTTAAGAGTTTGAAAAGTGGCATAATTTTTTCAACCATGAAAATACAAGGTTAAAACAAATTCTAATGTCCCCAAGTCCCTACAATCTAATGGACTTGAGGTTCTAAAATCAAAGGGTTTGATAATTGGCACAATTTCATTAGTTTGGAACCATGGAAGTTCAAAATCAATTTAATGAATTAATGGTTCTATGGCTCCAAGTCTCCATAATGTCAAGATGTTTCCATGCTTCAAAATTTGATTAACTCAAAGCCTTTCTAGTAATATAAACATTTCAAAGTTTTTAATAACTTAGGGTGTAAACTTATGAGTTCTCATAGCCCCAAGAGTATTCCACATGGCTCAATCATGTTAGCCTATAACAATGGAGTATATAAAGTAAGATAATAAATCTAGAGACTTGAGTAAATGAGAATAAAAAAAGTGTTACGATCTAGGAGATGTATGGCCAAACTATGAATAAATATGTTTGATGACCAATCAAAATCTGATTAAATAAATGACTGAACATATAAAATTGACAAAAAGATGTCATATGACAAACACAAACCTACCAAATATGATTGACACATTTAAATATAAAACAATAACAAAATCAAATTTTAATATTCACATGAATTATGAATTTAAGGAACAAAATTTGGGAAATATATGATAAATTTAGGTAAAATAATGCCACTTCACCATTAATCAAACATTGCAAGCCTGAGCTCTCAAGCAAATAAAATATCAAGTATTTGTATTGAAATTACAAAGAGAATTTAGATAGTTTGTGAAAGAATTTCCTATCTTAGATTACTCAATTGGCTTCTCCAAAATAACCCCACATCTAGGATCCTTTTGTATACTCCATTTATTGACACATTATGTATACTAACATAGTGTTCGACAAGAGTGTCCTATATTTTAAGTTCCCATACTGTTTGGTCCTCTGGAATGAATTAGAGTATGTAACACAATTCTCTTCATAAGATTGACTATATAAAAATGATAAGTAGTACATTTGTGACCTACTACTAATCAAGACTATTGGAATTCATCAAGTGGTAGTGAAACCAATGGTAATTCCTTGTATCAATTTACTTCAAGATTTATTTTTCAATGCTACTTATTCTAGAGTATGGAGGAAAGGGAAATATGAACTTGCATATATTTCTAAAATGGCATTTGAGAGGTACCTTAGGCTCCCAATGCTTGTTATATTATTTAATCAAGTCTTGACCAATGTATGGATAGATTCCAACACTATAGAACTAAAACTAAAGCAATGATTAGTGAAAGGGCCAAAGACTAAACCTTAGACATTCCATTTCTTCCAATATTATCATCAAATTTAGGCTTGACATCTGAATAACCATGTCCATTTTGAAAATTTTATATGGTTTTGATAGCATTAGTTATGTATATTTGGAATGTGTTATATTGTTTGACATTCTTTTGACTTCTAATAAAATTATGGCCTTAGGATAGATAATCAATGTCAAACTAAAGGCACAAATATACAAACATAAATAAATTCTAGCTGATGGAAAATTTAATATGATTTGGTACC
Organism: Torreya grandis; assembly: GCA_037957365.1. Classification (NCBI taxonomy): domain Eukaryota; kingdom Viridiplantae; phylum Streptophyta; class Pinopsida; order Cupressales; family Taxaceae; genus Torreya; species Torreya grandis. Next base: position 783,369 of record JARHVA010004834.1, read on the forward strand.
TATTAGGTGTACTTATTATGATATTCCATAGATCCCATGGTGAACTATGGTGGCCATTAGAAAATATGTGAATAATAGAATCTATGAAGACTATTATTTTCTATTTGTATATATATATATATATATATATATATATATATATATATATAAGAATGATATTACAATGATTTATGAATAGATTTATGTATATGTGGAATGGGTTCTATTGTTTGACATTCTTTTGACTTCTGATAAAATTCTAGCCTTAGGAAATATAATCAATCTCAAACTAAAGGCCCAAATATAAAAACATTAATAAACACCAAATTATGGAAAATTTTATATGATTTCATACCTATTAGGTGTATTTATCATGATAGTCTACATATCCCATGGTGAATTATGGCATCCATTATAAAATATGTGAATAATAGAATCTATGAAGACTATTATTTTCTATTTATCTATAGCTATAAGAATGAGATTAAAAGGATTTAAGAATAGATTTATCCTCAAGTTTACAGATCCATCCATGGTACTCGGATGCCTAAAATATATAATAATCTTAAAATAATCATAGGCAAAGTGGGGAATTACTGCTACAATCTAAAATGTACCATAATCAAAATTATAGGAACAAGGGTAGCTCCTATATTTTTTACCATGCCACATTCCAAACAAGCTTAAACAAAAAATGCAGTCCATTAATTTTATAATAGTATATGAAGAAATTAGACTAAAAAATGTGACTTATTACTACAAAAACCCTCTAAGCATTGGGTACCTATAATTCATGGTGAGGGAACACTTCAATTAGGTAGTGAAAATCAAATCTTATTACAATCTGCAAGTATCATAATTCAGGGAATGGGACCCTAAATAAAAAATTATAAACTATATTTAATACCTCAAGGATAAGAAGGGGTGAACAATACATATAGTCATGAAGAGTAGGATCATAATTTTATTTTTTTAATGTATTAGATGACTTAGAGATGTGTAACCACATGAAAGACAATCAAATTTCCATGATAGTTACCAAAACTATTCATTATGACCTTGATATTACCAAGAAGGAAAACTAAATTGTGAGGTAGGAAAAACAAGCTTAGATCCATCAGTGGCCTCCAAAATAGACTTAGGACTCAGTAGGACAAGACCAACCTCTCTCTACTATAGTGAAATAAATTATTATACAAGAGGTAGAGTCCAAATTCAAAGAGAGGATAACATCCAAATCATAAAATAAATTTTAGAGATCTCCCTAGTCCTCATCAAGCTTCTACACATCTAGGTGTTACCACCATATTGGGCATAACCACAATAGTTGATAAGCCAACACCTCCTCAAGATAGGAAAATCCACACATTCCCTATGGCACCTCTGCTTCCACTTACAACACCTACATAACTAGTTCTTCCAAAGTTCCTACAAGCTATTGGAAATATTATAATTGATGTCAAAAGTCTAACAATATAGAATTTAATTTCTAAAGGTATTTTTAATGTTCATATCTTGGCTAAAGTATGTTAATATTAATTAAATATTAATGAATATATTTTTGGTTTCATAAAGAGAAAAGAGGCCCACGAGAAATTCAAATATTCACCAAGTAAAGACAAAAGAGGGAAAGGATATACTTTCCCACGAAGGGTCACCTTGATAAATTCAAAGAGTCATGAGATAATGGATAAAAGAGGGAAAGGACACATTTTCCCATGAAGGGTCACCATGTGAATTTTCATATGGAAGAATTCTAAGGGTCATGCAAGACAATTTTGGTGCCATTTTCTATGTGAATTGAAAGGTCACAAAGGGTGAATGCCAAAGGTCATTTGGAATGATATAAAAGGAGGCCTGGGAAGCCACTTATTATAATCAAGGAAGAGCATGGTTAGTAATTGTTATATATAGCTTATAAGAGTATATGAAAGAAAATAAAGAGATATAGTAGTGTGTTATAATTTATTGAGAAATCAACATTGAGACATGGTTTATGTTTTATACACAAAGGGGTAAGTTCTCTTGAGGGTTGGTGCTCAAAAATCATTATTATGTTGGTGCTCAAAAAAGGGTTTCGTGATCTACAAGTTGGTGATTCTGAGCATTGTAAACTTCAATTTAGTGCTCATTTATATACTTGATATTGTTCTCCATGGTTTTTTCCACTTTGGGTTTCCACATAAAATATGCTCTCTCTCTCTCTCTCTCTCTCTCTCTCTCTCTCTCTCTCTCTCTCTCTCTCTCTCTCTCTCTCTCTCTCTCTCTCTCTCTCTCTCTCTCTCTCTCTCTCTCTCTCTCTCTCTCTCTCTCTCTCTCTCTCTCTCTCTCTCTCTCTCATGTGGTACATGTTATTTCTTTCAGTTTTATTGCATATCTTGAATATATGACTAAGTGGTTAAAGTAAAGGAACTTGATTAAGTAAAATATATGTCTCATGCTTAACAATTGGTATCAGAGTAGGTTCCTTTAGAAAGAGTTCAACAAGTTGAAGGTAGATCAGGGAAAGCATAAAATGGCCAAGCAACTAAGGAATGAGAGTCAAGAGTTGAAATTTATGGTCAAGGCTCTTAAGGAGAAAGTATGTATCTTGGAATCTAAGTTGGTATTAGAAGAAAAAAAAGATAAGATGTCTATTCAAAATTTTAAGAATCATCTAGAGGTTACATTTTCAGGTTTGAGATCAAGAGAAGAAGAGTGTGATTGGTTGAAGGATGAGTTAGGCTCTTTAAAGGATAATCATGAGATGATCATAGTCATGTTTGAGAAATATGTTGAGATATTAGTCCAAGTTAATAAAGATGAAATTTTGAAGGGTAAATTGAAGAATCCAATCAGGAAGCCCATTATTTTTAGGTTTTCAAATTATTTTCATGGCCATTGTTTTATTTGTCATCATATTGGTCATAAGACAAGAGACTATTTGAAAATAAGAAATCACTCAAAGGGAGATCTATGTCATCTTGAAGCAAAAGTTATGATAAATGTTGTTTGATTTTATTATCATAAGGCTGGTCATATTGATAAATTATTTCCAAATGGAGTAAAGAGATTTGCAAGATATATCAAAGGATATGAAGCCCCTAGAAGGTATTAGAAGGGCCAAACTTAGGTTTGGATACCTAATACAATAAAGGTTGATTAGGTTGAGTCTAAGAGTGAGAATAGATTACTTGCTATAGTGGAGAAAGAATTAGATAGGAAGGACTATTTGGAACTCTTATTATCAGGAAAAAAAGTGAATACTAGTCCTAAACATCCTGTAGATAAAAGAGAATCTCTTGTTACATTTGAGCATGAGCCTTGTCAAGATAAGATAGTTACAAGATTTTATAAGATGAACAACATCATGTATGTTGAAGATAGTGAGTCAAAAAAATTAGAAATGCTTAAATGGATTATTATATAAAGATGCAAGAAGATCAAGGAAGTAATAGAGGAGATGTGGGTATCTCCTAATATTTTGTTTTAGGACCCTTTATGTGGGGTGTCTTTTCTAGGATTCAAGGAGAAACTTTTAAGAAAAAATTGAAGCATGGTGGATGCTGGCTGTGTTGCATGATAAGAAATTCATGAAGGTGAGTTGATAAATTAATCTGTATATCAGTTGAAGGGGATAAGTACATGAATAGGTATAGGAAAAGTTATAGGAATAGGTTCAATAATAGGTATAGTAACATAGGTATATGGAGAAGTATAGGAATAGTTTTAGGAACATGTATAGGAATAGGTTAAAAAATAGGGTGGTATAGTAAGGGGGAGTTACTATATGTATTTTAGTTAGTAGTATGTGTAAGTTGCCATGTGTAGTATAGGTTTTAGGGTGTGGTTGTTTCATTTTGAGGTTGTCATCAATGATAAAGGGAGAGATTATTAAAAATATTTGCATTGATGTCAAAAGTCTAGAAATATATCATGTAATGTTTGAAGGTGTTTTTAATGTTCATATCTTGGATAAAGTATGTTAATATTAATTAAATATTAATGAATATATGTTTGGTTTCATAATGATAAAAGAGGGCCTATGAGGAAGTCAACAAGTCACCAAGTAAAGACAAAAGAGGTAAATGACACATTTTCCCATGAAGGGTCACCTTGAGGAATTCAAAGAGTCACGAGATAAAGATAAAAGAGGGAAAGGATGCATTTTCCCATGAAGGGTCACCATGTGGATTTTCATATGAAATAATTTTAAGGGTCATGTAATACAAGTTTGGTGCCATTTTCCATGTGAATTGAAAGTTAACAAGGGTGAATGCCAAAGGTCATTTGGAATGCTGTAAAAGGAGGCTTGGGAAGCCATTTGTTATAAGCAAGGAAGAGTATGGTTAGTAATTTTTATATCTAGCTTAGAAGAGTAGAGGAGAGAAAAGAAAGAGATATAGTATTTTGATATCATTTATTGAGAAAGCAATATTTAGTGATAGTTTTTGTTTCATACATAAAGGGGTTGGTGCTCCTACGGATTGGTGCTCCTATGGGTTGGTGATCACAAATCATTCCTATGTTGGTTCTCAACAAAAGGGTTGGTGCTCTTTCAAGTTGGTTCTTATGAACATTGTAAACTTGAGTTGGTGCTCATTTATATACTTAAGATTGTTCTCCATGGTTTTTACCACTTTGGGTTTCCACGTAGAATATGGTCTCTCTCATTTATGTGGTGCATGTTATTGCTTTCAACTTTATTACATATCTTGAATTTATCACTAAGTGGTCAAAGTAAGGAATATTATTAAGTAAAAGATATATCATGTGCTTAACACAAACTTCCTTCTTATCTCTCTAATCCACTCTTCCAACCCCTCATGTATATCAATTAATTCCTTTTCCATCCATTACCACTACTCAGGAGGTTTCTCCTCAGACACTCCCTACTTTAACAATCTCTTCTTCATGCAATTTTCCCTCCACAATTTTTATTCCACTTTCCATTAATTCACCACCAACTATAGTAGTAGTCCCTACTAATGTGGATATTTCATTTGTTTCATCATCCCCTTCACTTCTTATTGCCCCCATGATCACTTACCAAAGGACATCCAAATTTCATCTAGCCTCCTTCAAAATTTAGCAACTAGAGGAAAGACAATCATTAAATTTTTCTACTCTAGAATAATCCCTTGATGTGGAGGAAGTAGAAGAAAAATAACATGGATTAATATCCATAGTAGACTATCTTGTTTATGGGGAGGAATTAAGTGAATAAATAATGATGGGACTAGAACCAAGGTCAAGTGAGGATGGATCTCTAATTGAAGTAGAGGTGAAAATAGAATTAGAAGAGGCCAAATCTATGAGGACTAGGAAGTTTGCAAGAATAAATGTTGACTATAACATTGAAACAACATATTTTCACTAAAGAATAAAGGCAAAACATTAACAATATACTTTATTCCTTTACTTCTTATGTTATTATTATATATAGCTATAGATTTGTCTCTGGACATTCGAAGTCCACCATTATATAGTTCAATTTATTATTTTATTATTTCAACATACACACAAATAAAGACTCCAAAAGAGGGTCTATTCTAAAAATTTACCTCTAATTCCATTTTTGATCCTAAAGTAACACCAATTCCCCCTACATATTCAAATAAATTGGAGCTATAGTTACCACAATCCACACCTACATAGTCAACCATAATGACATTTTTGAAAACTCCAAGATTGACTCAATATGTGGTTGAAGTCACCCCATAAATAGAATCCTCACCATGGAAAAGGAATACTTACCCACCCCTCAAATTTCTAATTTAAATAATTTATTCATTAAAACCTCCATTAATAACTCCCCATCCAATGATCACTCCACCCTCTACCTCTAAAGATTCAAATCAAATAAAAGAAGAGGGGAAAATTATTGCTCCCTGATGAGTTAAAGAAATACAAGGTTGAAGATATGAGAGACATAATTTGGTCATCACTAAACTACATATGGTCTTCACTCATTTTCTTGGCAAAGCGAAACCATTCAGATGGTGAAGAAGAGGAAGGTGGAAAAATAAATACAAGTGAAGAAATTGAGTTTAAACAAAGAGAAAATTGGTTTCCCTTCGCTAAAAAGGCTAAAAGTAATTCAACTAACTATATATATTATAAATAGTATTTATTTTATTTGGTAGATTTAGGTGGATAATCAATAAAATAAGTTTATAGGAGTAAGGAAGAGGCAAAACAAAAATTTTGATAGATATAGATTATTCTTACCCCTTACGGAAATTTAGATATTATAAAGAGTATATCCACCTACTTGTACAACATTTTCAATAATATTCATGGCTCTGTAGGAGAAAGATAATATAATATAGTGAAGGTGATTAAAATCTAGCACTACATGAAATAATATAAGAAGAAGCTTACCCTTTTTGGTTTAGTGTTCAATAATTAGTCCATTCAATCACTTGAACCTAATGTCTTGCCAATATTTTTCATGGGCACTAAGTTATGTAATTATGAAAATGGATGGTGCCCTTAACTAGCATACATATATGAAGGATTTTTTGGTACATTTTTTAAGCCATAAAAATGAGGATTTATAAATTTTTATAGATATGAAGGTCACTGATGTGATCACGTCTATTGGATAATTAGTCAACTAGCACAATTTTAAGACACTCTTTAAATAAGATATATATATATATATATATATATATATATATATATATATATATATATATATATATATATATATATATATTCAATGAGGAAGTTCAGGGAATTATATATAAGACTAATGATAAGATCATATAATTGGTCAATTTTGATAAGGATAAATGATGTAAGATCATATAGAAAACAAATACCATTTTAATGTTGAAGTAATATATGATTGTTAAAAGTAGTTTTTGGTCTTTTTAAGTTCTTTGGAATATTTAGGAGTCAACTTTTTGAGTGTTTAAGGTCATATTAGTGTTTCCTGCCAAAAGTGATAATTTGAATATTTCAAATTATAAAAGACCTAGTGATGATTGTAAGTGGTTTTTAAGGTAGTGTAAGGAGGTAAAATGAATAATTAAGTTCTTAAGGGATATATAAGGTATAATTGGATGTCAAAAAAATTGATAATTTGTTATGTAGACTAAGAATGTGATATGTAGTAACTACATGTAAATATCATGTCATGAGAAAAAGGTGATGGAAAAATATTGATTGTAACCACCCAAAACTAGTGTAGATGTGGAGTAAAATAGGTTTTGTAGCATAAGTGTAGGATAGAGGAGATAGATATGAAGGTGAGAGGAAAAGAAACCAAGAAAAGAAGAATGTATACTTTCCAAGAAGATGACAAAGTCCATGACTGGCCTGAGTATGTAATGATTGATGATTCATATTATCAAAGAAGAGATTATTGTGTGTGTTTACTCTTCATTTAAAGTATATGGATTATCATTATTCATATTTTGTTTCAAAAAATCCCTTGATGCTATATATAGACCATGTGTGTGGTTATAGGTCTGAGTAAGAGACTGCAAGTTATAGTTAGGAAAGAGAAGAATCTTTTGAGAAAATAATGAATGATATTGGTAGTCATAGTTGTGGTAATTGTTTCATAGGTGAAATAAAGGTGAATTTTTTTAAAAATTATTTAAAGAGTATTCAAACTCATGTAAACCTCAAATTTGTTAACATAATCTTATGAAAGAATATATAGATCTTGATTTTACATTGTTATAAGGATAACCAAATTGATTAAGGATATTAAGATATTTTTTAAGGTACAAATTATTTAGATAGACCTTGAAAATGTCTCAAAATTTTTTTTAGTGAGATCAAACCAAAGATGTTAAATTTTAACCCCTCTCAGCCTATACAATCTACTAGCTAGGGTTTTAGAATAAAAAACCTAATAACTTTCATTCTAACCATGATAAATCAATAAAACTTTATAATCGGGAATGTTTGGGTGTGTAGATAAGGAATAAAGAGGTTTTTACCAAGTAAAATAGGGTTTGGTGTAGATTTAAAGTTTGATCAAGTGTCAGAAGGGCTAGAAGGCCTAATTGGTAAAGATGTTACAAAAGGAAGGGTATCTACATATAGATTTATGTTTTAAAACATCTTGAGAGGTAGTAATAATATGGAGTGTGCCCAAATCTTGGCTTAGATATTTTAAATGACTTGAAAAAATTCAAAATAATGATATTTTTGGGGAAAAAAGATACAAGGAAATAACCTCACTATTGAGATTGAAGTGTGTAAGTAAACATTGAAGACATATTGAGAGGTTACAAGGGGTTGAGTCAAGTTTTTTATGATTAGGAAAGGTCATCCATGGTGGAAAGTTTCATTCATGAGATCAATAATATGATTTGATGTTTTGAGCCCTAAGTTGTGAACTTATGTAGAGATAGTGACTGAGCAAAGTGAAAGAAGATTGGAAAGTGAATACAATGAGTAGAGGGGATGAGTGAGAGAATTGTGATGGGTATAATGATTGTAAGAAATGAATCCAAGATTCTTAGTAAATAGGGTAATAGAAAAGGATGATATAAAGACTAATGAGAAGAAATAATACTATAGATTGAATATTGAAGCTTATGAACAAAGCAAAGCATTTAAAGTTGAGATCATTGGTCAAGGTCAGACCTAGTTATGGTGGAATTGGACTTTTATCATAGCCCTTTGCATCATGTGGTATCAAATAAATGTAAGCTCTTGGTTTAATTCTAATTTGAGTTATTAAAGTTTGTTTATTTGAGATAGGAAAAATAGTGTTATGAAGATTACATGAAGTGACATTGAAAAGGTATTATGGGAAAAGAGTGTGCTACAAGTATGACCTGTTGAGGTTAGTATAGATAAATTGAATTTCGGTGAAGAGAGAAACTAAATCTCCTAATTATAGTTTGAAGGACATGAAACTAGTCAAGAGAGATCTATAGAAGGTAGAGTGGAAAGAGAATTGAATCTCAAGAGAGATAATATAAGTCCTATAAAAATTACTAGAAAAAGAGAAAGAAGACACAATACAAGTCTAAGAGGCAAGTGAGTAATCTTGTTAAGTGATAGGTCTAAGTAAAGACTAGAAGGTAAAGAAAAAGAGAGAAGATGTATGTAGAAGAGGAAGTCAAAGAGATAAGAAGAGAGTTGCAAATAATTTTTAAGAAGATAAATCTTATGGTGAAGCTCGTGAAGGATCAATAAATCCAATGGCTTGGTTTTAATGTGAGAAATAAAGTGAAGTGGCCAAAAGAGCTACTTATGAGAGAAAAAGGCATAATATTAATGCCTCAAGGAAAAAGATGAATAAAGAGAGCATAGACCATATAGGTATGAATTATGAAGAGTTTCCAAGAGATTACCATAGAAGAGAAGTCGTGAAAATATTTTTCATTGAGGATAACATGGAGAGATAATTGTCAAGAGAAGAACTTGAAGGAGAAGACAAGAAAAAGAGGAAAATATCTAGGGAAGAGACATTCATGGAGACAATGTGGTCTCTTGTTTATTATTCTAAAATTTCATTTGAGTATGTTTATGTATGTGTGAAGAAGATATGGATGGAGGTTAATAACGAGACCTTAAAATTGGTGAGAAATGGGTAAAGTACATCACCCATCAAGATGAATAAAGATTACAAGGGAAGAGAATATGTTGAAGATAATATTATGAACATTGAGGATTATCATCATGCTAAGGATGAGATAGAATAAGAGTTTCATGATGATTTGACAAACATTGCATCTAAATCAAGATAGGGAGCTTACAAGGTATACATGAATGAAAACCATGAAGACATGAGAGAAGAAATAACCATGAAATAGTCCTTCAATGAGGTAAATGAATGCTTAGGACTTGAATTTGATAATGCATATGAGAATTAATAAGTTAGTATGTATATTGTCAACGTAAAGATAAAAGTACAATCCTTAAGGAGAGTAAAAGAGCATGGGTATGTAGTACCTAAGTGTCTTAAGGCATCAGTTGATGAGAAATTAAAAGAAAACCTCAAGAAAGGGGTCATTCAAGCCAATATTTTAGGTAGAACACAAAAGCAAACAAGGAGAAATGATGTAAATGGTAAGTTACATCAACTTCACATGATAGATTATTAAGAAAAAAATCATGAATAATGTAGGATAAGAATAAAATTTTAGTCTAATAATGTGCAAGGTAGAAAATGGATCATTAATAACATGAAAAATATACATAAAGGTAGTATTCTAGGTACACTCTAATAGAGAATAAATAAAGAGGAATGTTACAAAATCAAGAATCAAGAAAACACAAAAGAAAGAAATAAAGATAAAGGGATGAAGATGCATTTGATTGGCCAAATGAATAAGTAAGATGAAGATTTTTAAAATATAACAAGCCAATGGAAAGTTAAGAAAGTCATTAATGATGATTTTGATGATGATCTCTTTAACTCAATAAAGGAGATCATGGAAAGAGACTACAAATCATGGAAAATAATGTTAATAAGTACAAATGAGAAATAAGGTGATATTTCAAATGAAAATAGAGGTGAATAGTTTATGGATAATGAAGAATTAATGATTATACATTTGGAATAGGACACAATTTTTAAGAAGATGAAGGACAACAGAGTCCAAAATTTGATGAAGATCATGGACATATGGATGTTTTCATGTTGAAATATTAATTGGAGGTGTTATAAAATATTTTAAATCCATTAAAATAGATGCATTTAGGTGAAGATTAGCATGAGAATCTCATGAATGAGCTTTAAAAGGATTCAAATAAGGCAAAGTATAATGGGATATATGCTAATAGACATGAATATACTAACAAAACTCTTTAATAAGGAATATCAAATATGGGTGATATAGATAGTAAAAGTATGGAATAATAAGAGGAGGTTTCACCTCATAAGCAAATGAGAAATAGATGGGATGAGCCAAAAAGGATCATGATCAAGTATGACAAAGGTATGAAAGTAAATCCAACATAATGCAAGAGTGTAATTTGTTTGCATGATGTTATGACATAAAAGTTTGATGAAACAAGGAATGAGGAATATAGTGGAACAAGTTTCAAAAAATCATGTCTAAAAGGTAAGTTGATTTAAAAGGATAAACAAAATCATATGAATACATATACAGCTACAAAGAATCTCAATGAAAGCACACAAACTCAAGGAGCTAGTGGAGAAGTAGTTTGGCCTCATGACATTTATACTATGCATATGAATGATGATGTCTATATAGGTGAAGATAAAGAGAAGGATCAATGTGTGTATGAATAACATGACTTGACTGAAAATGAAATGGAAGCATCGATACTTAAAGATGAGAAAGAGTTGAGGAAAAGAAGATGGAAGAATAAATTAAGGCATAAGCTCATGAAGACTAAGCAAGATATAATTGAGATATATGGACCTAAGAAAAAAAAAAGTAAGGAATAAAATAAAGATAGGTGAAGGATAATTGGAAGATGAAAAATAAGAATGTTGTGTTGGAATTGAATTTTGTCCATCCTATGGAGTATGATGCAGGAACATCTAGAAAACAAATGCCATTTTAATTTTGAAGTGATATATTTTTAATAAGTTTTTTTCGGTCCTTTTAATTACATTGGAGTATTTAGGATTCAATATTTTGAGTATTTGAGGCCATATTGGTGTTTCCTACCAAAAGTGATAATTTGAATATTTGAAATTTTAAAGGACCTAGTGAGGGTTTTAATTGGTGTTTTAAGTAGTGTAAGGAGTTAAAATAAATAATTAATATCATAGGGGTCATATAAGGTCTAATAGGATTTCAAAAAAAATGAGAAGTTTTGAGGTAGTCTAAGAATGTGACATGTAGTAACAACATGTAAATGTCATGTCATGAGAAAAAGGTGGTGAAAGAGTCTTCAGTATAACCACCCAAAACCAATGTATATGTGGAGGAATATAGGAGTTGTATCATTAGTGTAGGAGAGAGGAGAGATATCTAAAGGTGAGAGGAAAAGAAACCAAGAAAATAAGAATGTATACTCTCTAAGAAGATGACAGATTCTGTGAATGGATTGAATATGTAATAGTTGATGATTAATTTTAATAAATAAGAGATTTTTGTGTGTGTTTACTCTCCGTTTAAAGTATATGAATTTTTCATGTTCATATTTTGTTTCAAAAAAGTCCTTGAGGATATATCCATACCTTCTTATGTGTGGTTATAGGTCTAAGTAAGAGACTGTAGGTTACAGTTAGGCAAGAGAAGGATCTTTCTAAGAAGAGAATGAATGATAGTGGTTTTCATTTTTTTGGTAAGTTTTTCATAGGTAAAATAAATTTGTAGAAGGTTTTAAAATAACTTATAGAGTCTTCAAACTTAGGTAGTCCTCAAATGTGTTGACATAGTCTTATAAAAGAATGTTGAGATCTATATTTTGTATTGTTAAGCATAATTGGATTAACTAAGGATCCTAAGATATTGTGTGAGGTGTACATTGTTAATATATACCTTGGAAAGGTCTCATATTTTCTTTAAATGAGATAAAACAAAATATATTACATGTTAACCCCTCTCAGCCTATAAAGTCTACTAGCTAGGGTTTCAGAACAAAAATCACAATAAATTTGATTCTAAACATGGTAAATCCATGAAAATTTGTAATCATGCATGTTGGGTGTGTATATAAGGATATGATAGTTTTTGAGTAGGGATAGTATGGTATGGTATGGATTTGAAGTCTGATCAAGTGTAAGAAAGGCTAGAAGGCCTAATCGGTAACGGGATTACAAAAGGAAGGGTATCTACATATAGAGTTAGGTTTTCAAAATTATTTGGAAGTAGTTTTAAGATGGAGGGTGACCAAGTATTGGAATATATATTTTATATGAATTTAATAACATTCAAACTAATGATATTTGTGGAAAAAAAAATCTACAAAGAAATAACCTCACTATTGAGCTTGAAGTGTGTAAGTGAATATTAAAAGTGATTGAGAGTTTCCAAGGGGTTTTAGGTAAGTGTGTTATGATCAAGAAAGGTCATATATGGTGGAATTTTTCATTCATGATATCAATTAAAATACTTGATGTTTTGAACTTATGTAGAGCTAGTGAATGAGTAAAGTGAAAGGAGATTGGGAAGTGAATGGAATGAGTTGAGGGGATGAGTGAGAGACCTATTATGGGCTTAATGATAGTAATAAATGACTCAAATATGATTAGTAAATAGTTTAATATCAAATTATGCTATAAATTCTAATGAGAATCAATAAGATTATAGATTGAATATTGAAGCTTATGAACAAAGCAAAGCATTTGAAGTTGATATCATTAGCCAAGGTCAAATCTAGTGATGGTGGAATTAGAATTTTCTCATAACCCTCTGCATCATTTGGTATAAAAAAAGGTAAGCTCTTGGTTGAGTTATTAAATATTGTTGATTTGAGATAGGCAAAATAATGTTATGAATATTACATTAAGTTACATTGTATAGGTATTGTTGGAAAAGAGTGTGCTATAAGTATTACCTATTGAGGTTAGTATAGATAAATTAAATATTAGTGAAGAGATAAACTAAAGTCCTTAATTCCAATGTGAAGGACATGAAACTATTCAAGATAGATATAGAGAAGTTAGAGTGGAAAGAGCATTGAAACTCAAGAAAGAGAAGAAGAAGATTCCAAATGAGAGTCAAGAGAGATAATAAAAGTCCTAGAAAAAGGACTAAAAAAGAGAATAATAAGACTTAAGAGAGGTCCAAGAGTAAAGTGAGTAATATTCCTAAGCGATAGGTCTAAGTAAGTCCTAGAAGGTCAAGAAAAAGAGAGAAGATGGATGTAGAAGAGGAAGTTAAAGACATGAGAAGAGAGTTGGGGAAATTTTTTAAGAAGATAGAGATCATGGTGAAGCTCATGAAGGATCAATAAATCCAATGGCTTGGATATAATGTGAGAAAGAAAGTGAAGTGGCCAAAATATCTACTTATAAGAGAAAAAATAAGAATAAAGAGAACATATCCCAAAGAGGTATGAAGGATGAAGAGTTTCTAGGAGAGAAACATGGAAGAGTACTAGTGAAAAGATTTCTCATTGAGGAGGACATGGAGAGAGAAGTGCCAAGAGAATCACTTAAGGGAGAAGACAAGAAAAGAGGAAAATTTCTATGAAAGAAACATTCATGGAGACAATCTGGTCTCTTGTTTATTATTATAACATTGAATTTGAGTGTGTGTATATATGTTTAAAGCAAATATGGATGGAGGTCAATAATGAGACCTCAAAACTAGTGAGAAATGGGTAAAGTACATCACCCATAAAGATGAATGGAGATGATAATGGAAGAGGATAGGTTTTATAAGATAACATGATGAACATTGAAGATTCTTAACATGCTAAGGATGAGATGGAAGAAGATATTCATGATGCTTGGACAATAATTGTAGTTGATTCAAGAGAGGGAGTTTATAATGAAGATATTAATTGAAATCATGAAGACATCAGAGATGAAATAACCATGCAATAGTCCTTTAATAAAGTAAATGAATCCATATGAATTGAATTTGATTATGCATATGAGAAGGAAGAAGTTAATATGCATATTTTAAAAGTAAAGAGCAAATTATAGCCCTTATAGAGAGTACAATATCATGGGTATATAGTACCTAAGTGGATCAAGGCATCAGTTGATGAGAAAGAAAAGGAAAACCTCAAGAAAGGGATCATTCAAGCCAAGAATTTAAGTGGAACACAAGATCAAACAATGAGAAAATAAGTAAAGGGTATGTTACATCAAGTTCAAATGATAGATTATCAAGAAAATAAGCATGAATAAGGTGAGATAGGAATCAAATTTCAGTATAAGCATGTGCAAGGTATAAATTGGGTCATGAAGAGCATGAAAAGGATATAGAAATATAGTATTATAGTTACACTCAAAGAGAGCATAAAGATAGAGGAAATTTTTAAAATCAAGAATCAATAGGACATGAATGAAAAAATCAAAGACAATTAGGTGAAGATGCAATTGAGTGTCCAAATAAAGATCAAAATGAAGAGTGAAAATATCACAAGCTGATGGAAAGGTAATAAATTCATTTATGATGTGTTTGATGATCTCTTTGAGTCAATGAATGAGATCATGGAAAGAGACTACAAATCATGGAAGAGAATGTTAATAAGTAGAAATGAGAATCAAGGTGAGATTTCAAATAAAAATAGAGGTGAAGCATTTATTGAGAATGAAGAAGTAATGACTGCACATGTTGGAATATAACATAATTTTGAAGAAGTTGAAAGACAATAGGGTCTAAAATTTGATGAATATTATGGAGAGATAGATGCTTTCACATTGAAAGAGGAGTTGGATATGTTAAAAAATATTTTCAGTCCATAAAAGGGATGTATGCAGGTGAAGAGTAGCATGATAATCTCATGAATGAGCTTAAAAATGAATCAAATAAGTAAAATTGTAATGGCATAGATGTTAATACCCATGAATATACTAACAAAACTCTTGAACAAGGAATATCAATCATGATTGATATGGATAGTAAAAGTATGGAGTACCAAGAAGAGGTTTCACCTCATAATAAAATTATAAATAGAAGGGATGATCCATAAAATCTCATAATCAAGCATGACAAAGGTTAGCAAGTGAATCCTAGATAAGGAAAGTGTGTAACTAGTTTGCATGATGATGTGGTAATAGAGTTGGATGAACCAAGGAATGAGGAAGATAGTGGAAGAAGTTTCCAAGAAGCATGTCCAAAAGGCAAGTTTATTTAAGAGGATAAACATAATCATATGAATACATACACAGCTATAAAGAATTTTAATACAAGCATAAAAAGTTAAGAAACTAGTGGAGAGGTGTTTGGCCTCATGACATTCATACTTTGCAAATGAATGATGATGTTTGTACAGGTGTAGCTGAAGAAAAGGATGAAGTTGTGTATGAAGACCATGACTTGATTGAAAATGAAATGGGAGCATGGATAATTATAGCTGAGAAGAGTCAAAAAAAATAAATTGGAAGAAGAAAGAGATGAATAGAGTCATGAAGACTAAGCAAGATAAAATTGAAAAATATGGACTTAAGAGAAGTGAAGAGGAAAGAAGAAAAGAATTATAGTTGAAGGACAGTTGGAAGAGATAAAGAATAATTTTTTATTAGAATTCAAGTTTCTCCCTCATAGGGAGTATGATGCATGAGAATCTAGCAAACAAAGACCACTTTAGTGATGAAGTGATATATGATTGTTATAAGTCATGTTTTGTCCTTTGAAGTACTTTGGAGTCTTTAGGAGTCAATGTTTTGAGTGTTTGAGGTCATATTGATGTTTCCTAACAAAAGTGATGATTTGAATATTTGAAATTATAAAGGACATGTGAGTGTTTTAATTGGTGATTCAAGTAGTGTAAGGAGGTGAAATTAATAAAATCTTAGGGGTCATATAAGGTCTAATGGGATGTCAAATAGATTGATAATTTGTGAGGTAGTCTAAGAATGTGATATATAGTAACTACATGTAAATGTCATGTCATGAGAAAAAGGATCTTGAAGAGTTTTGACTGTAACCACCCAAAACTAATCTAGATAAGTATGAAAATAGGATTTGTATCATGAGTGTAGGAGAGAGGTCTAAAGGTGAGAGGAAAAGAAACCAAGAAAATAAGAATGTATACTCTCTAAAGAAGATGATAAAGTCCATGAATGGACTAAATATGTAATGGTTGATTATTCATATTAATAAATAAGATATTTTTGCATTTTTTACTCTCCATTTAAAGTATATGTATTTCTCTTATTCATATATTGTTTCAAAAGAGCCCTTGAGGCTATATACAAACCTTATTATGTGTGGTTATAGGTCTAAATAAGAGATTCTAGGTTATAGTCAGGCAAGATAAGGATATTTTGAGAAAAAAATGAATGATAGTGGTTGTCATAGTTTTTTAAGTTGATCATATGTGAAATAAATGTGTATAAGGTTTAAAAATTACTTAAAGAGTCTTCAAACTAAGGTAATCCTCAAATGTGTTGACATAGTCTTACAAAAAAAAGTAGAGATATATATTTTTCAATATTATAAGCATAAATAGATTGATTAAGGATCCTAAGATATTTGGTGAGGTGAAAATTATTAAGACAAACCTTAGAAATGTCTCAAATTTGTTTGAAATGAGCTCAAACCAAAGATATTACATTTTAACCCCTCTCGGCTTATACAGTCTACTAGCTAGGGTTTTGGAACAAAAACCCTAATAAATTTCATTTTAATAGTGGTAAATCCATGACACTTTATAATGAGGCATTTTTGGGTGTTTATAAAATGATTCAAGAGGTTTTGACTAGGTACAGTATGGTCCAATATGGATTTGATGTCTGAGTAAGTGCAAGAAGGGCTAAAAGGCCTGATTGCTAAGGAGGTTACAAAAGGAAGGGTATCTACATACAAAGTTAGGTTTTGAAACTTATTAATAGGAATTAATATTATATATGGTTCCAAAATATTTTATTATATCTATTATATGAATTTCATAGAATTTAAACTAAGAAGATTTGTGGAAAAAAAGGCTATAAGGAAATAACCTCACTATTGAGCTTAAAGTGTGTAAGTGAATATTGAAGTGTGATTGAGAGGTTCCAAGGGATTAATTAAAGTGTGTTATTATTTTAAAAATTCATCCATGATGGTATGTTTCATTCATGATATCAATAACAATATTTTATGTTTTGAGCCCTAAGTTGTGAACTTACGTAGAGCTAGTGAATGAGTAAAGTGAAAGGAGATTAGAAAGTCAATAGAATGATTTAAGTGGATGAACAAGAGACTTATTATGGGTATAATTATATTAGTAAATTAATATATGATTATTATTAAATAGGGTTATATAAAAGTGTGATTTAAAGTCTAATGAGAATCAATAAGACTATAGATTGAAGATTGAAGCTTATGAACAAATCAAAGAATTTGCAGTTGAGATCATTGGTCAAGGTTAGAAATAGTGAGGAATTAGAATTTTATTATAACCTCTACATCATTATAGTGATTAAATATTAATCATTTATATTAGAGTTCAAGATCTCAGATGAGGAACACATAAGGTCGATTGCTAAGGACATAAAAATATTCAAGCTTGCCCTACTCAATTTTTATATTATTAATAAGGAGCTTGAGATAACACATGTAGTATTTAAAAAACATAGATCCATAGAATGATCATAAATTTTATCACCAATCATGTATGAAAATACATGTGTTTTCATGTTATCATAGGATCCCTAATTTTCTAGATATGTTGTCAAGTGATTTAACAATTTTAGGAATATTGGAGTATTATTCCTAATTTAGTTAAGGGTTTAAGTTAATTAGATTAGTAAATAATATTGAAATAATTAATATATTTTATTATATAATTTAATTTTAATTTTAACCTTTCTAAAAATAGTAATAAATGTGGAGAAAAAAAGACTTAACTAGAAATAGACTGAGATGGCTAACACAAGGTCTAAAATATGGAAGTTTACTGGATGGTTGTATGTAGAGAATATGGAAGTTTTCCTTAATGGTCTTGCTTGTATTCTTGCTTGATTTATGATATTTGCCAACCCATTTCTAAATGAAATTTGAGTGGGCATTTATAGAGATATGTTGGTCATGGTTATAATGTATTCACATTAAGATAATAAGATGAAGGATAGGAAATAAAAGAAAATGAACATTGGAGCTAAAAATGCACTTGGATAGGAGCACCAAAAATGTACACC
Source organism: Torreya grandis (assembly GCA_037957365.1). Lineage (NCBI taxonomy): Eukaryota > Viridiplantae > Streptophyta > Pinopsida > Cupressales > Taxaceae > Torreya > Torreya grandis. The sequence continues at coordinate 802,024 of JARHVA010004834.1, forward strand.
CTAGGGTTTAGTGCTATATTCCAAGTTGGGTGCTATAGTATTGAAGGTAAAAGATGTGGGGAGATGGAATTATCATATGAAAAGTAGCCTAGATGAGGTATAATCACTATCTAGAAGGCTATGGATGACTAGGAATCAGTGAAAAGGTGCCTAGGAGGGTTATGAAAGTAATCAAGAGGGACCTATGGATAGGGTGTCATAATCCATACTCAAATTACCAATTTTCATATTTTATATGACTAAATTTCCCCCAATTTATTCTAGTGATGCAAAAAAGTGAAATAGTAGGATAAAATAAAAATAGAAAGTGCACCTGAACATACCTATAATTTTGAAGCTCATGAAGCTATGTGATGCTAGGTGTGCATAGAGAGCATGCTATGAAGTGTAAATCTACAAGAGAAAGTAAAGAGTAGATAAGTTATTACTATATATGTTATATCTAAAATATGAATTTATAAAGATAAGTATGAGAGAGAGGATAAAAAAATAACAAATACACCTCACCATGTATGCAAACTAATACAAAACCTATTATGATACTGAGCGATGTTAGATAATATTGAGTAATGATAAGTATGTACTATAATAAAATTAATTTCATGAATGGATTTGAGTGCTCAATTACCTAAGAGTGGCTTAAGAATGAAAACACTGACCCTTTGGCTCCATCATCACTCACTAAGTGAAGCTATGTGGTCATGCATGTGTTGATTGATGTTTTGACTATGTGTCTAATCCCTTTGAATATGTGGCTCCAAAATACAAAGGCTTGCTAGTCCTTTGGCTCCATAATTACCCCAAGAAGTGAAGCTATAAACTAATACTGGTATGAATGTGTGTCATATGAAATGGTTCATGAAGTCCATGAATGCTCTAAAATATGACAATGTGGCATGGATAGATGAATGTGAACTAGAAACTAGGCTAATCTTGGTCAACTTGGATAAGGTGTAGGTTAAGCTTGTATGAAAGCCACTCCAAAACTTAGAAATAGGCTTATGTGGAAGCCACTCAAAAATATGGAGGTTAGGCTTGTATGAAAGCTACTCAAAAATGATGCCATCAACATGTAGATCTAATAAGGCACACAACTATTAAGAATGCTTGGGTAATATAGTGAACTTGGAAAGAAATTAAGTCAAATGTGCTATGCACATTGCCCCAAATCACTAGTTTATATAACATGGATTTTGATTTGGAAGTTATACCAAATTGACTAATCTAAAATTGGAAGTGAGATCCATCATGCTTCACATGATGCCCCCTATATCTAGATTATCTAAGAAAAACTATACAAAAATTGTTGATTCTGAATTGAAATATTGTTGATAAAACCATAACTATACTTAATTTTTTATTTGTTTCTAGAAAATCTAGTTTTTTTCTATTTGGATAGGAACACCAAAATTTAACACCCTAATATCCATCGCTATATTCCAATCTTGGTGCTACTATCCTAGGTTGATTGTAATGACTATTTTATAATTGTTACTATCTACCTAGTTTAAAGTCTAGTTGTTGTTATCGATGTTTGAAAAGCTAATTTTTTGATCAGTAGGAGCTCTGATCTCTATGATAAAACCTCTATTTATTTCCCCCTCTTTTGAGGGTAGGCATGAAGACCCTAAAATGACTACCCTTAGAAGAAAAAGCCTTGCAAGTTTGTTATGTTATGAAATACATGATATAACAATGATAATTAGCAATATATCTCAAGATATAGGATGGTTTATAATGTATATTGTTAGATCAACAAGGGTATGCCTAAAAAGATATAATAATGTAATATCATGTGCAATATACTAAATTTAAATAAATATATTAATTGTTAGTTGTCAAGGAGGGATGGAGCATGATGTCCATCATGGCATCTAAGAAATCAAGATAATGCATGATGTAGATAATATCATTGGAAATAATTGAAAAGCATTTAAGAAACAAACACACAAAGTAAAAATAAAGAATCATACAAGAGTGGCCAAGGGGATAATCAAATAAGGGACATGGGCACATGCCACTCAAACTAGAAAGCAAGCATACAAAGCATGTTCATATGCCACATACACATATAATTGAAACAAGTAAGGTTGGCACAAGGGCCACAAACACATAAAAGAGTACAAGTGAAGGACATTGAAAAATTTCCTAAGTCACACACAAGAGTAAAAGCAAAGGACATTAGAAAATGTCCTAAGGCACATATAGGAGATAAAATAGGAACTAAGAAATGCAATCACGTCTAGCTATGTAAATAAAAAAGGAACTCATGTAAATACTATAAATACAATCTTATCTAACTAATCAAAACAAGAAGTGAAAGTATATAAGACATGTAGTAAAATAATAGGTATATGCTAGGAAATACATAAGTGCTATATACTAGTAGTGTTGATAGAGTAATCTATGTAAGTTAGTAAGTAATGTACATCGACATGATAACTAGAGTGTGTGGTGTAGGAATGACATAGCCTATATGGTTTAGTCATGTATAAGATGCCCCTAGTGAGTAAATATATTGATGTATGTCTCGAATGTATAAATAGGATGCCCCATCAATGGGTAGAGTGAAGTAATCAAGAATCAGGATGTCACTACACACACTCAAAAAAGATCAAGTGAAGCATGGTAATGTAGATAAATTTACAAACAATAACATAGAACCAAAAATGTAAGTCTAGCATTGTATTATAAATATAAATCATTGATGATGCATATAATTGAAATGTTTTTATGTTTTTGAATTATTTGAATGTTTTTGTATTTTGAAAATTTTTATTGTTTTTATAGTTTTAAAATTTATATTGTTTCTGTATTTTTTATATAAGCTATGTATAATCAAGAAAATAGAAATTATGTATAATCAACTAAGGAGAAATAATACTAACCGATGAGTCTTAAAAGATACTCCCTATCATGGTGTTTTGTATCAAGGAGAGGGATCACGCGTGATCATGAAGCATGATGGAATGGCTAAGACTATGGCTCTAAAATTTATATATGATATAAATGCTCTAAAATATATATAGTGGAAACCTGCTATGGGGTCCCCCTATAACTGTGAGAAGTGGATGTATCTATAGGGACCTTAGGGCCCCATCTAGTAGTAAGAGAAGATCTCTAAACATGTGCTCTATGTGTAGAGGCATGAGACCTCAGTGATACTACCCTGGGTGTGAACACTGTAGCTAGTAACTATTTAGAGTCCTAAAACTATGGCTTCTCTAAAAGAGACCTCTATGGAAGTGGATGAAATCTTTGTGCTGGTGATAGAGGCCTTTACTGTATTTGAATTTGAATTGGAGGAAGAACTTAAAATGGTGGAGAAACTAAAACTAGTGGTGGAACTGAAAATGGTGACTAAAAAATAGTAGATGGCTCTTAAGTGGGGAGTGATAACTCATATGGAACTCTACCAATTGTAACAACTTGATTAATTTGAATGAATTTCATGCTTCTATTAACTATAGAAGGTGCTACTCAATGTTTTTAAATCCATGGTTGACCAAGTAACATATCAAAAACCCCTATAATGGGAATAATAATAAATGATATTTCCACATGTGTTAGACTAACCTATATAAGAAGTACAATCTCACCCAATGAACTCTATGTATGCCACTAAATATATTGATAACTATGTCCATTAGGGTAATATATTACTCTGATTATCCTGAATACTATAGTAATGTCATAATGAAAATATTCACATTAGATTCATTATCTATCATAACACTATAAATAGGATGATTATGAATGTAATCTCTAATAAGGAGTGCATGATAATCTGAATCATCCTCAACTATCTCCTACTCTGAGCAGTGGATTTAAGGTCTAGTTATAACTTTGTAATCATACACACCAATCATATTTCTCAAAGGATATGACTCAACTAAAGGTTCCCTATATGTAGTTGGTGGAGGATGTACATGATATACATGATGAACACGTAATGTATCCATTGTCTCTTATTTATAATGTTGTGGGAAAGGATCTAAGAATATTTTCAAAGCTTTATCCTATGGTTACTTTTCTTGAGGAGGCTTAACTAAAGTGCCAAGATCAATAATGGTGTTATCTATCAAGTCCTATATCTTGTTTTAAAAAATGATGCATCTATTTGTTATGAGGCTTGGTGCCCTATGAAAATTTCAAAATGTATTCTAATCATATCCCCATGGAAGAGGCTTTATTATATCAGCTTCCCAAATAGGAGGGAGATATATGATATTGCATTCCAAAATATATTATAAAACTATGGCTAGATAAATTGGTAGATTGGAAAAGGTTTACCAAGGAGGTGCAGAGAAAACCACTTGCTAAAGGGGATCTAAAGTCGCATTAACTACTAGTTGATTTTGACTCTTGTTATCATTCACCTTTACTTTATATGGGAATTTATTGTTACTCTTGTTTTTTGTTTTTGGTGTGATTGCATACATAAGTTTTCTCATTGAAATGAGTTTAACTTCCCTTTCTTTTAGTGTATGACATAACTCAGGGAAGGAAGAGAATCTTTTAAACATTATTGAATCATGTAAAGTTGGTAGAAGACTCTATTTAAATAGATCCTATAACTCTTTATCGACCATGGGGACAGTCATCTTATTTAAAATAGTCTTATATCAAAGAACATAATCTATGAGATGCCCATTTGACCTTTGTTTTTGTTGTGCAACTTGGGCATATGAAACCTTATTTCCAATGTTAATACTAAAATTAGCTAGGAACATGTTAGCTAAGGAATTTAATGCATGGACTAACTGATTTAGTAGACTATAGAACTATTATAAATCACAATCCTTTAGAATCCATTGATATAACTTGGTTACTAGCCATTCATTTGGCACAAAGTCTAAACATGATATGTTAAAATCCCTCAAATGTGTCTCTAGATCACCCTTGCCATCATATAAAGTGAGCTTTGGTTAAACAAAACCTTGTGGCAAGGGTGTTGAAGTAATATGATATGCCCATGGTGTATAAAGTAGAGCAAAATAATCCAAGGCCTATGTAGGTCTAGAGGAACCTTGGTTAAGATTTAGCATCTTGGATTGAAGATATTTTATCTCTTTCACAAAGGCTACTACATTAGGATATAACTATGTACTAGCTATAGTTGGTGGTGGCATAGAGGTAGGTTGGGTTTCTATATGGAGTTATTGAGACATAGTTGCCCCTGTAGTGTCATGTGTAACTAGTTGCTCTAATGGAAGACTCAACTTATTTAGCCATTTTAATTTCCATGATGTATTGTAAGATAAGAGTATGATCTCAGGGGTGATCCTTGAGTCTTTCTTGAAAACTTTGTAAGATAAAATCTTTGTTAAGGATAAATTCATTATATATAATAGGTGGAAGTGGATCAAGAGTCTAATGTGGTGGATCATGAACATTAGTGTTTGTATCATCATTGTTATTCTCATACTTCTCATTATAAAAATTATCCTCATAGAAATTGGTGTAATATAGATGTCTAGGATCTATAGCAGGAACTTGAGCTGGTTTTTTATCCATGGTATGTGGTTAGGTTGAAGGAATTTGGGTGATTTTAGGAGCATTGCCACTAAGTATTGCACTTTATCTCAAAAGAAGAGATGCAAGAATTGTAGATGTCATAAGGAAAAAAATTGAAAAATGAAAGATCATATTAAACAAATATAATCTAAACAATGAACTGAAATATGCATAAAAAGGATACGAATGTTCAAAAACATGTAAGGTGATACCTCAAAAGTAATGGGACCTAGTATATGCAACTAGGGTTCTGAAAAATGATTTTTTTATTATTATTAAGGAATTTTACAATTTAATATGATTTTTTGATTTTAAATATGCAGGTAAAAAATCAAAAAAAAATTGGAAAAATATTGATTTGGATGGACCTAGTGTATGCAACTAAGGTTTTATAGAAAATATGATTTTCAAAATTACTATGGAATTTTAAAAATTAAAGTGAATTTTTTATTTAAATATGTAAGTAAAAAATTAAAAAAAATTGGAAAATTATTGATTTGAAGGGACCTAGTACATGCAACTAGGGTTTGGAAGAAAAATATTGTTTTAAAATTACTATGGAATTTTAAAAATTAAGGTGAATTTCTTATTTAAATATACAAGTAAAAAATCAAAAAATATTTCTAAAATTCTCAAGAAAAATTTCCAAGGGTTTCAAGGGTTTTTGTGCAAAAAAGGACCTAGTAAATTTCAACTAGGGTTTGGAATAAATTATTTTTAAATTTACTAACATAAATTTAAAAATTAACTATGAATTTTTTATTTTAAATATGTAGGAAAAAAATCAAAAAATTATTGGAAAACTTAGTAAGAAATTTACCCTAGGCTTTCTATAGTTTTTATGCGCAAATGAATCATGTCAAGTTCACCAAATGATTTAACAATTTTGGAAATATTGGAGTATTATTCATAATTTAGTTAAGAGTCTGAGTTAATTAAATTAGTAAATAATATTGAAATAATTAAGATATTTATTTCTATAATTTAATTGTAATTTGAACCTTTCTAAAAATATTAATAAATGTGGAGAAAATAAGATTTAGCTAGAAACATATTGAGATGACTAAAATGAGGTCTAAAATTTGATGTGTAGGACTAGAATAGTGTTGTAAATTAGGATATAGATTTCATTTTATGAAAGGATAGGAGCACTAAAATAGAACACCTTAGGATGCAATGATATAGTCATCTTCTACCACTATTAGCCTAGAGGCCTTAGCTTTTTGGGTTTTATCAACTGTCTCTGTGTGAGCATACGTATGAAATTTTGGATGTTAGATGTGTAAGAAATTCCCTATAGATCTGATTTATTATTAAAACACTAGACTCCATGATGTTTTGATAAACTTTGAGAAAGAAGGGGGAGGGGTTAGTGTGTGTAAGATGAATTTAACATGTATCCACACCCATTGTGTGGGCATTTTGCCTACATACCAATACTATAAAGAGGGATCAAGCCATATGTAGTTCTCTCACTTGATATACTTTGTTTAATTATGTGTATGAAGATGAAAAATGGTAAAACAAGGTATGTTTGAGGTGATAGGGGCTGGTGTAAGGATTTAGATGTGCTTGTAGTTATATTAGATGGTTGTATATAGAGAATAAAGAAGTTTTTATCAATGGACTTGCTTGTATTATTAATTGATTTGTGATATTTGTCAACCTCCTTTTAAATGAACTTTGAATGGGCCTTTATAGATATCTGTTGGTCATGGGTCGAATGTACTTGTGTTAAGATGACACGAAGAAGGATAGGAACCAGAAGGAAATGACTATTGGAGCTAAAAATGTACATAGACAAGAGCACCAAAAAGAGACACCCTAGGGTTCAGTGTTATAGTCCAATTTGGATGATATAATCTTAAAGGTAAGAGACCTAGGGAGATGGAATTGTCATAGGAACAGTAGACTAGAGGAGGTGGAATCACTGTCTAAGAGGCTATAGATGACTAGGAATCAGTGAAACTGTGCTAGGAGGGTTATGATAGCAAGCAAGAGGGACCTATGGATTTGGTGTCATAATCCATACTCAAGTTACCAATTTTCACATTCTATATGACTACATCATGCATACTCTAATAGGACTAGTTTTTATTCCCCAAGGTCTTACAACAACTATTTCTATTTCTATAGCTATCACTCAACCATTTTAATTTATTGGTGGTGTCACATCATCATCACTCTAAATATGTATATATATTTACATGTTTTATTTAATATAGAGCTGATGGTTTTTTATTATTAGACTCATGCATGTACATGTGCATGTATGAGGGCATGCACATGCATGTGTGTGCACACACACAATGTATTTTAGTTGAGTAATTCTATTTTATGTGAACATTTTTGTACATGCATTATCTACATGATTCTAACATGGTTTTATTTTTAGAGATGTAAATTTAGACTTATCCTAGAGGATGAGGCATCTTATCCCTAAGCCTATATATATTTGTATCCTCTCTATTCCAGAAGGACTATAATTATGGATATTAAGATTAATAAAAAATTCTATGAATTGTTCTTTTATTAGTCTTGATGTGTAAATATAATTATTTTCCAAGTTGTGAATCTTGTAAGAAGTGATATCATTATGGTATCTTAGTCTCTTGGTTGTGTATAGGTTTTATTCTTTAGGAGTATCCTTGTTCATGTCCTTTGTAAGGCTAAACCCCTTGTATTACATGAGGGGTTTCCATTACTTATCTATATTGTGATATTTATAATTTGAATTTCATGTATGTATTAATCATGATCTCCCTTTGTAGATGTGCATTTGAAATCTCACATTGGAAAAAATATTTGGTTATATATGATAAATTATATTATATTTCTATTTTCATGAACTCTTGACTATGTTTCATTATTGGTGTGCTTATAGTATCTTACACTAGACATTGCTTCTTTATTGCTTGTCCAACCCCTAGTTCAAGAGCTAGGTTAAAAAGGTTTCATCTTATTTGGTCCACATGACTTATTTTATATGTTACCTTTCCCTCTTTTTCGAGTTTATTTTGGCTAGAACAATCTTAGGTTAGATCCATTATCGATCCACCCATCTCAATTGTATTTAGATTCACATCCATAATCGAACCATCTATGCTAAACAACTGATCCGCTCACCACTATTCCACTAACATGTTATTTACAAAATATAATACCCCACAACTCATGCTTTGGAATTAAATTATTTCATTGATCTTAAAATGTTATAGGTTACCTTATAGATTTACCTAGTGTCATAAAACCTACATCAAGAATAATTAAATTGGTGATAGGAGGGCCCCTTTTTTTCATTAAAATAATAACTTGAGTTTCATTAGATAGACTCAAAAGATTAAGAAGGTCCACCTTAGACACTAATTTTTGATACCCACCTTTTAAAATCCATATAAAATTTGGGGTAGATAAATGTGTCCTAAGAAGACCCTAGGCTCAGTCATACTCTCCAAATAGATGACCATGTCTTCCTATATATTTAATGTTCCAAACCTAGCTAACCAATTTTCCTATAAATTTCAATAGAGATGTACATGATTTACCTATAAACCCTAAAAATCATCTTCCATATTTTTCTCCATTAGGAGATAATACTAGTGAAGAACATATAAAGGCCTTTATAACTAGTTTGGGAATAGTTACATATAAAGGCCTTTATAACTAGTTTGGGAATAGTTACTATAGTCCACAAGGACATGGAATTTATATTCCTTCCCTTCACATTATAAGATGTTACCTATGACTAGTTTCTCAATATCCTAAAAGGTTTAATTACATCTTAGAATAAATTTCAAAACACATTTTTGGCATAGTTTAGACAAGTCACTAGTGCAAGTGTTGTTTACCAACACTTTGAAAGTATGAGAAAATAACCAAATGAACCAATTTGCGACTTAAATGCTAGATTATAAAAAAATTAAAACATATTTAAAGTTGTTTATTAGCCTATTAATGTATTGTCCCTTTAAATGTATAAGAATTCCCTAGACCGTATGACAATTATCTTTATCCATAGAGATGTCAATGTTGGTATGTTTCCTTTGGCTATAAACATTGATAAATAATTGAACCCTCAGTTATAAGCCTTATCCCCAGTTAATATTGGTCCCATTTTTTTGACCTTTAGTCTAATTCCAAATGTAAATCATAATATTGTGGCCCAAAGCTAGAAACAGGTGTACACCCATTTACATTTATCCCATGCTCCACCTAGCCAACACCTTAGCTTCTTAAAAAATATGTGCATGCAAATAAAAATCAAAACTATAGTTGGTCATTTATACCAATCAATATTATTACTTCACTGGGTACTACTTCTAACTCTAAAAAGATAGAACTAGAAGCTATCCAAAGGATGGTGTAAAAATTAAGCAATGATTTTATCAACATGCATAAGCATATGGGGAACATTGGTGGATAGAATACCAACAAGATATTTAGATTATAGAGGTACATCATGCCTTTAAAAAAATTGAAAATAATCTAGAATAGTAACCACCTAACAAGATGTGAGAGATAAATATCATGTAAGAAACACTTCCTAATTGGTACGAAGTTCATAATATAACATAACATCATGAGCTAGACTAAATAAAATTCTACACTGCCTTTAATATATTTCAGAAGGAAATGGATAGATATGAAGTTTTTGAAAATCCAACATAACTATCATCTTCCTCTAATACTCTAGGATATCTCAATATAATAATGGTCTTTGAGACCTATGACTTTCCATTCTTAGTGGAGGATGAGAATGGACAAAGAATAATACATATGAGAATCATGCTTTCCATTATTTATAGAGGAATAATTACAATTTCATTAATAAGTAACCTACTAATACTTCCATGATATTGATCAATAATGCTACCACTCTTCTAGATCTAAAGGACAACAACAAATTTCCCCTCCAAAATAGAAAGATCAATTGTAAAGTGCAAAGCCACATAGTAGAGGAGGGTACAATATTTTTGATAACATGAAGAAAAAAAAATCTAATATCAATTATCACAAGTTATCCCATATAACTCAGTAGAGATAATTACTACTTAAAGGCCTAATTAGAATGTCATCTACTAGAATATTAAATTTACAGATACAAACATGGTTATTTATAAGGACAAGCTTGAGGCACCACCTTTTCTATTAACTGTTAAGATGTTTGGAAAGAACGTGAATAATTTTTTGGTTAGATTAGGTGCCTCAACCAATGTGATGCCTACAATTATATGTAAGAAACCATGTTTATGCCTAGACAATTAAAATAGAGTGGTCTTATAGCTAGAAAAATCTTTTATCCCATGTGTCAAAAAGTTGACAAATGTGCACATATAGCTTGACCATGTGCACAATAGTACATATATATTATGGTTATTGACATTCCAAAATCTTATGTATAGTAGTTGATTCATGATTTGTCAAATACACTAAATGGGTACATGGATATAGATTTCTCACATATGTGTCTACTTTGGAAAGGAGTAACCATCTAGATTAAAGTAGATAGAGAATTAAATATGAAGTACCTAATCATAGAGTACAAAGACATGAATGAAAATTTAAATTTATAGCCTCACATGTAGGTGGGTACGTATTCACTACCAAGCAAGAACCTCATGACCAAGAATTTGAAGGTGCATCTCAATTATTGACTCTCCATTTTTATGTATCCGGCTTAAAACAAGGTGTAGTTGTTAGCATAAATTGAACCAATCTACATGGGAAGTAATATCTAGATAAATATAGGATAGAATTACCTTTCACCAATAATAGACATGAGTATGAAGTTATAATCTTTAGTTTGTAGTTTGCACTAAATCATATTGTCAAGTAGTTATAAATCTTTGGTGATTTAGAGATGGTTATTAACAAGATAAAATATATCTATCAATGTAAAATCACTTACATGAAGAATTAAAAATCCTAATAATGGGACCTAATAAAATACTTTGAGGCATTAAACATCAAATTTATCCCAAGAGAAATAAATAAAATTATATATTCACTAGTAGATTCAGCTGTAAATTTAACACCACTTAAAGAATCCAAAATGAAAAAAAAACTATGGAGTTGGTTCCTTAGCTCTCTATCCTAGATACTATGGATAAGTTCTATGTATTTGAGGATGATAAAAAATTATATAATTCATTAGTAGTTATGGAACCTTTGAATATTATATAATAGACAAAAGGTTGTTGAGCCTATGAATATGGAATACCTAGGAGAAGATGTTCTATAGCTAACAGATAACTACATCCCCTTGGGGATGGTCTTCTTTGAGTGATATTTATATATATATATATATACACAAGATAAAATTTAAAATTAACTTAAAGCAATTGAGTATAATTTTATAAAGGAAAATATGGATAATGATGAACATCCCTAACATGTAAACATCAAATTAATTTGAAAAAAAATGAGAAACAAAAGTTGAGGGGTTTGCTAACAAAATACAAATATGTGATTTTTTGGACATATAAATATTTAAAATACATCTACCATAGGGTTATCACACATACCATCCCACTGAAGTCAAAACCTAAGCCCTTTAGGCAAAGACTGAGGCCAAAATATCTAATTCTATAACCTCTCATCTAGATAAAAATATAAAATTTATTAGATGTTAGGATTCTATTTCCAATCAAGGATTCAACCTAGGTACACAACCTATTACTAGTCAAGAAGAAGAATGGGTAAATTAGACTCTATTTTTAATTAATTAAAATATAAACTAAGCATAAAAAATCACAACTATCCTTTACCCTTCTTAGATGAGGTAATTTAAATGGTCAGTAGATCTGGGATGATTTCCTTAGATGAATTCTCAGGCTATAATCAAGTACGAGTGGAAGTATAATATATGATGAATATTGATTTCTCCACAAAGTGGGTAAATCTTGCATATAAAATGATGCCTTTTGTCTTAATAAATGTAGGATCAACTTTCTATTGAGTTGTGGACTCCTAATTACATGGACTCATTGGTGAATGCATCATCATATATATATATATATATATATATATATATATATATATATATATATATATGACTTAATAGTGTTTTTAAATGATATATTTGATCATGTTGTCCATCTATAAATAGTATTTGATAAATGTAGAATATATTTATTATCATTCAATCCAAAGAAGAACATCTTTGGACTTATTGAAGGGAAACTATTAGGCCATGTCATCACTAAGGATGGGATCTCTATTGATCCAGAATGAAATCATGCCATCACCAAGATGACACCTCCTAATACTAAAAAATAATTGAAGTATTTTTTTGGTAAGATAAAAAACTATAAGGAAATTCATTTCTATATTTATAGATATTTTCAAACCATTGAATTCCATGTTGAATCAAGATGGTAAAATAGAATGGAAAATAGAAGCCAAGAAATCTTTCCAAAACATAAAAACTACCATTGCTCAAGCTGTAATTTTGATCAACCTAAACTTTAATAAGTAAATTTACCTTTATTCATTTGTCTTAGACCAAATTATAGTATTTTTACTCACATGAAAGTTATATGACAATTAACATTTTATTTCTTTCATGATTACCAATCTAAAGGATGCACAGTTGAAATACTCAATGATAGATAAATAGATATACTCACTGATCAAAGCTATGAAAAGTTTCATAAATTGTATTCTAAGAAACAATACATATTCCATTATTCTAGATCAAGTTATCAATATCACACTTAATTATAATAAATTATGTGTTATAAGATGCAAGTGGATGGAAAAATTACAAGAGTTTGATCTTTAATTAAAACTAGCCAATATGGTGAGAGGCCAAGGAATCATCCAACTCATGAATGAGACTAATCCACACATTTATATCTAACAAATCAATGAGACTCAAGTAGATGGTGTTGAATGGTATGCTCAAATAATCCATTATTTTCTCATAGTTACATGTCCCCCTAAGCTAAATAGAGTGCAAAATTGAGCCCTTAGGATTGAATCAACTCATTATATGATAAATAAAAGAGTCTTATATTGAAATAACTATGAAGGCATCTACCTGAGGTGTGTTTCAAAGGAATAAGATGTAGACATCTTAGATAATATACATAGAAATATATGTAGTTTACACCCCTAAAATAATGAAATAACTCAAAAAATACTAAAGAAGGGATACTATTATCCTATGATCTTCAAATATATCCATAACCATGTCAAAACCTGCCATGAATGCTAGGTGTTTTTGAAAAGAGAAGTGAATTTTGTTATGCCTCTTATAACATTCATTATAGGTCACCATTTTTAATAATGGAGTATTTAATTTATCTGGGTAATAAACCCAAATTATTTAGTAGGGTAGAAAATTGTCCGAGCAACTACTGACTAGTGCACTAGGTGGACAAAAGTTATATCCACAAATAATTCCATAGAACTAGATGTCATCAAATTTATATAAGAGAATGTAAAAAATTTATCACTCTAATTTATTTAATTTTTGATAATGGTCCAAATTTCCAATCTAATAAATTTATAGAATGGGATTATAAAAAAATTACCATTGAATTCACTTCAAATTACTACCCACAAGGGAGTGAAGTAGTTGAATCTACCAACAAGAATTTAATGGATGATATCAAGAAGATAGCATAACATAAACCAAGATAATGGCATCTGCTACTGAAGTATACACTATGGGAAGACAAAACAAGACACAAGCAAGCCCTCAAGACTTTACCTTTTTTGTCAGTGTATGGGAAAAAACTAGTTTTCCACATAACTCTTAAAATATGGACATACCAATTCATGAAATAAAAAATGATGAAATATGAAATAATCTAGTCTAGACTACTTGATATAGTACAAATAGGAGATTAAAAAACTAAAACACTCTGGAGCTTCAATAGTCACCAAGGCATTATCAAAATACGAATTTTTAAGAGATCCAAAATTAAAACCTTCAGGGTTTTAGACCTAGTGATTTTATGAGATAAGGCACATGAGAAAAATGAAAAGATGATAATTCTAATACTCTATATATTGGACAATATTAGATATATGAGATATTATGTAACAATTACTTCTTTAAAGACCTCTAAAGTAATGACCTAACTTTTTTATTCAATGGATAATTTTTGACACTATATTTCATGGGTGATCCAATTAGATATTTTTCTAAATGATTATGATTGGAAACATGAATTTGGGAGTAGACTAGATTAAATTTCCTACTTTATAAAATATATTTCCTACTTTTAAGGTTAATCTTTCATTTTTTTAGATTAGTGTTTCTTATTTTGTAGATTTTACTTTGAGTAGATTATTTTAACCTTTTAAGACAAAGTGAGTTTAAATCTTATGTTTTTTAAAGAGATGGGTAGACTAAATTAGGTAAATAATATACAATAAGTATATCCACTGATTTGTTACAAAATTGACTAGCTTTGACATTTCTAAAAATAAAAATAAATAGTGCAACTAACGAATTAGCTTGAAAACACCTAATATGGATAATATGAGTGTTGGAAACTGAGATAGAAGTTAGTATAACTGTCATTAACTACATCTTGATGTCATAACCCCTCATAGATAGTAGTGCCATTATTGAAAAATAGGTGGTAGTGTCTTCTATGTAAGATTGTCTTGAGTTTCTAAGTACACCTGTGTTTGGATATCTAGGGTATGTTCTTATATGAATGAGTTTTGGAACCCTATATTTTTTCTATAATGATTTATTTATTATCCAAACCCTAATTCTCCATACAAATCAAGTATGATTTGAAAAGAGTGTTCATTATTAGGATAGGATAGACATCCTCAATACCCTATTATGAAAAGAGTTGCCTACATACCAATACTCTAAGGAGGGAATAAGCCCAATGTAGTTCTCCCTACCTAAGTGTTGGTGTAAGTACATGTGATGATAGTATGATAGTGTCCTTGAGAGATTTGAATGTGTTTGAGATTAGAAATCTATAAAATCAAAACATTAGGCTATTGTAGATGGCAATATGTAGAAGTAGGGAAGAATAGTATTGATAACCTTAATTATGCTCAAATTGTTATATGTTTGATCGTGTATTTTTGCATCTAATTTCCATGTAATGGTTAGAGCTCTAAAATTTGTGTATATATATTGTTTTTTTGCTTGTCCAGGTGATAAAAGATGTCTAGGATGACCTTAAGAGGCTTTAGTTTTGAAAATATATCCATTTGGGAAATGTTAGGGCAAAGGAAATTAGTGTCATTGTGCCACATAATGCTAGTGCCCTTATTATGGTGCTAGTGTCTAGTTGGCATAGCATTAGGCATAGGAAGGACTACAAAGAGGACAAATTAAAACATTTGTCATGAAAACTCACAAAAGAATGCACAAAAATTGAAAATCTAATCTAGCCTATTCATTTAGGGTTTGTTAATGATAATGAAGGACAAGTTAAAAGAAAGCAGTATTAGTTACCTACCCAAATTGATTCCACCACTCAAGAGTAACTTCAAATATGTTTTCCCCTTGTTCTATTGCTCTTGTATTTGTCCAAAATGGCTTATTTACTCCTCCATTTCCTTAATAACAATATGTATAACCTAGGCTCAATAGAATAAATATCTAATCTAGCCTATCAAATGAAGCTTGAAAATAAAGCACAATGATGAACACAAAGGATGTGGAGACTATTATGCATTATAACTTTACAATAAAATAGCTTTAAAAATGTTTTTTATGCCCTTTTATTTATATATTTTTTAAATGGTCTAAGATAAACTATGACCATCCATCTCAACATTTATATATGTGACCATGGATTAATCTAATATTTAGAATTAAATCCATAAATATCCTCATAATAATTTGGGAAGAAGGGGCATTAATTAGGCATGGGTGCCTATAATTCAAATATTTTATACATTTATGGATTATGGATGCCACCCCATAGATGATGTCACTAGGTGATGAAAATATTGGGAATCAATTTCCAATATTTAAATAGTCAACAACCTTCATGGAAAATCCAATTAAGAGCTTGATTTGAATTAACTATCTTCAAATAATATTAATCAATATTTATGCATTTTTTTGTAAATTGGCCCTCAATTAATCAAAATGGTCAGAAAGTCATATTACTAGGTCATAATTTAACTGAAGAAGAATTGGAAGGTAATGTTAGATGTGTTGGAACCATATCCCATTTAAGATGTTGTGAACACAAAATAACAAAGGTACGTGATGTGTACTAATGAATTAAAATAAAAGAGTGATCCAAAGCACAAAAAGGAGAAATCGTCGTTTTGACTTGAAATGAATTGATAAAATTTAGGTATCACATAAAATGCATTACCCCATTTAGGGATACATTAGCCTAAATTAACACTTACTTATGACAATATTAAACCATTTAGTGTATTTTTAGTGATTTTGACCTGAATTAGAAATTTTAGTGCAATTCAAGTAAGATTGACAATTTCAACACAAATGGTGTTAGGAATTAGATGTCTACATTTTACCTTATTTGAGAAGGCATAGTGAGACATTCAGGTGAATCAATGTATTTTAAAAGAAAAGAGTTGTCAATAAGAAATGGAAATGACCCATGAATCTACCTTGGTAGGACATACTAGGATGAAAGAGAAATATGGACTCTCGAAAAGAGAGAGATAGTGAGATATTAACCCATGGAATAGATCACATCAAGATGAGCTAATGTTTTCACACATGGTTACCATAAATGATAAAAATATATTTAGAATGTATAATGGTCCCCAAATATAGGGGGAATGGGAAGTATTCAATCCATAAATATAATGGACACACTTTGAATGCATCTAATTTGAGAGTGCAAACTATATGCTTATGACATTGATCAATATCAAGAAAAGTTTCACACTAAAACATTGTCATCATGGGAAAAAGAGTGGAGAGTTTAGAATTAAAGGAAAATGAGAATGTGGTCTTTATAAATAGATAATAATAAGTGCCTCATTAGAGTAGATTTGATCATGATAAGACCATTGTGCCCTAGCAGGGTAAATTTCGATCACTCATAAAGAATAAATAATGGTCTTGCCCCCATAGGGCTGATTTAGATTTGTGACTTGGTTCAAATTTAGTTCCCCCAATATGGGAAAATTGGCAAGAAAAAAACCCAATGATATATCCAAAAAATATAGGTTAAAGTTTGTGGGTGCAAACATAGATACAATAGTACAATAGCTTAGAAAAATACACAAAAAACTAGGCATATGAGAATGCAAAAAGTGAAGAAAGAAATGAAAATAAGAATGAAGATGGACAAGCTGACCTTGGATACATCATGTATCCAAGCACTACCTACATAGTCAAAATATACCTCAAAGCTAATGTAGTTCACTCAAAATTGGGAGAGAATGGAATGAGGGATGATGAAAACTAACCAAAGATTGACTAGGCTCATGATGTATATGAAGAGATTCATATCTAAGCATTGAGTTAGGTGCTAAACCTATTGAGCCTAGTTTATGCAAAGTGATCTTAAAATTTGTTCATTAGAGTTGTGTTGATGTTAAAACTTGAGTCTATAGAACAAATTGCTTGCTATAATAAAATAAATTAGGCATCATAAGTATTAATAAACCATTATGACATTTCAATTCAATTACATGGATTTAGTTCAAATGTGAATACGTATAACTAAGGATAATGGTAAAATAATGAACAAAATCATATCTACAGCTATTTACATTAAAAAAAATAATAATGACAGAAAAATATAAACATAAATGAACCCAACTTAAAATCAAGATATGAACAATCAATACTTAAGTGGGACCAAAAATGATTAAAAATGAAAATCATGAACATCCTAACAACATGAGATCAAGATATGAATAGTCAAGATCTATGTAGACCATCAATATGTTCTTAAAAAATAAAATAAAGAAATAAGAACAAATAGGGAAAAAAATACCAACAAAACCAACAATAATCAAATAAACAAAAAGGCTTAAGAACAACTCAATAACATAAGATCAACATATAAATAATCAAGATCCATATGAATCATCAAGATGTTCTTGAAAATAAAAGAGAAGATCAAAAACATATAGGGAAACACAAGACTAAAGTGAGACAAGAAGTAATGAAAGGAGAAAAGAAGAAATTAGGGTATGGGTGCAAAATAATAACAAATTGCCAAGAAAACATAACAAAACACCAATAAAACTCAAATAAACACACAAACAAAAACCAAGTTAATGCAATTTAAAGATAATTATTCATACACATGTGGTAGAGGCATTAATTTTCACCACAACATAACAAAGAATAAGGACACAAAAGTTGTTCCCTAATTAAAGAGGAATAACAACAACAAAATGGGGATAGAGAAGAAAGTGAAGGGGTTGGCTGAGATAACTTTAAGTGTAAAAGACAAGTCAACACTACCTACACACTTCCATGGATGCATGTTCCAACATAAACTTCAAGCCAAATGTAGTTCCCCTAAGAACTAGGATAGAAGAAAAAGTTGATGACCATAATATATGATTAATGTTATAGAAGAAAAGGGAATACTTGACAAATGAGATTGGTCTTGGAAAATGGAAAGAGGGATAAGATAACTTACAAAATGATAAGCCAATAGGACTTAATTCTCTTGTATAATGGTAAGAGCATGACATGGTGGGATGAGAAAGAATGACATTTTAAAATGGAAAGTATGTGGTACAAGTTGGCTCACAGAATAGAAAGTTAGTAGGATAAAATGCATGTAAAATGGTAAGCGAGTGAGGATAAGAATGTACAAAAGTGAAGGATAGTGTTTTTATTCTTTTATGAATCATTCTCTAATGTTTTTGGTGTTTTTGGGATAAAATATGTACTTAGGGGGACCAACTAGTCAAGGAGATGCTCGTTGAAGACTAGAATTTCCAATAAATAGCTAAGCCAACTACAATAGCCCATGCTTGCAAATCAATGAGAATGAGGATCCTTAAAAGATAATAATGTTCACCAAAGAGCAAAAAATGTAATATAGAATAGTTTTTAGTGTGAAATCAATCTGAAGAACCATGTGACAAGCTAAGAACCTAAACTAAAAAGGTGTTCTTATTCACTTTGTTTCTAACTATTTTTGCTTTTCACATTCAAAAGATGAAAGAAACTAAGATAATGGTCAGGGGTTTGTACGTACCTAAATGAAGTTTGCACACCGGTATCCAGACATTGTAGGGACTCCTCTTTGGCTGTGGAGGATGACACCTATAAAGAGAAAGTCTTAAACAAATAGATTGTTAGATGGAGATAAGGTAGACTTCTAAGCAAAAGCTCAGTCCCAGAAGTGCAAAGACTTCCTTGTGGGATGATAGTCCACTAGTTGATAAAATAATGTCAGATAAAGATAAATAATGAAAGACTTAAAGAAATAAAAATAGATAATGCATACCTGATTCCTTGCAATCTATCTTCCACAGTCACCGACGCCGATTAGTTTATCATCATTGGTTGGTCAGATTGCCAATGTCAGTTAGTCTACCGATGTCGGTAGGGGTAGTGGACTTTTGGATGGGTCTCAAGTTGTGTCTTTGGTTGATAGAGTGGTCTGTGGTAGTCAGAGGGTCTATGTAGGGTTGCAGGGACACTGATAAGGTCTGTAGAGGTTCAGAGGGAGAGGATAGGTTGTCAAAAGGGAGTAGGGATATTGGGAAGGCCTCTCAGCCTCTCTGGGAATAAAGTCAGGCTTGGTCTGGTCTACAGTGCTTATAACTAGTAAAAAGAGAACTAATTACTGATGTTTTCTAAACAACTGAAATAAAAGGGAAAAAAATATACTTAGCTCTAGTTTGCTGAAGAAAGAGTGAGGAAGATTTGTTGCTGATGCGGCTGATGTACCTACAATGTCTTTAACCCAAAGTCTGGATCTATTTTTGTAGAGTGCCTATAGCCAATGATGCTTGGTGTGTGTCTGGGAGAGAGAGAGGAAGAGAGGTCAAATTTTGAGTCTGTGATTGATTGATTTAGTGCTATGATTTTAGCATCCCAGGCAGAAGAGAATTTTCCTTCGAGTTGTTTTAAGTGACCGACATTGGTGATCTCGCTTGCATCGGCTAACTGGTAACCGACATTGGTGGCTAAAAGATGGGAAAAAGGCTATTTTTAGCCTTCTACCCATTCCTCCATTTGTTGAGTTTAAGTGGTCATTGGAAAATGGTCGAAGGTGGGTTTAATGGATGTGAGGATTAGTGGAAGGGTTGAAATAGGTCATAAATTGGTCATAGGGTGATGGGAGGCATCCAAGGCGGGGTGTGTCCAAGGGTGAGGTGTCATGGATGATGTTATTAATTTAAAATAAGTTATTATTTTAAATTAATAAGTGTGATGGGTGAGTAATGTGTAGAAGTGGACCAAGGGGACCAAGGGGGGGAGTCGACCAAGGAGTAGACATGATTTTGGTGTCTACATTTTCCCCTTTTTGTCTTTTTTGTTGTTTTGACAAATTGCAAGACAAAAATAGGAGTAGGTTGCCCCAGGTATGGGATGAGGTAGTTTTTGCCTCATTGGTTGTTCTAGTGAACTACAAGACAAAAATGAATGTAGGTTGCCCTGATTATGGGATGAGGTATTCCCCCTCAAAGCGAGAGTTGAGGGAAGGGAACCTGAAATCGGGTGTCGATTTGATAGATAGTGGATGGATATGGTGAAGGTTGAGTGTGAATGCTGCAAAAGTTAAGATTGTGTGTATACCACTTCACGAGATGGTCAGGTTAAATTGTCACAAGTCAAGGGTCAAGGAGTGCCAAAATTGAAATAAATGGGCCCTAGCATTTAGTCGTAGCTGATTGGGTTAAACCATCCAAGCTATAGCTCCAATTGTCATCATGTTCCAAGTATCCCAGGCTCAAGAAGTGCTCTTAAAAAACACAAAAATGTCATAAGTAGTGGGGATCAACTTGCTCATGATCCAATACTTGTGAGGGTTGAAATGTGGGTTGTGGACAATTTTGCTAACCATTCATGAGGTAGCATATATGCAATCAAAACAACTAAGACAAAGTTGTCTCTAAAATGGTCATGGTCTAAGGAGATAAGCACGATCTCCAAGGTTGTTGGTCGAGTCGAGTTGAGATAGTTGTTCCATTATATGGACAGATGAAGGAATGGCTGAGCTAACCTTAGAAGACCCCGTGTCAACTGAGTGCTGCCTACATAGCCCCTATCGTTAGGGCCTCAGGCCGATGTAGTTCTCCCTAAAAGGGAGGAAGAGGGTCGGTTATGGATGTGGGTTGGATGAGGTTAAGTCATGGTTAAAAAGGTAATATGGTTTGTCCATCAGATAGATGAATAAATGGATGTGACCAAGCTAACCCCAAAAGATGTCATGTCATTTGAGTGCTGCCTATATAGCCCCTATTAGAAGGGCCTTAGACCAATGTAGTTTAGACTGGTTGATAGGTTAGTTTAGACTAGGTGAAGTCATGGTCAAAGGTAACATGGTTTGTCCATCAGATAGATGAAAAAATAGATGTGGCTGAGCTAACCCCAAAATACGTCATGTCAGCTGAGTGTTGCGTACATAGCCCCTATTAGAAGGGCCTTAGACCAATGTAGTTCAGACTAGTAGGCAAAATCAGTTGATGATTAGTTTGGACTAGGTTAAGTCATGGTTCAAGGTTGAAATGGTTTGTCCATTGGGTACATGAAAAAATAGATGTCTGAGCTAACCCTAAAAGATGTCATGTCATCTGAGTGCTACCTACATAGCCCATATAAGAATGGCCTTAGACCAATGTAGTTCAGACTATGAGTCAAAGTGGTTGATAGGTTGGTTTGGACTAGGTTAAGTCATGGTTAAAGGTTGAAATGGTTTGTCCATCAGATAGATGAATAAATGGATGTGGCTGAGCTAACCCCAGAAGATGTCATGTCATCTCAGTGCTACCTACATAGCCCCTATTAGAAGGGCCTCAGACCAATGTAGTTTAGACTAGGAGCAAAAGTGGTTGATAGTTGGTTTGGACTAGGTTAAGTCATGGTTAAGGGTAATATGGTTTGTCCATTAGATAAACAAACAAATAGATGTGGCCGAGCTAACCCCAAAAGATGTCATGTCATCTGAGTGTTGCCTACATGGCCCCTATTTGAAGGGCCTCAGACCAATGCAATTCAGACTGGTAGGCAAAATTGGTTGATGATTGGTTGATGATGGTCAAAGGTAATATGGTTTGTCCATCAAGTAGATGAACAAATGGATGTGGCCGAGCTAACCCCAGAAGATGTCATGTCATCTGAGTGATGCCTACATAGCCCTTGTTGGAAGGGCCTCAGACCAATGTAGTTTAGACTAGGAGGCAAAATGGTTGATGATTTGTTTGGAGTAGGTTATAATTGATGAGGGTATGATGATGTTACAGCGTTTTCCATATTATGTAATGGTGTATTCTGTAACATTTTTTAAGTGGTCTTTCATCCCTAGCAAGTGTCCATATTGGTGATGAATGTATGCTAAAAATGAGATGAGTCAATTTATGCTTTAGCAAGTAATGGTTTATGCTTAACATAAATTGTGTGGTTGATAGTTTCCATGTGTATTGTTGTCCATAGAAACTAGTGTGAATCAGCTATGATAGTGTGAGTGGTTTGAAAATGTTTTGGTTGGTTTGGGTTTGGTTGAGAAAATGATTTGGTTGAATGTGACAAAGGTATGGATAAGAAGTGAAAGGCACATTGCTCTTTCATTGACAAGGACCATAATGATTGCATAGATAAGGGGTTTTTAGAAACAAAAGCCCCATTCATGCATTACGTCGTTGACCATTATTTATGTTAGAGAAGTAATCGAATCACTTTGAAATTAAAATGAGCTCGAAATCCCTTGAGTAGGTGATGTGATATGTTAGGATAGGGTAACCCCTTTTAGTAGGGATAACTTTGCCCCTTTTTATAGGAGACCTTGAGAAGAACTATAAGTCAAGTCCATGACACTTTTTCTTTTGACAGACTGATTAATGTAGGAAGTCTACATAGGAATGTTATTTTGTTTTGTGTTCATTTTTGAAGTTGATCGATGCGAGAAGCTTCTAAGAGAGTGCTATTTATAGCAATATGTTAGGCATAGCCATCCTTCGAGGGAGTAGTCTATATTTTTGCTTTATACATTTTTGAGGGCTTTGAATAGTTGTCCTTCAAGGGAGCAGTATATTAGCTATAGCAATGATGATATAGCTATCCTTTGAGGGAGCAGTCTACATTTAGAGTTTATGACCTTTTGATATTTTGACATCTAAATTTATTTTTGATAGAATTTTTAGTCATGGACAAGACTATAGAAGTTCGAGGGCTCCCTTTTATTAAGACAAAGCATTCATACTTTATAAAAGGGTTACATAGGGTTTGTTTTAGGGAAACAGGGTTGAAAGAAATGAGGATTAAAATGACAGGGGTTGCTCAAGGGATGAGCTCAAGTTAAATATTAAGTGAACAAGGACTCGACTGATAGTAGAATGGTCACAAATGTAAGGCATTAAAGGGCTCAAGTTCTGGTCGGCCTTCAAGAGAAGACAAATGATAAGTCCCTGATCTATACTTGTGTGTTATGATGTAAGGTCTGAGCCAATTAGGAGAAAACTTGCCTCATTTTCTTCTTTCCAAATTGGTCACGTGTTAAAGATGATTAAGAAGTTGGTTGATGTTTGGTCGATGCTTGGTTGAGGCTTGGTTGGTTGATGTTTGGTCGAGGCTTGGTCAAAGCTTGATCAAAGCTTAGTCGATGCTTGGTCGATGCTTGGTTGAGGCTTGGTCGAGGCTTGGTCGATGCTTGGTCGAGGCTTGGTTGATGTTTGGTCGAGGCCAATATTTGGTCAATGCTTGGTCGAGGCTTGGTTGATTTTTGGTTGAGGCTCGATCGATGCTTGGTCGAGGCTTGGTTGATGTTTGGTTGAGACTGATAGTCAGGATAAAGTCAAATTCCCCCAGTCACTTATGTGATAGGGAGAATGTCTGACAGACTTGGTTTGAGAGGGCAAGATCCTAATCTTCCATGTTAAAGGTTGGAATCTCAGAATGACTGAAAGTGATGGAGGTAATGGTTGGTAATGATGTGACGAAAGCAGCCAGTGGTTGGGGGTCTTTGGGTTGGACCTTCACTACCTGCAAGGCTTTGATCAAGGTTAGACAATACTATGGAGAGTTTTGTATGAGGTCATACAAAGATGTCTTCACAAAGGTTGGGTGAAGTTGTTTCACCTTGGGGTCATGAATTGGTTTCAAAAAAGATGGTCGAGATGTGCCCAAAATTGAAATCTTGGGTTTTGATTGTTGAGGAGACTTGACAAATGGATATGTTTGGGGGAGAGAAACCTTCTCTTTCCTTTTATCCTTTAAAGCTTGTGACCTAGTGGCCACTTTGATGGTGTTGATTTCAAACAAAGGGGTTGAAGGCAGTAGAGGGACCATAGTCTTGCATTGAGATCCTAATTTAGGTGATGAGGTTTGAGAGGGATATGATGGTGTTGATGGCTTGGTTAAAGGGTGGTCAAGAGGATCCTTGGTGAGAAGGGTGTCCTTTTTGAAGTGTTGATGAATGATTACTTTAAGAGCATAGCAATGCTCAGTGTCATGTCCAGGTGTGTGATGATACACACAAAATTTAGTGTCATTGAACCAAGATGGTCTTGATCTGAGAGTTGATGAGTGTGATGGCAAAAATGTTTGGGACACATGAGACGGTGTTAGAGATTTACATATAGTATCCTCAACAAGAGGGGTGTTTTTATCCATGAATTGGTGGATGGCAACCTTAAGGGCACAACAATTTTTAGTGTCATGCCCAGGTTTGCGATGATATTGGCAAATTTTAGTGTCATCGAAGCAAGATGGTTTTGGTCTGAGAGGTTGAAATGGTTTGATAGGCAGAAGAGTGATGTTAGAAGTTTGTAACAATCAGCGTAATAGCAAGGCATAAGAACTTGCTAATGGGTTTGTGTGTTGTGTTGCAGTAAAAGTTGACAACTTCTATTTAGAAGCTATTAAGGGAGTGTTTCATATCATCCTTTTGTTTGGAAGTGTGGCCAGATGCGTAGATGACACTTTCATGGTAGGAGGCATTGGATGTTTTGAAGGAGGTATGTTTTTGTTAGGTGTTGGTCATAATGGAAGTGATTTATTTTTGATAGGTGTTGGAGTAGGAAGCACTCCTTTTAAGGTGGATGGATGAGGGCCCAAAATGGAGGGCAATGATGATGTTGGGAGAAAAGTTCTATGATGTGGTTTAGTAGCCTTCTTTGGTTTGGTTTGAGGGCCACTATTCTAGGGGGTCAGGTTCAAGTCTACCCTCACTGAATCTTCTTCGACTAAAGTGGGTGAGGTGGTGATTTCCTCTCTCAGTGGAAAAGGGATTGGAGATTGTGGCTCTTCGAGAGGGTAGAGCATAGGGATGGTGATGGCTTTAGCATATGGTAAAGGTGTAGGAAAAGTATGACCCCCCATTGATGATAAGAAGGATGAGGGTGAGGCTACCAACACTGGTATGGTCAAGGCATCCTCCAATATAAGAGAGGTCGATGGAGAACTAACAGGAGAAGATGGTTCATCCACCTGTGGAAGAGAAGTGGGAGAAGAAGGGTCTTCTTCTTGCAATGGACCAATGGGTGGGCTAACCTCTTCAGACTATGAGAGAGGTTGGTTAGGCATAAGAGGTGATACCGTGTTGACTGCGCGTATATTACGCTCTTGGGAGTCATTGGCCATGGTCTGCACATTGTTTTGGCTAGGGGGATGGTTAGGAAAAGGTTATCTAAAGATGTTGATGTTTTGATTAGGTGGTACATTCAGGTTATCCAAGATAAGATCGCCCTTGTCTATCATGTCTTGGACAATGTTTTTGAAGGTTTTGCAGTTGTTTATGTCATGACCATTGACACGGTGATAGTTGCAAAAGTCATTTTCCCTATACCATGTAGGGATAGGTTTTGAGGGGTCAAATTGAGGTAGTCAAATTTGAGGGAGATTGAGGACCCCCTATTTGACAAGTTTATCCAAGACGGAAGCATATGATTCTCCTATAGGAGTATACTAACACTGTATATACCGTTGTTGGAATTTTTTAGTGATGCTTTGTGATGTGGAAGGTTTAGATTGGTTGGTTGTGGTTGAAGATGATGGTCTAAGGACCACAAAATTTGCTGATCCTTTGGACTTGATGTTGGAAGAAGAAGGTTGGGAAGAAGGGTTGTTTGACTTTGCATTGGGGTTTTTACTATGCAATCTAACCTTTTTTTCCTTGACGGCATAGAGTTCAAGCTTCTTGGCCATGGTGAAACCTTTGTCAAATGTGCAGAATGTTTGGACCTACAAAGTAGAGGAAATATGTTTGGCACATGCCCATGAAAAGAGCTCAATGAGCTCAGGTTAAGGTAGAGAAAAAGAGAGTTGGTTGATTAAGCCTCTCCAATGGGCAACAAAATCAGCTATGGATTCATTGTCAAATTGTCTGATAGAGTATAGGTCTGTGATTAAGACCTTTTTGGTGATATTGATCGAAAAGTGGCAAAGGAAAAGTTGAGCCAATTAGGTGAATGTGAAAAGGGAGTGACTGGTAATAGAGCTATACCAATCTAGGGTAGGATCAAAAAGTGACATGGGGAATGTGTGTAAAAATAATGCATCATCATATGGTATGAGATAACAAGCATGTTTGAATGCTCGTAGATGTTGTTGTGGGTCTTCCTTACTCTAGAAACGAGTAAACTTGGGAAGTTCCCACTGACTGGGATATGGTTGGATTGGGACTGAGGGATGAATGGGTTCATTACAAATTTGTTCATATGAAAGAACATTGCTTGAACTAGAAATGGATGTCTCAAGATTAGAGATTTTGTCCATCAACATCTTGATTAGGTCAATTGACAGATTTGTAAGTGGGACACCCCCTAAGTTGTAAGGTACTTGGAAGGTGCTAGGAGGGAGGTATAACGTAGTTGGTTGCACTTGTATAGGTGCCACATATTGATAACTAGTCATAGGGACTGATGTCGAAGCCAAGGGTGGTTGTGTCATGAAGCTAGAAGGTACAAATTGGCTTGATGTTGCTACAAGTGGTTTAATGGTGGCACTAGTGAAAGGATAGGTAGTCACTCCCATGTTTATAGGCACAAGAGTGTGTGGGGTTGAGACAATCAAGTTCTAAAAATGTGATGAACTTGGTTGAATTGAAGAGTCTTGTGTTTGGCTCTTAGCGAGATAGTGTTGGAGAGCCTTGACATTATGGTTAAAGAATCTCTCAAAATTTTGATCCCTTTCAAGAACAATAAGAGATTGCTCAGGGGTTGACTAGAGAGGAGAATATTCAGCATTTGAAGTATACTCCATTAGGGGACTTGTTATGGAGGGAAAAGGCAGAAGTGGTTGTTGCCTTGCATGGTTAACAAGAGTTTTGGTTTGACTACGTGTCAAAACCATTCAAGGCAAAAAGGGTTAAGTTCCAAAAATTGTGTTTTTTTTCTATTTTAGAAACTTAGAATGTGTGTCTAACAGCAAGAAAGTCAGGTTTTAAGCTTGTTATTTTGGAAGAAAGATTTTGGACAGTGACCGATGTCGATAGAAAAACCAATGTCGATGAAATAAAGGGGCCGATGTCAGTCAGATAACTGATGTCGGTGAAAATATGTTGCTGACGTCGGTGAAAAAAATGATGTTGGTGACTGTGGATTTCCAAAAACTTTAGAAGACTGAAAGTTTTTGGAAGAAAGAAGAAAGTCTGAGTTGTTCTTAGATCTCAGAATGCGACCTCAATAGCTCAAAAAACTAGATAGAGATAGAAAAATAGATGAAGACAAGCAAACCCCTAAACGTTAATTCCTAAGAATAAGTTTTAGAGTCTTGTTGGCTTATGCCTTAGAAGAGTGTGTTTGGGAAGTTGGCTTTTAGAATGGGTCCTAGAAGAGGCAATCTAAGGTCGGTTTTGAGTTAATTTTGGTGCTCAAAGTCTATATTAGGTTCCGTACGTGGCCTAGTGGTAAGGAGCAAGCTCCCCTCACTTCATGAGCCCAGAGATAAGCTGGGTCACTTAGCTAGTATATACTTCCCCTAGAGTTTATACTCTGCCAGAGAATAGAGTGGGCTCTCCCCTTGGTAGTGAAGTCCAAGTGGGATTACCAGGAAGGGTAAGGTATCTGCTAGGTGATGAAATCCTAGTCGGGCCTTGTATCAGGTATGTTTAGATGTTTAAATTGTGATAGTGGTCTGGTCATGTAACATAAGTGCACTAAGATTTATTCATAATGCATTTTTAATTACTAGATGTGAGAGCTAAGTATGCATTCAGGCAGAAATGAGATGCAATAGATTTTAAGCCCAAATTGAAATGTGTGTTCGGATGCAGACAAGTAGGGAAAAGGTTAAGAGTATGAACTATAAGATGCAAGAAGGAAAGGTGACAAGAAGAAAAAGAAAGATTATTTTTAACTTGTTAATGGTGTCTTTTCGGAAGAGATAGAAGAAAAGGATGCAAGAAGAGATCTAATGCACCTATATGAAAAGTTTGCTTTAGAAGAAAAAGGATGAACCCAAGGAAGACTCTAGGATCCCACTGGGCATGCCAGAATGTTTCTAACTATTTTTTCTTTTCACATTCAAAAGATGAAAGAAACTGAGATAATGGTCAGGGGTTTGTACATACCCAGATGAAGTTTGTGCACCATTATCCAGACATTGTAGGGACTCCTCTTTGGCTATGGAGGATGACACCTATAGGGAGAAAGACTTAAACAAAGAGATTTTTAGTTGGAGATAAGGTGGACTGCCAAGCAAAAGCTCAGTCCCAAAAGTGCAAAGACTTCCTTGTGGGATGACAGTCCACTAGTTGATAAAATAATATCAGATAAAGATAAATAATGAAAGACTTAAAGAAATAGAAATAGATAATGCATACCTGATTCCTTGCAATCTATCTTCCACAGTCATTGATGCCGGTTAGTCTACCATCATCGGTTGGTCAAATTGCCAACATTGGGTAGTCTACCGATGTCGGTAGGGGCAGTGGACTTTTGGAAGGGTCTCAGGTTGTGTCTTTGGTTGATAGAGTGGTTTGTGGTAGTCATAGGGTCTGTGTAGGGTTGCATGGACATTAATAAGGTCCGCAGAGGGTCTGAGGGAGAGGATAGGTTATAAAAAGGGAGTAGGGATATGGGGAAGGCCTCTCAACCTCTCTGAGAAGAAAGTCAGGCTTGGTCTGATCTACAGTGCTTAAAACTAGTAAAAAGAGAATTAATTATTGATGCTTTCTAAACCCCTGAAATAAAAGGGTAGAAAATATACTTAGCTCTGGTTTACTAAAGAAAGAGTGAGGAGGATATGTTTTTGATGTGGTTGATGTACCTGTAATGTCTTTAACCCAAATTCTAGAGCTATTTCTGCAGAGTGCATGTATCCAGTGATGCTTGGTGTGTGTTTGGGACAGAGAGAGGAAGAGAGGTCAAATTTTGGGTCTATGATTGATTGATTCAGTGCTGTGATTTTAGCATCCTAGGGAGGTGATTTTAACATCCCAGGTGGAAGAGAATTCACCTTCGGTTTGTTTTAAGTGACCGACAGCGGTGATCCCGTCGGCGTCGGCTGACTGGTAACCAACATCAGCTACTAGAAGATGGGGAAAAGGCTATTTTTAGCCTTCTACCTATTCTTCCATCTGGCAAGTTTAAGTGTTCATTGGAAAATAGTTGAAGGTGGGTTTAATGGGCATGAGGATTAGTGGAAGGGTTGAAATAGGTTATAAATTGGTCATAGGGTGATGGGAGGCATCCAAGGGGAGGTATCCAAGGTGGGGTGTGTCCAAGGGTGAGGTGTCATGGATGATGTTATTAATTTAAAATAAGTTATTATTTTAAATTAATAAGTGTGATGGGTGAGGAATGTGTAGAAGTGGACCAAGGGGACCAAGGGGGGGAGTCGACCAAGGAGTAGACACGATTTTGGTGTCTACACACTTGTCTATAGAAGAAGCTATGAAATACTATGTTGGCTAAAATTATTTATAAAACTAGCATCAAAGGTGTTCATAATGCTGATGAGACATAATCATGATCATAATTGGTTGAGGGATAAAATTTTTTAGGTTACAACAATCCCAAGACATAATAAATCATGTGGTCTTTAAAGAAAATAGTCCAATAGATGGATGGTCCAGGGTGGGGTAAATAATGAGGTTCTCAAGGAGAATGATCTAAATAATATGGCTCCCAAAGAGAATGATACAGGGTTGGATAAAATGTGTTTAGAGTACTAATGATCCAAAATATTTCACTCTCTAGAGTTTTGAATGTAATAGGGCTCATGTGAGAGCATTCTAGGGTAGCATAAAATGATAGGATAAAATTACTTCAACATAAGTTGCCCCCAAGTAAGGGGTCTTGTAGATAATGGTTCAAAGTTATTCATGTATGGAACCTCTTTAGGTGCACAATGTTCATGGGCTTTAAAAGTTATTCACCATTGGGTTTAGCCAATCGATATGCCCCTGATCCATAGTTCACCATGATAATAAATGGTCCCAACTAATTAGGTTTAAGCTTACATTTTTTATTGCATTAAATGTTTGTGTTATTTTGGTCCTTTTTCAAGACCAAATCACCAATCTCAAACTCCTGAGGGAAAATGCAATTATTGTAACTTCTCCACAATGTGTTTTGATAATCATGAAAGCTTTCTAGGGTAGCCAAATGCATGCCATCAAAAAATTTTGGTTCTTTCATCTTTGAGATTCTATAGTCTCATCATCTTCAATGTGTTAAAGTGGTACTCATAATGATGTTATTTAGATCTCAATTAGGATAATAGCTTATGTGTGATAGACAAGGGAGTATGGAGTGGTTCTTATTAGGGTTCAATGTCTGGTCTTATAAGCTAAGGGGTAGGAAAGATTTTCAAGTTCTGATTATGGCCAACATCATTAATAATCTTATTTAAAATGGATACAATGGTCTTGTTTGATTCATTGGCTTGTATGTTGCCTTGTGGGTTATATAGAGTTGATTTCTTATGTTTGATCTTGATTTTTTCATAAATATATTTTACATCTTGGTTTAGGTTCCTATGATGCTTATTTTATTTCCATAATAAAATCATCTAGAAAGTTAAATTTCAATGATCGAGTATCTTCAATAGGGGTTTTTTCAAGTTGATCAACAATAACCTAACCCTTAATTACTTTTTAGTTTTGATACTCAATGTCAAATTCACTTATTAGCATAACCCACTTAGCCATGTATCCTTGAAGAGTTGTTTAAGATAATAATAATATGAGAGGATCCACCTTGGTGACGATAATAGTTTTCTTATTTAGCATGTAATGTCACAATTTATGGGTAGCAAAAACCATAACCAAACACACCTTCTTAATAGGCATATAATTATGTTCATAATCCACTAGAGTGTCTCTTAGATAATATACTACATATTATTTATCATGATCATCATGTTTGGCTAAAAGTACCCCTAGTGCATACTCTATTACTAATATGAAAAGATGCAATGGTTGTCTAGGTATTATTGGTCTCAAGACTGAAAGATTGGCCAAATATGTCTTGAGTTTAAAAAATTATATCTAACAACTTCATCCCACTGAAACATGATCCCTTTTTTCAAGAGATGGGTAAATGGGTGGCACTTATCTACCAATTGAGAAATGAACCTGGATATAGATTAGATCTTTCCTTACAGGATTCATAGTTGTTTAAGATTGTCTAGTGGAGGAATTTACATAATGGCCTTGATATTTTCATGGTCAAATTTGATCTTTCTTTATGATATAATGAAACCTATAAATTTTCCTAAAGTGACACCAAAGACACAATTCTTAGCATTCAGGTAGACTTTATATTCATGAAGCCTCTCAAATATTATTCATAAAACATTGGGATGTATGTCTCTTGTTCTTGATTTTTATAGTATATCATCAACATAGTCCTCAATAATATCATGAATCATGTCATGTAATATGGAATTCATGGTACACCGATATATGGTTCCAATATTCTTCAATCCAAATGGCATGACTTGGTATCAAAATGTCCCCCATAGATTGGTGAATATAGTATTGTGTTTATCTTCTTGGGATATCTTGATTTGGTTGTATGTAGAAAATCCACCCTTTAACAACAATATTTCATACCCAATAGTCGAGTTGAAAATCATGTCAATATTGGACAGAAGAAAATAATCTTTTGGGAACACTTTGTTGATATCTCTGAAATTAGTATAAATACATATACTTCGGGTGTTTTTACTCACTAGGATTATGTTGGAAATCTATTTATATTAACTAATGGCCTAATAAAACTTGATCCTTAAAAAATTTCTAGTTCTAATTTAACAAATAGGGTGATACATTGATGAATCTTCCTCAATTTATACTTGAGTAGTTTGACATCAAGATGGAGAATAAGACAATGCATAAAAAAGTCTAGATCTAAGCTTGGCATGTCAGAGTATGCCCATATAAACATGTCAATATAATACCTTAGGAGGGCTATGATTTGTTCATGATATACTTTAGTAAGGGAAGCTCCAAGATAAACAATTTTGGGATCCTCATAAATTCTCAAGTTCAATTCTATCATTTTTTCCATAAGGAGCATGGATCCATCTTATATAATTATAGGCAAGGTATGATTTTGATCATCTTCTTCTACTACATCTTATTTTTTTTACTCCCAAAGTTATATATAGTGAATCAAAATCCACCATCCTAGGTAAAGGCCAAGTAGTAAAAACCTCTATAAACTCAAGAGCAAGGTGATTGAACATGTGTTTTTGTTCTGAAGAGATGCTTGTATTGGCTACAGAACTTAGGATAGAGGGACCTTCTACATCTTGAGGGGATGAGCCAAATTTCATTCTTGAGAGTGACTAAAATAATTTTTCACTCAAAGGGTTATCTTTTTCTTTAATTTTTCCCTAATTAATGAGTACCTCAAATAGGTTTTCACCTGAAGATCTCAATGTTTCATCTTCATTGTGACCAAGAAATTTTGCCTATTCTATAAATTGGGTAAAAGAATATAATAAAAAATCAAAACGTTATTTATGATTTCCAATGGGAAATCCATTTCTTAGGCTGATGTATTATACATTTCATTATTCATTTTGAAACTCATCAAGTCATATGACCAAATTTTTATGGTCCCAATCAATGATTTTAGGATGGTAAAAGCATAGGGATCAATGAGGGTTTTATTTAGAAAGAGAATTTGTAATAATAAAAATATGGTGTTTGCTTTAGGATGGGAAGTGCCAATAAAATTATAGTTTATGCTTTAATAGGGGAATCTCCAATGGTAGGTCTTGCTTCAGGATGGGAAGCTTAAATAGTTAAGGTCAAAATGGCATTAAAATAAAATAGGTCCATGTTAGAAATCTCATCAAAAATGATATAATGGGATGTTTCATCAATATAAAGAGTCTCATCTCTAGTAAATTTAGAATAATTACTATCAAAAGTTATAAGGTCACCCCCAGGTAGTATAAATCCAAGACCATGATTCAAATTAGGTACTCCATCCTATAAGTGTTCCAAGATTACTTTCACTTATGGGCTAAGGACTTTTCATATATAATCAAGATGATCCATGATCTGATTAGGGATTAGATACTTTGGATTCTGAAAGCAATTAGTAAGTCCTTTAAAATATAAAAAGTCTCCCTTTATAAAAGCCTCTCCATATTTATTTGGCATATTATTAGGTACAAAAACCATAAGTGACTTTTATTGTTTCTTTTTTGGTTGCCAAATCATGTTAGGTCCATTAGGATTCTTTGAACGTTTAGGCTTACCAAGATTTTTTGGAGTTTTAGATAGCTTTATAACATGGAAGGTTTATTTAAGACTATACATAGAAATACCCACATCTTTAATAACAACCTACTTCACAAAATATGCAAGAAATGGATTAGCTAAAGTGTAAGCAAGATCACTAGGGTTGATATAATTGGATGGAGGTGGATATGAAACTATAGCCTTATTTTTCTTCTCAATGAATTTAGAACCTGAATAATAGTTCCAATTATGGAACTGAGCCTCAATATGTTTGCAATAATTGTAAGGCTATTGATCAACAAGAATAGTAATCTTAATCCCATCATGGGTAGCTTAAGGCACTAATGAAAGTTAGAGGGAATAGCTTTTACTTCATGGATCCAAAGATAACCAAGAAGTATGTTTTAATTCAATTCGATGTCTATAATATGGAGCAATGTATGGTGTGAAATAGACCCAACAATTATTAACAACCAAATAGTACCAGTAAAATCCCTTTTGGTATTGTTGTAAGCCTTGATAGTGGTTGTCTCTGGCTGAATGTCTTTTATAGTCTATCCTAATATTTGTACTAACTTAAGAGATATGATTTTTAGCCTTGAACTATTGTCTATAAGAACCCACTTGATCTTATGATTTCTAATAATCACTTTAATGTATAGTGGGTTATTATGGTTTGATCTAAGTGTAGACATATATTTTTTAATCAAATGTTACTTGATGAAATGAAGAGAAATATCCCACAAGGTTTTGGAACTATTCAAGATTTATATCATTGAGAATAGTTAATTGTTGAAAAAGGTTGTTTAGGATAGTTATATGGACTTTAGATGCCAACAAAAGATCCAGAATGGAAATTTGTTCAAAGATTTTGCTTGATTGGTATTATAAACTATAAATATTTTCAACATTGGGACAAGATGGATTAGTGTTGGCTAGCACAGTAGTAAACTTTGGACTCATTGGTGTAATTTTCACATTGGGTTTCATGGAAAAAATAGGCAAAGGGCCTTGGAGAATAACTCATAAGATTCCAATTGTGACTGTGTAACCTAGAGATTTTAGGGAGCCAATATAATCAAAAGATAAAGGTAAAAGGCCTTAGAGGGTGACTTGTTAGAATCTAGTTGCATTGCTTTAATTTTGAGTCGACAAGGAGCCATTATAATTAGAGGAAGAACATTGTCTACAAATAGTAACCCATGCAAATGGAGTTGAAATAGAATTGTGTGAACTCAATGTGGTATTGTGAGAGAGAGGTTTTTGACCTTATAATGATGGTTCTCATATTATGAGAAGCATGAGATGGTTCACATGGTCTAACAATAACAGTGGCAATGTGGGTTACATAAATGTGTCCCATGATGTTGTTATAATTATAATGCATGTTATTATACCCAAATTACTAGTATGGGCATTATGATCATGATCATGATTATGTTCATGTTGATTATGATTTTAACCATGATTTTGGTTTTGATTCTACCTTTATCCTTAGTTTTGGTTGTCCCTTGGTGGTGGTTTATTATGTCAAGGAATGGGCTCCTTTTAGATTCTCATATCCTTATTTGTGTCTTGACTAGGGGCCAGGTTAATCCCAACTTCTCCACTCTCAATGAGATCTTTAATAATGTGTCATAATTAGGCATGATGATATGCACCATGAGAAACAACATAATGTAAGTTGAACCATTCGTTCTCTTTTTACTAATTTGATTTCAGTTGATCTTGATGAAATGGCCTTAGTATTGGCCATACAATCAAGTTAGCTACTATAAGATTTTAAAACACCATTTCAACTAGTTATCCCAATTTTAACACTATGGTTTGTTCTTTATGGATTTTGTCTTTGAAAATTAGGTGGTGGGTTAGGAGAGATAATTGTAAATTTGGGGCCTATGGGGCCTAGACCATTTGTATATGTCTTATTTCCATCATACCATTTTAAACCATGTTTTTGTTTTTATTTAAACCCTTAGGTTTATCTTATGCAACTATCTGGATAGAAGAGGGGGTTTGATTTGACATTTGACCCTATGCAAAAATCTTGACAAGACCCTTAGGAATAATATCCTTATAAATCCATACACCCTTGTCTATGATATCCTCAAATGAGTTATCACAAGCTAATCATAGGTTGTGCACAACCTTAGGATGTAAGTTATATGAAAATATATCCACTAACTATTTATGACCCTATAAGGATCTCCACCTATGTATATATTAAGTGAAACTTTTTACATCTTACTATTTGGCTTTTCAAAAGTCAACAATGGTTAGTTCATACTCAATGTTGTATGATAAATGGTTGATGAACTTTCTTGATTAGTCATTCTAATCTATAACCAATCCCTTAGGTAAATTTAGTAGACAATCTACAGCTTGCCTCAATAAACTTTATCTGAATAATTGAAGCAAGTAAATGATATTATAATCAACATCTTGGAATAATATGAAAAATAACTGAATGTGTTCACGTGGGTCCCCCTTTCCTTTGTATATATCAAAATTGTGTACCTTAAAATGAGACAGAAAGGGGACTTGGAGAATAGATAGATCAAATTAATATGGTCATATATAATCAAACTTGTATTTCTTAATTCTATTCTTCATCTCCAATTGTGTCATAATCTCCTTCATAGAGTTCCACTCTTCTATGTTTGGTGCATTCATGAGTGGAAGATAATTCTGTTGGGGTGGTATGTGCCCTTACTACTGCTATTGGGGTGGAATGTGCCCTTTGTGTTTTTTTATTAGGGTGGAATGTGCCCCTATTATTATGTGGATTTGGTAGGGATGTGCACCCTATGATCCTTGACTTGGTTTTGGTTTACTCCTTGAGTCAATTAGGTAAATAGTCGATTACTAGGAATCTATTGCCTTGAATCAACTAATTTATGTTGGTTTTAGGGAGTTCATTGTCTATTTACCATTTTACATGTTAGTTTAAAAAAAATAAACAAATTATGTTGAGGCATCTCCTCAATTTGAACCAAATTCTTGGGTCTTTGCATTTGTAGAATGACAACAGGTTCTTCATGATTAAAAATTGTGTGTTCTATGTCTAGTGAAACATTTTTCACAACCTCTTATGTATTGTTCTATTCATTTGAGATTCCTTGATCAATTATTGAGTTCTCAATCAATGTTTTTTGTGTAAGTTCAATCACATTTCCTTATTCCTTGGAGGCATCGTTATGGAGTGAAGTAGTAACTAGAGAGTTAGTTAAGTCTGTAATAACTTGATCGGCATATGGTTGACTTATTTTATTAATCTTGTTAACAACATCTTGATCAATTGGTTTTGACTCTACAATTATTTCCTTACCTTTTTAAGAGGAATAAGGTATGTTTGTGTTTTTAATGTTTTGTAAAACTTTCTCTCATTTTTCTTCTCTTTCTCTATCTAAGGTGTGCAATTTATACATAGTAAAATTTGAAGGGAGTCTTGCACTAGATTCTATTAACCTAAAGAGTGATTCAACTTGGTTCTCTTGTCATTCAATTCTTCCTTAGATCCTAATGTTGTAGGAATGTCTACAAATACCATAGAATTGTCCTAACCATCATAAAAAATCTCATCCTCATAGATAGGGCCATAAGGAACCCCACTACGATTGAACTTTTGAGTCATGTCTATAAAGGGTTTCTCTATACATTTGAAAAGATCTAAATTAATGTTTTGAAAATGTTTAAACAAGGTATAGATTTTTATCTTTCTTATAAGAAAATGACTAAGGCACTAAAGAGACTATAAAAGGAGGGTGTCTTGCAACAATTTTTTTTAATAAGAATGATGTTCATGATTTTATTCAACTTTGGGTATGCTTAAAATTTTATAACTTGGAAAAGGGTATGATAACCCAAAAATCTAAGGTGAAAACTAGTACACCAAATCCTAGATTTTTGTGATACATCAATACTATAAAAGCTAGTTCAACTTAGATGCATTTCTAATATAAAACTAGAAAAAATCCCTTTAGATTATGAAGGAGATAATGCGAACCAAGAAACTCAAGATGTGAAAACATGTGAAATTTTTTAAGTATAAAGCTAAAACCAAATGGGTAGCACAATGCCACCACATGGTAATAAGAATGCTAGTATAAAATATATTCTAGGGCTCAAAGATTGACTGATACAGAAGATTACTTGAGTCTACCAATGATGACAATGTGATAATGAGTCTATAAATATCCTTCAATTGAAATTAGAAATTGAGCCCAAGTTCCCTCAAGTCAAGTGAAAATGGTCAACCTAATTTTAAAAATTAACCTTTTAAACTAATAAAAGTGTAATTTCAAATTTAAACTATCAATTAAGGACTTAATAAAATTTGGCAAATGGTTTAGACTCAAATAGGTACATAAATTCACCAAAATAGATTATATGACACAATGTTTTAGATGACAAATTTGAATAAGGAAAATATTGATTTTCACTTGGACAAGGTAACGCCTCCTTGTCCAAGAAATTGTTGACTGTGTGTTTGGTTATGATCTTTGTTTAACAAGTAATTTTTGACTCAAATCAAGACCATGTAATCTAAGACCAAAAAGATATATACAACTAAATAATTATCCTAAGCCCTAAACTGACAAGATTGCATAATATTATTGAATTTCATCTTTATACATGCACTTGAGAGTAAATTAAATTATTCATCCAAAATAAAAGTGTATTATATAATAGGGTTTTTACATCTGCTTCTCTCAAGTGACAATATCATGACATGGACCTTGGGGAACACATTGCATGAGTAATAGTTCCATAACAAGTTGTATTTATCTAAAACTTACAATTTTTTGACTATCTAGATAGATCCCATATGTACCAACTTTCATGTTAGCACTCAAGAAAAGTAACACATTAATTGGGTCTATCAAATGGAATATTATGAAAAGGTCTAGTCTTTTTTACAACCAATTTATCTATATCTTGTTTAGTTTAGTGTGATGTTTGAAATGATCATACATCTTAGGCTTAGCCTCCTACTAATGGATATAGTTTAACCTCTCAAATCACTATCCTAGTGGGGTGAACCCAATTTATATACCCCTTATGAAAA
This sequence comes from Torreya grandis, assembly GCA_037957365.1. Taxonomy (NCBI): domain Eukaryota; kingdom Viridiplantae; phylum Streptophyta; class Pinopsida; order Cupressales; family Taxaceae; genus Torreya; species Torreya grandis. The sequence goes on from JARHVA010004834.1 coordinate 841,366, forward strand.
AGGGTTGAAGACAATGTTGGGAGATGAATCCCTAGGTCAAAGCTACCCTATATAACATATGGGAGGTGATGGAATATCCCTCACAAGCTAAAATGCATAAAATAAAAAACTAAGTAAACTAGCTTTATGGTTATTTATAGATCACCCAAGCCATGCAGGTCTTGGGGAGAACCTTGATAACATATTTTTTATGCCTTTGGACTAAGGCACAATTTGTAATGAAAATGGCACTTTTGATCCCACAAGTTCCCTATAGGGGACAGGGGGAGGCATACATGCACAAATTCATTTTTCTGAAAGAATTCTAATAAAATAAGCATTGATAAATGACTTATTTAAAATAAAAATTCGAAGTGAGTTTGGTTTTAAAGCAGCAAATTGAAGTGTTTGGTGATGTTTTTTATCCCATTAGCCTCAAGTTATAACAAATTTAAAGAACTACAAAACATTCAACATAAACAAGTAATTTTTGCTTTAAAGCACCAAATGCAAAGATTCCTAATTATTTTTAAGCACCAAAAGGAGTTTAAAAAGACTTAAATAAGCTAAAATGTTCACTTTCCTTATGATTCCTACATAAAAATTGTGAGGGTATTTTTTAATCTTTGAATCACTTTTGTAAATGAGATAGCAAACTTTGGTTTAAGTGCTCTCAGGTTTGTGTTTTTTAGAAAACACAATGACCGCTGAAGATCATTGTTGACCACCACTGATTCTTTTAGACTATCACCAATTGATTTCTAACCATTACAGTTTTAAAAAAACCACTGATGGTTACTTTTGAACCCTTAGGTAACAATGTTATGCTTCAAAAAGTGATGTTAGGATAAAATATCTAGAGGTTAGGCTTCTAGATCAAAGCTATGTTAAGATGAGAGACTTCAAAAAGCCAATTTGTTAAAAACAAACTTGATAAAATACTCAAAATGAAAAAATTTAAATATATTTCCCATACAACCCAACCATGGGTGGTTATCCCTAACCATCGACAGTCACTAAGAACTATTCGCAGTCACTATGTAACCTGTGAATACACAAAAACATAGAAAACAAGTATAAAAATGTTGTTAAAGTACTTTTTAATAAATAAAATAGAAATTTAGATATTTTTAGTGTCTTCCTTGCTAAAATGGATTCCATGAGTCCCACTGAGAATGTGAATATGTAGGTTGGATTAGAAAGAGGATCAATACAAACATTAGTCATGAAAACTCACAAAAGAATGCATAATAATTGACCATCTAGGCCAACCTATTCATGCATGGTTTTGTGCAAAATTGACTTAAGCTCTTGATTAAATAAAATTAATAAATATTTGTGCAATTCTTTAGAAATGGGCCCTCAATTAATCAAAATGGTCAGAAAGTCATATTATTGGGTCATAATTCGACATAGGAAGAATTGGAAGGTGATGTTAGATGCAATGGAACTATATTACTATTTAGGATCTTTCCAACTCAAAATATTAAATTTATGTGACATATACCAAGGAATTAGAAGAAAAGAGTGATCTAGAACACAAAAAAGGTGAAATCATCATTTTGGCTTGAAATGATTTGATCAAACTTAGGTATCACATAAAATGCATTACCCCATTTAGGGATACATTGGCATAAATTGGCACTTTTTTATGAAAATATAAAACCATTTAATGCATTTTTAGTGAATTTTACCTAAATTGGGCATTTTAGTGTAATTCAAGTAAGATTTATAATTTCAACATAAATGGTGTTAGCAATTAGTTGTCTCCACTAGGCACAAAGGGCTAGGATCAATAAATGAGGATCTGAGACTACTTTGGAACTGAATGGGGCTTCTTTTATCCCTTAAAAATGTTGGATAAGTGTAATAACATGCTCTAAGATAGGTCTCAGACTAAGATAGGGATAGGTAGTATTAAGTATTACTCATTACACTCAAATACCACTTTAGGGTGATTACATTTACACCCCTTTATTATAGAAATGTAGTAAAGTGAAATGACTAGGAAAAGGGAAAAGGAAAAAGCATAACTAGACTTACTTAGGAGGTGAATCCTATGAAGCTAGATCTAAGTATGTGAAGCATGTTCTAATGCATGTCCTAAAAATTAAACATGCATAAATCAATCCTTACTTAAGAGATAGCAAAAGCAAAAGATTATACTGAGTAAAGAGATGGAAAAGGGGAAAGGAATGAATAAGCCTCACTAGGTACATTAACTAATACATGAATATGGTGATAACCTATGTGTGTGTATGTATATAGTGATCAATTAATGAATAGATTGGACTAAGTTGATGGATTTATCAATTCTCATGTGTGGGTGGACTAGTAAATCAATCTAATTTTGACTCGATCATTTCCCACCCCTACTTGGTAGATCATGACTTATGAATATCTTGGATTAGACTGATAGTGTGTCTAACCCTCTCATGTATGTGTATCAAGAACTCAAATAGGTTATGAATTCATCATTTCCAACCCATGTATATTACATAAATATGAAACTAAATTGTACAAAGTACTATAAATGTCTCATTAGGTATATTTAATTATTTATGTTAGTTTTGTGACCACTCAAGCATATTATGTAGCTTCATGACACTTTAGAATGCCAACCATTACAGATGGAGTAAGGCATGAAACTTGTGTTTAACCTAGAATATGTAGGATTTATATAACTTAGATAATGACATGGAATTTTTCATTCCATCTAATCAACCTGTGTGTAAGTGAGCATATAGAAATAATGTGCTACTTACATGCCACCAAATCTGATATCTGAGTATATGGATTCTAGATTGAATTGTAATAAACTATGTTTGGGTATCTAAATTGAGTATGGGAATGGCCATTCCATGCATGATGCCCCCAATATGAGAAAATTAATATGAATATGATTTGAATTGGTATGAATTTGAGAAAAAATTAGTATAAATGATATATTTGTAATTGAATCTATACAAACTTGTATTATACATATTTTATTGTTCTAGCTAATCTGAGTTATTCTAAAATTGAGGATACTAGATAATAGTTCCATATATTGCATAGTAGTGCCATGTGATGCTAGTGTCCTAATGTGGGTACTAGTTTTCTTTTGTTATAAATTCTATGAAATTATACTACTTTCTAGGTCACTATTTTCCCACTATTTTTACCTATGTGTAATTTTCTATAATTGAGTTTATATGTTAAACATGTATTATGAGTGAAATATAAGAGCTTGATCTTTATGACAAACCCCTGTGAATTCCCTCTATTTTTAGAAGAGTTTTTGAACCTATGCGAGAAATATCCTTAAAATAAAGATCCTACAAAATGTGTGTTAACCAAAATATATGATAATTGTGTGATAATCCAATATATTATGCATATATAACATCAAAATGTAAGATAATATAATCATAAGTATGTAATGTAAGATGTATGTCATATCTAACATTCACTAGGGTATAAAAATAGATGTAAAACTATATGTAATAGTAGATTTAAGTAAATTTGGGTAGCTACCTATGGATATGGGGCATGATGTCCATCATGACACCCAAGTAGGAAGGGTGGATGCATGAACTCCATCATGGCATTTAAATTGAGTGTGTGTAATAAGCAAAGACAAGTGCCATAGCCATGATGCATACTATTGATGAATAAAGTGTATCATAAGTTTTATAGAGTGTTGAAAAACACTCTTCTCATTTTGGATTCAAAGAATCCAAAAATGAGTAGTTGGTTGTGATATTCTTGATATCTTTGGTGGAATGGTGGCAAAGCTATATAATTGTTTCAAAAAATGATATAAAATTTGGTTGTTGGGGGTAATCTTGGTCTGAAACCTAGCTTAAGAAGTATGAAGATAATCTAAACTAAGTATAGTGAATTATGATAAAAACCTAGGATCAAAATTGTAATATAGTATGTATATTAATAATGGAAGCTAAACTAAAGTGGGTTGATCAAAAGAAATGTTCAAAAGGAAGGGTAAGGAAGAAATAAGGTGTTTTGATTTTCAATATAGACATTATGACAAAGCTTAAATTTCATCCATATATGTACTAAACCAATATATAACATGAAATTACAAATGTATAGATCCTAAAATATATTAGGAAAATGTCTAAGGAAAAATGAAATAATGAAAATAATAAATCAAGTTCACTTTAGAGATTTAATTCCACAAACAAATTACATTAGGAAATCTATAAAGAAAGCATGGAAAAAGAAATGAACCTAAAATCCTTCAATAAACCTAGATTAATCATAGATTGACAACTATGTATTCATATGAAGACATCGAGAATCCATAAAAACAATTCAAATATGGGCATCCAAACAAATAATTGAGAGAGTATCCATAATAAGAAACACACAAATAAATACTAGACAATCTTTGTAGAATTTCTTGCTTGTATTAGTTTCTTAAAGTTTAAATAATGTTTTTTCTCAAAAAACTCCCTCTCTTTTACAACATGACAAGACCCATTTTATAAAAGACTAAGAATGTATGCCATTCATTCATGTCAAATGACAATTTTACAAGTGTCTAGGATAACTATCCTTTGACAAAGTTCCATAATTAATGACACTTTCTAAAGGACTGACCTATAATCAATGTGCTTTATAATTTGCACAATGCTTTTACAAACAAAATATTCCCTTTTCAAAATAATAAACATGTCAAGTTACAAAAGGAGAATACTTAATTTAAATTTTTTTTACTTTGAGTCTCTTTTGTTGTTATAGTCCTTGGTTTCTACTGTAGGATCTTCATTTTGTAGTGTTGCTCATCAATCATCTTGAGGTTGATAATAGGCTGCATGAAAATATCCTTTTCTTGATCTTGTAGGACTTTAAGGTCCTTGTATGCCTTGTTCAATACTTCTTTGATGATTTTAGCATCTCTCATATTCTCTTCAGTTGACAAAATCATGTTCATGATCCTTTTGTTATTTTCCTCAATCTACCTTAGATTTCATTCCTTATCTCCTACATGATTTTTTTCAGTTCTATGTTTGAGCTCCTCATCAGTGATCAAGCCAAGGGAACTAAGTGAAATACAATCCTTGATCAAACTCCAAAGTATGTACCTCATTTTGTTTTCTAAATATTAAAAGTCATTTGAGATATCTCTAATGCCCTTGGACTATCTAATTAATTCCTTGATCTTATCTACCAATATTACCATATCCATATTCAAATGGAATAGGATGATTTTTATAAATTTAGGAATTTAATCCTCTATCAAAAAATTGATCAAATCCTTCATGTTATGGCTTTAAGCTTGCCATTAGCCAATGTGGTCTATAGCCAAAGTACCCTATTTATTTACCAAGTCTTACTTGGACTTTACTACCATTAAAGAGTTGAATAAGTTATAAATGTTTGTTTAAATTTCTTGACCATGTCTGCTAGTGCTGACAAGATAGATTGTTCTTCTAAATTCTTGTTCTTCTATTTTAGGTGCTTGATAGCAATTTGTAGCTATTTTGAATATGTTTGGGCCAACTCCAAGACATATTCATTAAAAATTTGATCTTTACTTGGCCTTTATTGCTCCTTCTAAGTCATATTAGTCAAAGGTTTGATCTTTTGATATGTTACCTCCTCACCACCTTGTATGAGTACTTTCTTAGTCACTCTTTTTAAACTAGCAGTCTCTAGATCATACTTGACTTGAACTATAGATTGGGCCATACGTGGGATAGGGACCTTCATTTTTGATGTAGCTATTGAATCACTTAATATAGCTAGTCTTTTTGCTTCCTCTTCTTGTAGATCAATAATCCATGGCTTAAGTTCTTGATGCATAAGAACATTAATAGCTTTCATATAGCCTAATGATGGTACATAGTAGGTAGTCTCTCCAATATAGGTTCATATGAGAACCATTATGGAATAGGTAGGCCATAAAATATGTTTTCTTCATTCAATATATTGAATTCACTTAAAGGAGTAGTGACTGTCACTTTAGGTCTCTTTGTCTTTGAGACAATAGATGTCTCAGCTTTCCTTTTTGGAGGATTAAAAACCACCAAGTCAAATACTTTTTATTTTCCCTTCTCTTCCCTGTCTTCCTTGACCTTTATTCCTTGTCTTCCTCAAACTTAATCTCTTCATCATTTGAATCTGTATCATATGCTTTGGATAACATCTTCAATGCATCGTCAATAGTATCATTAGGATTAGGGGCTATCATATGTACCTCCTCTAAAGGTAGATTATGCTATACTATCTTGGATTATTTAGGGATTGATGAACTTATTAGGAACATGAATAGGTATTTTGAGAGGATAATTTTGAGTCTCCTTAATCCTAATGAGTATATAATATGGATACAACCATATATCCCCAATTGATTCTATATATTTATTTATTAGAGAGCTTATTCTCTCTATAGGAATGCCAGCTATAGCCTCACTCAAAGTTGGGTAGACTTAATCACATATTAATTGAATATGATCCCTATATTTAAAGATGTGCAACTTTTAATAGTAATATGAAATAGTCTAGGTTCCACTAGGAGACCATTTCATTTGATTGGTAATATTTATTTTTACAAATAGGGTGTCTAAGAAGGAAGACATCATGTAAATTGACTTTTATTATTATTCCTAATTGCATAGATTTGTCTACTCAAAAAGATACTAATTATCTCACCCAAATGAGGGATAATTACCTTTTCAATAATAAAGTAGACTACGGGCAACCATAATGGCTCTACATATGTAGTGGTTTCATCTCTACACAACTTGTTCAACATTTCATTATCATCCTAACCCATGGTGTTAACTAGCTGAGAAGAATGTTCTTATTATAGTTTGAAAAGACTTGGGTCTCAAAATCTTACCACATAAAAAGGGTGTCCATCAAACTATGTTATTTAGGCCAAGAATTTATAGAGGCTAGGTCAATTTAGGGTTTAGGAAACTTATAATTGGATTTAAATGAATTATTTGAAATGTAAAACACTTTCTTTATGATTGTGTTCATTAGTTAACATGCCCTTACCTTAGTTTCCTTTAAAATGGGATCAGGAATATCAATGCAATGGATTAACTCTAGCTTCGATACTACATAATGTAGACTAGTCATCTAGATTGCTATGATGTCATCCTATAGTCTCTTGGTAGAGAATCTTCTCTTCCTCCATGGTAATGGTTGGTTGGATCTCAATGGTCTAGAACAATTTAGACCAATTGTTATCTCTGATGTTTAAAGCATCAGTAACAAACTTGGTGTCCTTGAACACACATACATCAACATCTATTGTCAAATATATCTCCACATACTCTTTTGAAATGTGTTTTTGGGTCACCATTGATTGAATTATGAAATTTTAGGCAATAATCTATATTTTTGGCTCATTTATAATGAATACAGAGATAATTAAGGTAATCTATACACTTCTAGGGATTTTGGTAGGTTTACATAGAGCTTCAATGGTAAAAATCAAGTTTTAATTATGATCTTTTGTGACTTAGATTTCACTTAGATTACACATTTATACCTTTTCCCTCTTGGATCCATAATATCTCTAAATATGACATGTTTTGCATATATGGAATTGTCATGTCACACTATTCATTAATTTTTAAAATGTGACCATTTGTCACTTTTGGACACATGTCACCTTCATGTGAAATCTTAAGGTTTTATTAAATTTGCACCATTGATCTCCTATGAATACTCCTAGCTTTAGATTCATTATGAGCCATTGATTTATATTAAGACCTCTGAGATAGTGCCACTTTTCAACTCAGTAGGATCTTGATGTACCCTATATTCAAATTTCATTGTTTGAATAACTTTGTGTCATGTGGTGGTTTATTTCCCAATCTAGGCCTTGACTTCTTGACTTGTTTCATACCATTGATCTTGATTTGGGAGCTTGAATGTTATTCATTGATCTCCATCAAATTAATCATGGTTATTATGAGTGCCACTACCATATTCAATTTGTCCCCTTTGAAAAGTCTACCTTCATTCATGCCATTGATCTATTGGATGCACGATTGACCATGGACTATCAATCTTCTTGATCTTTTTAATTGTTGACCCATGCTCACTATTGGATCTATTACCACTTTACCAAGATCTTGCCATTGTTCCCTCTCATATTCCTTCATAGGACCTTTGATGCTTTGGTTCCTCACTCACCATTAGATCTTTGTTGCATGAATAAATGCTCACCATCTATCAATCCTTTGGACTTGTTGACTTCAGTCATTACCCATGAATTATTGATCTTAGTTTTGGGTTCTAATATCTTGACACTAGGCATCTTCAAGTTTAATTAGAACCTACAAACATAAAATAAAAGACATAAGCTCTCAAGATATATAGACATTGTATAAAATTTTATACTATGGTCTTATTTTTATTAATAAATACAATTAGGACTTATGATAAAATTTGAACCAAGTTTAAAATATAATAATGTGCTCCCACGTAAATATGATCCCATGTAAATTTGAATTTATTTCAAAAGGAATTTAGGCTAATATAATTTAGACTAAGGCTTTTTAGCATTATTCAAAAATGGGTTTAATCATTCAATTATGATCAAAGGCTAATATATAATAATAAATTGAGATCATATTATTTAACCAACTAAGGTTTAATTTTTCATTTAAAGCATAAAACCTTGAATAATGATTATTCAAATAGGACTCCATTAAACTTGCACATGGAACATAAGAATGATATCAACAACATTAGATAAAGATAAATGAAGATAATAAGTTGAAATGTCAATGAAAGATGAAGCAAAACATGATATTAAATAATGCAATCTAGTTAAGTGGTATGTTTAATTTAAAGCATAAATTTTTAGAATTTGAATAAGTTTCCTCATTTTAAAAAATAGGGGTACATTGACCTCAACAAATGGAGACTTTTGGGAGAAACATTGTAAAATGTTAGAACTCAGATACTCTTGGTTTGAATTAATAACAAGACTAATTATTCCATATGTTCAAGTACCATTATTAAGATCAATTCATGATTAAAAAAATTCTAACACATGCATAATTAGGCTTAAACATCAAAACTTAGTCATGTTGTATGTGTGTTTTGATGCCTCAATTGATTGCTATGTGATTTAAAAAATAACTTCTAGATTTCATGACCTTAATCATTAACATTAACTTATAGAATATTTAGATATTCATTAAGAAGCATGCCTTTATAATAGAGAAGGCTTGGGTATTGGTCTACTACCAGCTAGGCATACATCTGACAAAGATACATTTGGCTCTACTCAAGGCCTTGCTCCATTGCCAAACATGCATCCATAGACTTGATGGAGATTACCATAATCACATTTTCTTGGAAATATTTCACATTTTCAATAAAGATCTTATTTTTTATTTTCAAGTATATTTAGCTTCTAGAAAATGCTGGGAACTAAAATTAGCTAGGTTTTAGGATTTTGTCAAATGTTTGATCTTTAGATAATCATCCTTGGACATAAAATTTATCCCAAGAAATATTATTATTTATGTGATAACATGAATTGGTTATAATAATTCAAACTATCACTCAAAATATGTCATCCCCATTAGAATCAAATTTAGATCAAAATAATGCTTAAGATTTTAAGGAATAATTAATCTAGATATCACTTCTTACCAATTTCTCAAAACCATAACATCAAGATTAGAATTCCAAGATCCATGATAAACCATTATGGATAAGTCATCCCTACATTCCTAATTTGAGAAGTTATCTTGAGAAATTAGGATGGATTATAATTGGAAACTAAATTGAAAAAGACTTGTTGAAAGCAGGGAACAAAACAAAGGAGACAAAGAAAAAGCAAACAAATATTTACAAGTACTATGTACAAATAAGGAAAATAAAATAAACTAATCTAAGCCTACCTACACTAGCTTTAACTAATCTTACAAGTTACTCCATGAAGACTTGTGGTGGTATAGTAGATAATTAGTGCTTGAGGTATTGCCGATTATTTGGTAAGGTAAACTCTACTCTCTATAAGTCTTTGAGTTTGAAGGAGTTATCTCCCAATGTCTCAATAATTTAATATGGACCAATATATAAAGGAGTAAATTTCCCATGCTTTCTTTTTGGTTCTAAGGCTTTATCCCAAAGAAGAACTAGGTCTCCTTGCTTGAACACCTTAATATTTGAATGCTTGTCAAACCATCTCTTGATTGTGGTTTGATGTCTACCTAAGTGTACAAATGCTTCTTCCTAAGCATCTTCCATTTGAATAATGTCAAGAAACCTTGAATTAACATACTCTTGGTCTTCTTCCTTATATTCTTACATGAAATTGTAAGTTGGAAACTTGAGGGTAATGGGGAAGATTGGTTCTTAACCATGTACTAAAAGAAATGGTGATGCTTTCAATGCTTACATCACTCTAATTTTATCTCCTCATAAATCATATTTAAGCAATTGATGCCATGTCATTGGTTTTTAAACTAATTTTTTTTTAATTTCTTTCATCAAGTTCTTATTTATTAATTTTGGGAATATATTAACTTGAGGGTAATGATTTGATGAGAACTTAAGAATTATGTTATTATCATAAGCCCACTCAGTCATCTCAATAGATATGAAGTATGATACATTATCACAAACTAATGAAACCAGTGTCCCAAATCATGTACAAATGTTTTATTCTAAGAACATGATCACATTTTTAGTTCTACATTGATTGGTTGGTACTACCATATTGTACAGTAATCAATAATAATAAGAACATATTTGTGTCCATTTGAAGAATTGGGGTTGATGTCCCCCATAAATTCTAATCCTCATTGAGAAAAAGGTTTATCAATCAAGACTAGTCTCAATGGTATGGCTAATTTTATCTCCTTAGTGTTGAAAATATGACATTGAGAACACTCTCTAACATACTTATGTGCATCCTTGAAGATTATGGGCCAATAGTATCCTAACCTCAATATTTTATGAGTTTTTATCTTTCTAGAAGGGTGTCCACTCCCAAGATTTTCATGAAAAGTACTCAATATATTAACTACTTCTTTTAAGACACATCTTAAGAATATGCCTTCATAATTCTTCCTAAAGAGTACCCCATTTTTTATCAAGAAATCTAGTGCTTTGAGCCTTAGATCTCTTCTTTTATCTATAATAAATCCTTTAGGACAAGATCCATTGATTATAATATTAATAATTATATCATACCAATCATTTGGTTGAAAATATTGTTACTCAACTTGCATGACACTTATTTTGGGGTTGGTTTTAACAATTAATTGAATCAATACTTGACACCTTACCAACTTGGTAATTTTTATTTCAAGATCATAATATTTGAGTATAGACATCAATTTACCTCTTCTCTCTCCTATTTCACATTGACTAAGCATGATTTTAGTGGTAAGGTCTAGTAATATTGAATGCACTTTATTCCTAAGAATGTAGTGTCTAGATTTCGTAACTTCCTTAACTAAAGCACATGCTTGTTTGTCAATCAGGGAATAGTTTAACTTGGAATTATTAAAATTAGTTCTCATAAATTCAATATTATGATCACATTTATTAATTTTCTAAGATAAAATAACAAATACTATATGATCAAAAGTAAAATAATAGAGATATAAATCTTTTGTGAAATCAGGACATATCAACATCAGTGCCTATCTAATTGCTTATTTAATATCCTTGAAGACCTTCATTTTCTATTCATTCCATGTGACCTTAGAATCCTTCTTCAACATATATTAAGTGGCCTCACAACTTCTACAAAACTAGAAATGAACTTTCTCACAAAATTGATTTTTTGAAAGAAAGACTTTATTTCTTTTGTATTGTTAGGGGGATCTATTTTGGATATCACATCAAATCTATTTGGGTCTATATAAATCCCATATTTGGTTACAACATATCTTAATAACTTACCTTTTGTAATATAAAAAATATTTTCTTTGGATTTAGATAAATTTCATAGCTTCTACAAATTTTAAATACCTGTTATAAGTACATAATGTGGTCTTCCCTATTTTTTTATAAAACACAATTAGATCATCCATATATATGATAATGCACTACCTATGAGACCTTGAAAATCACGGTCCATATCTCTTTGAAAATTAGATCGTATCATTATTATCTCAAAAGGCATTTTTTTTTAGGAAAAATTTTCCCACTTATTTGTAATGTAGTTTTCATCCTATCCTCCTTGTTTATAAGAACTTGATTCTAACCTAAAAAACCATCAAGAAAAAACATCACAATAAAACCACTAACAATTTAAATCACTTGGCCAAGGGAATCTAAGGGATATTTATCATTTTTGTAAGCTCTATTCAAAATTCTAAAGTCTATTCATAATCTAATTTCCTCATTCTTTTTTCTAACTGGTACTATATTAGCTACCCAGCTAAAATGTCTAATGTGAAAAATAATCTTTGCATCCAATGAATTCTTTGCCTCTTTGTAGATGAATGGTTATAAAATAGGGTTAATTATTCTTTATTTTTAACTAAAAGTTTTATATTATTCTTTTAATGGAATGGTATGAGTAATGACTCTGGGATCAAAGATCTTTAAGTATTTATAGGACCATGCTATAACATCTTTATACTTAGTCAGTAACTCTTTAGCTTTTCTCAATTCTTCATTTGTATAATCTATACCAATATTTATTAGTTGGAGTTGACCTTGAGTTATTAGGTTAGTTGTATTATAATATTTCCCATTCACCTTGGGAACTTTGATGGTTTCAACTAGTTTATCTATGTCAAACAATCTTTCTAAGGCAATCACGCTCTTGGTAATTTTATTGTCATTCAATTGGATAATCTTGTCATCAACTTTGTCTTCATCAAGAGAATTTTCATTAACCTCATCAATGATATGAGACTCAAGTACTCTTAATTTTTTCATGAAGTTTATAATCTACTAATCATCACTAAATACTTGAAAATGATTGATTTTGTCAGGGATTGAAGGGCATGGAACCAATTCAATGCTAAGGTTTTCTAGTTTAGAATCATGATTTGAAATAAGATTAGTTGTAGCTGAGCCTAGCTCATCAGCAAGTTTTTTCTCTTCCATAAGAATGGATACAATATAAATGCATCAAAGTAATATATCAAGTCGCATAATCTTAATTTATACTTCTTAATATAAGACAATTTGCTTTGGTACTTACTTCTAACTTGATTAGCTACCAACTCAGAATCACCATACACTAGAAGTTCTTTGACCTTATGTTTGATAGCAAATTAAAATCCTAGGATTAAAGATTCATACTCTACCAAATTTTTAATGCATGGAAATTGAAGTTTGTAAGAAGTATTAAAATTCTTTTCCATGGGATTGATTAAAACAATTTCTATTACAAATTCAGATTTACATCTAGCACCATCAAAATATAATTTCCACATTCCATGTATAGCATGTAAATATTTAGAGTGACAAACCTTATAAGTGTTAAGAGTATAAAATCCTAACTCAAAATTGACCATATTAACCTTTTCATTTACTGCATTGTACTTGGTGATCATGTGTTTCATCTTTGGTTACCTCTCTATCCTAATTTGATTGGGAAATCCCTTCCATAGAAGCCACATATGAAAGTAGTCAGTGGACATATATCCATTTAAATACTTGGTCCAATCCCTAATTAATATCATCCCATAATCATCTGGAAAGTCCACCATTTGAATCTCTATGAATTTTTGTATCCTTGGGTTTACAGCAAGATGCTTATGAACATTCAACAATTCACTAATTACTTTAACCCTTGATCTATCTAATTGAGTAACTACTCTATCAAACTTAATAGGAGATAAACCAAGTTTTTCATAGATACATTTGGCATGATATTATCAGAATCACCTAAATCTAACAAAAAATAATGCACGTTCTTACAAAAAACTCTAATTGTTAGCAAGAAAGGGGGAACTTATACTTTATTCTTATACATTACTACATTGGTATTTTTAGTCTTTGGTGTCTTGCTAGGCTTCTTGGATAGAGATTCAAGTAAAAATTCTCTTTACTCTATAATTTTGATTCAACTCATGTAAAGTGATATTAACTTTAATATTTTTCATGTCCTCTACAATATTATATCCACTCTCAGTAGAAAAACTAGTTGAATCAACATTATTTCTATAAGTACTTCCCTTTGGAGGTTCTAGATTATTATCTATTGTAGAATCAAATGAGTGTCAAAGTTATTTGGGGGATTTAAAATTTTCAATGGTTTATTTTGATCTTTGTTCCTTAGAGGGTAAGTCTTCTCTAAATACTACTAAAAAATATGAACCTCTTCAGGATCATTTTCTTCTTAAAATGGGAAATCAAAAGTATCCACCATCAAAGTTGCATCCATAAATTTAGATGACTTTAAATAGCCTAATATACCTAAAATATTATCTTTGTTAGGTCCACATTAAAATATATATAACTCATATTTAAATAATTCAAAACCATTACAAAATTCAATACAATCCCATTCACCATGATTTGAAGTTTTATGAACTCTATAATATTTAGTTAAAGGTACATCACATATGTCTATTTCAAGCTTGTTCTTATTGGTAGATGACTCATTTTTGTTGTTTTTTTTTTTTGTTTCTATTGTTATTGCTGTTGTTTTTATAAATAATGTTTTTAGATCTATTAAACCTTTGATAAGAATAATTTTATTTAGAGATTTCCCTAGTATTACCTACTTGTTTTTGCAACTAAAGGAAGTCAATGATTAATTTTTGAACCATCTTGATTATATATTCATTCTCACTTTTAGGTGCCTTTAATTTATTAACTTGAGTACTTTTTTTTTACTAAATCTATTTAATCTTATGGATTAAATCCATTTGCAATGTTATTAAGGAATCCTAGGTTTTGACTAGGATGAGCATGACTCAAGGGTAATTGATTTTATATTAGTGTTTGATTTAATGTATGAATGTTTTTATTAGCATTAGGAATGAAATTAAAAATATGTAGATTAAGATTTACATTGGGAATAAGATATGCTAGTTGACTTTGGGGTTACATTTGATCATTGATTCTCACAATTTCAACATATGCCAATGTTAATGTGTTTATAACTCCAGATGATAATTTAAATAAAATATAAGTCACAGGATATAAATCATCCTTATAAATCTTTAAATATAAATCCTCTTTAGCTCTATATGGATCTATGGTTCTTGTAAACATCTTCTAAAATCTGGCATTAAAATCTCTAATAGTTTCACGCGAATCTCTTTTCACAGTGGTGTATTTTTGGTAAATGATACAAGGACTAATGATTTTTCCAAATTGATCAATGAAAATACTATTAAAATCATTATATCTAGTGATGTAATTCTAAAGAAGGTTGAAAGACCAATCATATGTTGTATCTTTGAAAGTAAAAGGAAACAATCTACATGTAACATCTTCATGAACTATATTCAACAATCTTCAAGAAATTTTGAAGCTTTTAATATGGTCTTCAATAGTAACCACACCCTTAGGACTGAAAGATGTTAAATATTTCTTAGGGTTCCAAGATAAGTCATGTATCTATCTAGGTACATTAATGGAATATCTACCCAACCAATTCATACATTTACAAGAATTAAACATAGGAGCACCATGAATAGGTGAAGTAGGTTGGGATTTAGAAACCCTTTTCTTACCTTTATTTTCTCTTGCTTACCTATATAATTTTAATTAAAGGAGAGGTAATCTTGATTTAGACCATGACCTAGTCCTAATTCATTGTAGTTCTAGCTTGTAAACCTTGAATTTTGTTCATAATATGATGTGTAAAGCTTATCTTTACAAAGTAAAACAATCATATTTTAATGTTAATAATATTTTACACAAATTTATACAAAAAACAAGGATCTTTAACTAAATTATCTCAAATATACCTCTAAACTAACGAATATGAATGATATTTACACTTAAAAGTTCAAATAAACCTAAATTTGCAAAGAATTAATCAATTTTTAAATAAAATTATTATCACTAACTTTGAATGTGGTAGATTTACAAATATTAAACTACCTTCATAACAATTTCTCATGAATCTTCAAAGAATACCAATCCTTAGCTAAAAAAGCCTAAAGACTAGTTTGAAACCATGAATATCAATGATATTTAAACAATTGAGCTAAGAACAACACAAATATGAAAATAATACATTGATCATTCACTAAAATTAGTAAAGATACTTCAAATTCACAAAGATTTGAGTAAGGCCCTCCTTCTAGCAGTAGTGAAACTTGCCTGTTGATGCCTAAAAGTGTTTCACATGGTTTATAAAGTGTTAAGGAACACTCTTCTCATTTTTGGATTCAAAGAATCCATTGCATGAGTAGCTGGTTATGAAATTCTTGATATATTTGGTGGAATAATGGAAAAACAATATAACTATTTCATAAATGATAATAAAATTGATTTTTGATAGCAAACTTGGTCTAAAATATAGCCTATGAAGTATGAAGATAATCTAAACTAATTATATTGAATTATGATGAAAACATAAGATCTAAAGTATAATCTCTTATGTATATTTATGATGGAAGCTAAACTAAAGAGAGTCGACAAAAATAATTGGCAAAAAGAAGGGTAGGGCAAAAAGAAGCTAGTATGATTTTCCATCTAGACATTATGGTAGAGCTTAAATTTCATCTATACATATACTAAACCAATATATGACATTAAATTGTAAAGGCATATATCCTACCATATACTAGGAAAATGTATAAGGAAGATTGAAATAATACAAATAAGAAATCAAGTTCACTTTAGAGATTTACTTTCATAAAAAAATTACATAGGCACATTTGTAGAGATATCATGGAAAATGAAATGAACTTAAATTCCTTTAATTAACCTAGCTTAAGCATAGATTCATAACTCTTCATTCATATGAATTCATCAAGAATATATAAAATAATTCAAATCTAGACATTCAAATAGATAATTGAGAGAGGAGCCATAATAAAGAACACACAAAAAAATACTAGACATTTTTTACAAATATCCTTGCTTGTATTAATTGCTCAAAGTTTACACAAATTTTTTGCTTAAAAAACTCCCTCTCCCTTACCAAATGATAATACCCATTTTATATAAGAATAAGAAGGTATGTTGTTCAATCACGTCAAATGAAAATTGTACAAATGTCAAGGACAACTGTCCTTTTACAATGTTATAGAAATAATGACACTTTCTAAAGACTGACATATAAGCAATGCACTTTACAATTTTCACAATCCTTTTAGAAAAATAATATTCCATTTTCAAAGTAATATACATGTCAAGTTACAAAATGAATATGCTTAGGTCATTAAATTTTACTTTAAGACTCTTATGTTGCTATAATCCTTTGTTTCTTCTACAAGATCTTCATTTTGTAGTGTTTTTAATCAATTATCTTGAGGTTGACGATAGGTTCTATGAAAATCTCCTTTTATTGATCTTCCAGGACTTTAAGGTCTTTGTCTTCCCTATTTAATACTTACTTGATGCTCCTAACATCTCCCATATTCTCTTCACCTGATAAAATCATGTCCATGATCATTTTGTTATCTTCCCCAATCATGCATTGGATTTCATTCCTTACCTGCTGCATGAACTGCACAGCTGTATGTTTGAAATCCTCATGGTGATCAAGCCAAGGGGATTGAGTTAAGTAGGATCCTTGATCAAACTCCCAATTTTTTACACCATTATATTTTCTAACTATTAGAGATCTCCCATGCCCCTAGACCATTTGATTAATACTTTAATATTATATACCAATATTTCTATATCCATATTCAAATGGACTAGCCTGACTATTATAACTTTTTAAAATTAATCCTCTGTTAAAATATTGATCAAATCCTTCACTTTTTGGCTTGAAGCCTACTATTTGGCAACTTGGTTTGTAGCCAAAGTACCCTATTTGTTTAAAAATTTCTATTTGGACTTTACTACCTTTAAAGAGATAAATAAGTCATACATGGTTGTTTCAAATTGCTTGACCATGTCTCCTAGTACTAACAAGATAGACTATTATTCTAAATTCTTATTCTTCTATTTTAGGCCCTTGATAGTAAATTTTAGCTATTATGAATGTGTTTAGGCCAAATCCAAGCCATCTTATTCATAAATTAGATATTTAGTTGGACTTTGTTTCTCCTTCTGATTCAAATTAGTCAGAGGTTCTAGCTTCTCATATGTCACCTCTTCACCACCTTCTATGACTACTTTCTCAGTCACTCTTTGGAAACTGGTAGTATTTGGATCATCCATGACTCCAAATTTTGATTAGGTCACATGTGGGATAGGGACATCCATTTTTGATGGAGTTGTTGAACCATTTGGTGTAGCTAGTCTCCTTGTTTCCTCTTCTTACATAGAAATAATCCATGGCTTAAGCTCTTGATGCACAAGAATGTTAATAACTTTCATCATAACATAATGATGATGCATAGTAAGTAATCTCTCTAATAGAGGTTCATAAAAGAACCATTATGGAAAATTAGGGACATACAATATGTTTTCTTTATTAAATAGATTGACTTCACTTAAAGGAGTAGTGATATCCACTTTAGGTCTCTTTCTCTTTGAGACAATCGATGTCTCATCTTTCCTTTTTAGAGGATTGACAACCACCAAGTCCAATTCTTTTTATTTTCCCTTTTCTTCATTGACTTCCTCAACATTTGTCTCTTCTTCATCTGAATCTATATAATATGCCATGGATAAAATATTTAATGCATCTTTAACAATTTCATTAGGATCAAGGGATATTATATGATCCTTCTATAAAGGTAGATCCTGCTATGCTCTCTTGGATGATTCAAGGATTGATGAGATTGAGAGAATTTCAGTTGGACTTTTCTCCTCAGGCCTATGCTCTATGTATTTCTTAGCTTGTGAGATGATTGATGGAGGTTTAGAAGGTTTACCGCTGATCAAATGATATTACATGTGTCCCAACTACCATCTATCATCCATTTTTGATTTCTCCCTAATCTTGACTTAGGCCTTAGGTTATGTTTCTTGAACCTTTTAGTGACTTGAAATTTAGTATATACCTTGGTTTATATGGGATAAAAGGAACTAGGATCATGTTTACAAGGTACATTCAACATTATTTTATATTTTAAATGCTCCTTAACCTTTCCATAGGGTCCCACTATCTAAGTTCAACAATCTATAAATTGAAAGATTATCTATGCTTTAATGTTACCTCAATGTGATCCCACTATCTAAATATTGTCTTTCCAATAGTCATTGGGAGGTCATGAAGGATCCCCCTCTTTTTAGCCTTATAAAGACCATCAACACCATGGAATAATTGATAGGATACCTCTTGCTCACTCAACTTATCAGTATTATGGACATGTTGCTTGAGAGTTGAATTATGGGTCCCCTCAATCCTAATGATTATATAATATAGATACAAACATATATCTCCCATTAATTCTATATATTTATTAATTATAGGGCATACTATCTCTATGGGAATGTCAGTTATATCTTCACTCAGAGATAGGTACACATAATCAAATATGAACTAAATATGATCCCTATATTTAAAGATGTGTAACTTTTAATAGTACTATCAAAAAATCTAGGTTCCACTTGGATACCATTCCCTTTGATAGGGAATTTTTTTATTACACATAGGGCATCTAGGAGGTAAGACATCATATAAAACTAATTTTTATTCTTATGCTTAGTTGTATAGATTTGTCTACTCAATGATATATTGATTATCTCACCCAAAGGAGGGACAATTACCTTTTCAACAATAAATTAGACCATATGCACCCATACTAGGTCTACATACATAGTGTTTGCATTTCCACAAAACTTGTTCAACATTATCATTATCATCCTAACCCTTGGTCTAGACTAGCTGATAGGAATGTTCTTATTGAGGTCTAAAAAGACTTGGTTTCCAAAATATAAACACATGGTAAGGGTATCCATCAAATTATGTCCTGTAGCCCAAGAATTTATAAAGGCTAGGTCAATTTGGGGTTTAGGCAAATTATAATAGGATTCAAATGCAATAACAAAAATTTAAGCCCTTTCATGTGATTGTGTTCATTAATTAACATGCCCTTATTTATCTTAGCTTCCTTAAAAATGAGAGCAAGAATATTAATTCAATGAAGAACCTCTAGTTTCATTACTAAATAATGTAGATCAGTCATTTGGATTACTATGATGTCATCATATAGTCTCTTGGCAGAGATATTCTTATCTTCATCCATGGTAATGGCTAGTTAGTTCTTAATGGTCTAGAACAATTTAGACCAATTGATATCACCTATGTTTAAATTATTGGAATCAAAATTGGTGTCCTTGAACACACATCCCTCAGTGTATATTATCAAATATAGCTTTGCATCCTCCTTTGAAGCATGTTTGTGGATCATCACTGATTGAATTATGCAATTATAGGCAATAATCTAGATTTTTTGGCTCAATTATAGTGAATACAAAGATAATTATAGAAATTTGTACACTTTTACAAATTTTGGGAGGTTTAAATAGAGATTCAATGGTGGTAATCAATTTCAAATTATGAGTTTTCCTAACTTATATTTCACTCAGATTGCACATTTATAAATTTTCCCTCTCAGGTCCATAATATCTCCAAATATGACATGTTCTTCATATGTGGCATTGCCATGTTACACAATTCATTAATTTTTAAAATGTGACCATTTGTTGATTTTGGACACATGTCACCTTTGTGTATAATCCTGAGGTTTGATTAAATTTTCACCATTGATCTCATGTGAAGCTTCCTAACCTTATCTTCATCATGGGCCATTAATTTTTATTAAGACCTCTAAGATCATGACACTTTTCAACTTCACAGGATCTAAACATACCCTATAGTGAGACTTCATCACTTGAATGCCTTTGTGCCATGTGGTAACTTCTTGCTTAGTCTAAGCCTTGATTTCTTAACCTACTTTGCATCATTGATCTTGATCTAGGAGTTTGAATGCTATTCATCGATAGCTATAAAATTCATCATGGTTTTCATGCATGTCACCACCATGTTTGATATCAACCCTTTAAAAATTCTACCTTCATTCATGCCATCAATATATTAGATGCATGATCGATAGTGGATTGTTGATTTGCTTTATCATTGGAATTGTTGACCCATGCTCACTAGTGGATCTATTACCACTTTATCAAGATCTTGCCACTTGCCCTTCTCACATTCTTTTGCAATACCTTTGATGTTTTAGTTCCTCACTTGCTATTAGATATTCATTACATGAAAAAACACTCATTATCAACCAATCCTTTCGACTTATTGACTTCAATCTTTTCCCATGCATAGTTGATCTTAGTTTTGGGTTAAGAGTTCCTAACACTTGGCATCTTTGATTTTAATTAAAAATTATGGACATAAAATCAAAGACATTATCTCTTAGGACATATATACTTAATATAAAATTTTAGACTAAGGTCTTAGTTTTATTAATAAATACAATTAGTAAAACTTAGGATAAAATTTAAACCAAGTATAAAATATAATAAAGTACTCCTGCATAAATATGATCCCATGTAAATTCAAATTTATTTCAAAAAAAACTTAGGATTATATAATTTAGACTAAGGATATTTAGAATTATTCAAACATGGGTTTAATCATTCAATTGTGAACTAATTATAATAAATAAGAACTAATTGAGATCATATTATTGAACCAACTAAGTGTTAATTTGTCATTTAAATCATAAAAACCTAAAAAATGATTATTCAAATGGGACTCCATTAAACCTGCACATGGAACACAAGAATCTTGTTAAAAACATTAGATAAAGTTAAATAAAGACAATATGCTAACATGTCAATGAAAGATGAAGCAAAACTTGATATTTAATAATTCAATCATGTTAAGTGGGATGTTTAATTTAAATTGTAAATTTACATGATTTGAACAAGGGTCTTCATTTCCAAAAATGGGGGTATGTTGACCTCAACACATATAAGAAATCATACATATAAGACACATGAGGCATGAAAAGTAGGCCAAGGGGCTACAATAGAATGGACATGGGCACATATCACTAAATTTGATAAATTAAGACATATAAGGACATGTTAAAATGTCCACAAACACAAGAAACAAAGAAGTTGGCTTAGATCCACATAGAAGGACATGTTCAAATGTCTGCCTACACAATTAGGAAAAACACACACAAGGACATAGGCACATATCCAAAGCATACATACTATAAATAGAAGTGACATAGATCCAAAGAATAATGGAATATTCAAATGCCCTCAAATAGAAGTATATAAATAGAATCAAGTATAAACTAGGTAGGATAGAAATGAAAGTATACTTGAATATGGAATGCAAATCTACGTAAGATCTATGATGTACATATGTAAAGTCTAAATTAGTAATAGTTGGTAAAAAAATATGAGTAAGAATAGCATGATCAATATGAAGATATAACAATGCTAAAGCTGGGATGTAGAGTATAAAAGGATAAAATATGGTAATTGAAATTGTGTATAAGATGCCCGTAGTGTCAATAAATTATCAAGTGAAGACCTATGTATCAGTGTATATGCCCCAAGTGGGTAGATAATAGAAATTCTAGATTAGTGTAGTATACCTGAGTCCTATAAGCTATATGTAAGCACTCAACAAGAAAATTTATATATGTATGTATGATAAAAATGACTATACTTGGATAACAAGCATATGCAGTGTGTGGAAAATATGATAAATGCAAACATAGCAATGCATATAATCTATAATTTTGTGTTTTTCGAGTAATATTTGAATTTTTTTGTTTATGAAATATTATATTATTTTTTGTGTATTTTGAAATATTGGGTTATTTTATGTGTTTTCTTTAAATAAGATACATACAAGCAGTATGAATAAGAAATTGCTAAGATTTTGTATGTAAAATCTTCTTATATGCATGATGTTCAATGGGTTTTTTTATCACCTTTCCATCAAGTGAATCTAGATGGTATACCTTTGGGCTAAACTTTTATGTGATTATGTATAGTCCCAACCAATTTGGTTTAAACTTTCCTTTGTTCTCTTCCTTGGCATTGACATTTTTGATATTTTATTTTGAAACTAAATCATTGACATTGAGTTCCCTAGTTTGGACATGATTAATTTAGGTCCTCCAGATTCATTTTTGATATGCCCTAAGATGCTCAATGGCTTGAATGCACAAGGGATCCAACCTTTCTAGTTCATGGAGATATATCTCTTTATAATAATCATATATAATGAGACCTTTTAAAGAGATCTATAAGGAAGGGATTTATAAAGTAGTTGGATAACTAATTATGTGCCATATACTAATGAATAATGAGTAGCTCATATCAGTGTGTGTATATTGGTGTAATAATCCCATTGTGTATAGATGACTTAATTATGATAGTCATCATCACATTTGGTAATTATTTTGTTAAGAATACTTTTGATTGTCTTTTTTGAAGATTTTGCTTGACTATTACCCTGTGGGTAATACAAATTAGAGAATGTGTGTTAGATTTTGTATTTGGCACAGAAAAATTCATTGTTTTATTATTGAAAGAGGTTCCCTTTATCTATGATAATGGCCATATGGAGGCCAAATTAGGAAATAATATTGGTCTTGAGAAAATGACGTATATCTTCTCACTGTATGGATTTTAATGGTATGCCTTCCAACTATTTTTTAAAATATTTTGTAGTTGTGATAATGAATTTGTGACCCCCTATAGATTTTGTGCTATCTTATCAATCAGATCAAAACCCCATAGTATGAATGACCAAAGGGATATGATAGATTGTAGTTGTTTTTAAGGTACATGTTTTAGGTTGCTATGGCATTAACATTTTTTGTATAACTTATCATATTACTAGCATTCTTATTCCATGGTTGGCCAATAGTAACCTTGTCTAAGTAACTTATGTCACATTTATTTAACACAAAAATGACCACCACATTAACTATTGTGTACCAATCTGATAGCCAACTTAGCTTCCTCAACTATCAAGCATCAGAATAAGTGTCCCTCAAAATGTATTTTGAATAATTCCCCACCAATAATGACATATCAAAGGGAGTTTTGTTATTATTTACACTTTTTATTTCTTTTGAAAGTATTAGGTGTAATAGATTTATATAAAAAATTGTACATTTTAGAAAACCATTTAGATGGTATTGTGTTAGAAGTGGTAACTAGAACCATTAGAGATACGAGGTCCATGTGGGACACTAATAAAGATTGTAATTATTTTATAGTGAAAAGAGACTAGTATTTATCTATGCCAATAGGGATTAATGATGTGACACTAGCCATTGTATCAACATGATAATTATCTTCACATGCAATGTGTTTTATAGATAAATATTCAAACTAATCCTATAGATATTGAGCCATATTATTGTATGGAATTAGGCATTCTTCTTTGGTTTGGTATATATCTATAAATTAATTGTGTGTCCCAATAAAATTTAATTTATTTGATTTGGAGAGCTTGAGATACTTGAAGGCCTAAGACAAGAGCTTCATATCCTATGATGTTGTTGGTGTATGAAAAACTAAGTCTATAAGTGAGGGCTAGTGTGTGCCCAATTGTATCAATGAAAACAATTCCATATCCTACATTAGATGCACATATATAATCATCAAATAAAATTGTCCACGTATCATAATTGGTATTATATGCTATGAATTCATCTATGGGATCATCATTAATAGGATTTATATCTAATAATGGGGCTATTGAAAATTGATATGAATTATCTTTCCTTTTACTAACTTTTTATACAATGATATTAAAGTAAAATTAGGTGAATGACGTCACCCATTTTGAAATACAACATGAGAGATGTGGTTTTGACATGAGGAATTTTAAATGATTGACTTTTATAATGACTTGTGTCTAATTATTAATCATATAGTGTCATAGCTTTTTATTATAAAATACTTGTGCTAAAAAAAGCTTTTTGAATACTAGATAATTTATTTCATAATCAACAAGTGTATTATTGATGTGGTAAATGGAACACCTCTTTATGTTGATCGTCATGATGTGTTTAGAGTGTACCAAGTGCATGATATATTTATGAGAGGTAAATTATAAGTGGCTTATTAGGTTCTGGTAGGACTAAAATAGATGGGTTTTTCAAGTATTGTTTAAGTGTGTCAAAGGTTATTTGACATGTGATGTACCATTAAAATTTTACATCCTTTTTAAGTAATATGGGGAATTATTGGGTCTTATTTATGATTTTTGCCATAAATTGATGCATTTCCTAAATGTTTCCTTGGAGGGAGTGAAGTTACTTTAAAATTTGTTAAGAGGAGGAATATCCATGATTACTTTGACTTTCTTGGGGTTAAAATCAATGTCATGTTAGGATATTATGAATCCCAAAATTTTACTCAATGAAACCCCAAATATACATTTCTTGGGATTGAGTCGCACATTATATTTTTTTATTCTCTCTTAAATTTGTCATAAATATATTGCATGATATTATCACTCTTTTGATTTTGAAATCAAATCATCAACATAATCTTCAACTATCTTATGAATGAGATCTTGAAAAATATGTGTCATTATCCATTGGTATGTTTCATCTATGTTTTTTTAATCCAAAAGGCATGAATATAAATCATAAATTTCCCTATGTTGTAAAATAAATATTTTCTTGGTCTTATTCATTGATCTTAATTTGATTTTACATGAAAAAAACATCCATACAAGAGAGCATCTCATAACTTGTTATGGAGTTTATTATCATATCAATTTTTGGTATGGGAAATTCATCCTTAATATGTGCTTTGTTTAGGTCTCTGTAATCACAACCTTGAATTTGGCCATTAGAATTTATAATAGGAATAATATTAGAAACCCATTATGGATGAGAAAATCATAAAATTAAACTAGCAACCAATAGCTTTTGGATCTCATATTTGACTAAAAGAGAAACCTTGATGTGAAGTTTTTGAACCTTTTTTTTAAATGGTTTGGCATCAAGATATAGTGTAATTATATGTACTATGATTGAGGGATCAATGACTAGCATATTGAGATAAGCCTAGGTAAATACTTACAAAAAATATTTTAAAATCTAGTGAATATTCATTTATTTAATTTATGAAAATAAATAGCCAATAGTATGATATGAGAATAAATATATATGCCATAATTGAATTTGATTTCTCTTCATTAAGTAACCTAGATCAATCCATAGTGTATCATGTTGTATGGATAGTATCATATGTATCAGGTAACATATCATCTGAGTCATCTGAATGCTCACCAAAATATGTCTGGGAACTCATGTAATGAGGAAACATATTTTTATGATAGAAGGAATGGAAATCCTCATATGCACCCAAGATTTGTAAGAGAGCCTTATCATTAGTGAACTCA
The DNA here is from genome assembly GCA_037957365.1 of Torreya grandis. Taxonomy (NCBI): domain Eukaryota; kingdom Viridiplantae; phylum Streptophyta; class Pinopsida; order Cupressales; family Taxaceae; genus Torreya; species Torreya grandis. The sequence continues at coordinate 867,740 of JARHVA010004834.1, forward strand.
TCAAAAGTCCATATATTTGGAGAACTTGTATTGTTGATAACATTAGGGTAAATAACTAAGAATGTAGAAACATAGTTTATTGTATCATTTACCCATGTAAAATGTGTACAAAATGTGATATGCTTAGAATTACAGTGATAGGACTTGTCATTGGATGTCTTATGTCTATACCCAAGTCCTTGTCTACCCTATTGAACATATGTTTCAATGGGATTAAGGATTACTTGCTCATGTTTCTCAAGGCCCTATCCTATGTAACACATCTTTTGTAAATATCTCAATGCAAAAAGAGAGGTGAAATTATTATGTTATTTACTAGAAGTAGCCAGGGTAGTGATAGGCATAATTTGAATAGTATACTAGAGTGGTGCTGAATCAAAATCCATGCGAGGTATATAATTATGTGAAGGATATATATGTTGAAAATACTTGAATGGTTATTTATTCATAGGGAATGTATAGATGTGACCTTTATATCTATATTCTAAACATTCATGTAAAGTGGATGTAATTGTGTACATGTCATAAATCAATTATATTCCAAGTAAGATATTGTAATTAATATCATAAGTCATAACTTTACATGTGGTTGGTAGTGTTTTAGGAACTAATGTAAGGTTTAGTATGATTTAACCCAAGACTTTTCATGGAATATTATCAAACCCTCAGATATTCATATTAGAGGAATCTAAATCCTTAGCATGTATATTAAGAAGTTGAAGAAAAGAAATATTAAAATTATTTAACTCTAATCCTTTATCAACTAAACCCATTTGACACCTAACTTGTTAATTATTGATGAAACATAGAGAGTTAAGTGTAAATATATGATGTGATGAGGTGGGATATCTTCCCTCTCAAAATAAACATGCTCTTATGTCCATTTCATAGTATTAATTATAGAAGAAACATAAGCTAGAAAATATGTTTGAGGAACTTGAGTGGCATGGAATGTATCATAAAAAATGTATTTGTATGTGTCATAATGTTTTAAGATATCTAATATGGAAACTGTAGATAAATAAGTACAACTATAATCACCAAATCTATAGTCATGGGTGTCATTCACCTATCAAACTTTGGGACCACATGTGCACATCATAACTTGGACCATAAGGTACACTAATAGTGTAGTATTAGTAGAGGCAGGATGGTAGCTAGATGTGTGTGATAGAGAAAGATGATTCATAAGAAGGGCCAATGATGTTTCTTTATGTCTAGAAGTGATAGGGAAGGAATCAAAGTGAGCTAAATAATAAATTCATCTAAAATAGACTTGTTAATTTTAGGTAGTGAAGTTGCTATCTTATGCAATGTATTCTCTATGTGATTAAATATTGGTATCTTAATTGAATTCAACATAAGATAAAGATCATGTGCTAAATAAATAGTGAAAAATTACAAGCACCTTAATTGATATAAAGCATCATGTATACATGTGTTTATGTGTTTTCTAAGTTCATTCTAAATTAAATGGAACAAGCATGCAAATGAAAGTACTAAAATTTGCCACAAAAAGAGATACACCTCTTCTATCATTATTATTATGATTAGATCAAATAAAATTAAAAAATTATGGATTTGTAATTTGAATAATGGAAATTCAAACCCTAGGGTTATCTAAGATTAGGGTTTTTGCAATGTTTGAATTAAGTCACGCTAACCAAATGGTTTGTGCAATGTTTGAAGTGAGTTTAATTTTTAAATTTGTTAAAGAGATAAGTATACTAAATTAGGTAAATAATGTGAAATAAATGCATCCACTTATTTGTTTAAAAATTGACTAACATTGACTTTTCTAAAAATATAAATAAATAATGCAAGTAATGACTTCGATGTATAAAACCTTAAATAGATGATCTAAGTGTTTTAAATTAGATCCCAATGTCATAAAACCTTATGGATAGTAGTGCCATAATTGGCAAAGTGGTGGTAGTGTCCTAATAATGGTGGTAGTGTCCTATGTCTAGGACTATCTTGAGCTTTTCGGTGTACTTATGTCTAGATCTCTAGGGTTTTTTCATATTTTCATGAGTTTTAAAACCTTGTATTTTTTATATAATGACTAATTTATTATTTAAACCCTAATCCTCCATATAACTAGATCATGAGCTAAAAAGTGTGTTTGTTAGTAGGGTAGTCTAGATATCCTCAACACCCTTATGTGAAGAGATTTGCCTATATACCAATTATCTAAGGAGGGATCAAGCCCTATTTAGTTATCCCCACCTAAGTGCTAGAGTGATGCTAGTATGATAGTGGCCTTGAGTGTCTTAAATGTTCTTAAGATTGGAAATTTAGAAAATATGAGCTTAGGGATGCTATAAATGGTAGTTTGCAAAAGTAGGGAAGAATAGGGATTGATAACCTTAATTATGTTCAACTTTTTTTGTGTTTGAATGTGTATTATTTCATCTAATTTACATCTAGTGTTTATAAGACTAAAATTCATGTATATATACTGTAATGTTACTTGTTTGGGTGATAAAATATGTCTAGGTTGACCTTTAGAGGATGTAGTTTTGAAAATATATACATTTTGGAAATGTTGGGGCAAAGTACATTAGTTCCATTTTGGGGACACGAGCACCACATGACACTAGTGTCCTTATTATGGAGTTAGTGTCTAGTTGGTAAAACACTAGGCATGGAGGGATATAATTAAGAAATGAGGATATATGACTACTTTAGAGATGACTAGGGACAATTGTGTCCCACAAAAAGGACATATAAGTTTTAAAATAGGCTCTAGTATAGGTATTGGGATAATTTATGGATATTTAGTCTCAATTAGCACTCCTGGCACTCAAATACCACTTTTTAGTGATTACATAGATTATTTTTTATGGTTTCTAGATTAGTTTTATTAAAATTATAGAATAGATCAACTAATTTTCTATACTATAATTATAAAAGACATTCCAAAAACAAGGGGATAATATAAAAAGAAGCACAATTGGTATTCACAAGGATTTGCTACAACATTACTTTTGCTTTCGGGATTGAGGTATGTGTTATGACTAAATTATGTTCTTTTGGAATGAGTGAGTTTGTTATAACTTTAGGATTTACTTTGATATACTCATGTAAATTCTATAAAGACTTTCTATTTCCAAAGATAAACTATAATATTACAAGCTAAAAATTGGATGAGATAATAAACATGTAAATGGATGCACATTAGCAAGGATGTATTAACTAGAATAAGTTTTCTTATACATATTCCTAGTTAATGTTGGTTTCAAATCTTTCTTATGTTTGTGTTTCAATAAAATATGAACTTATAGAAAATGGGTGATTCAAGTAACCTCTATTGGGTATATATATGCATGGATGGTAGTAAATCAAGGCTTAGAGTGGAAATAAAGATATCTGTGTCAGGGCTTTGGAGCCTAGATGGTATCAAATCAATTCCCAAAATTCCCTTAATTTTTGATTAATGAAACCTATAGTTTTTATCAAATACTTTGAAAAATTATCATAACAAGAAAAAATAGAATTTCATAAAATCACACATTGATCCAAGGAATATAAAGGGTTAGTATGTTGCATGGGAAAGTGAGTCATTTTTAGGGACTAGTTTACTTATTATTTTCTTGTTAGAGACAAAATTATATTATGATATATTACTAAGATTTTAGGTTATCAAATACTCAATAGTATTCCACCACTAAGTCACCATTTTTATGCCCTAGAATACACACCCCAATTCTTAAAATCAAATAGAGACTAACTATTTTTTGAATATCTTTATTTAAGGTCCTATAAGCCTTATATATTCATGAAATTAGTTTTAATATGCAAAATTTTAAGGTTATCCTCAATATATAAATTTATAGAAGTTTGAATTATGAAAATCAAAGCTTATATGTTGATTATGATTTATTTTAAACCTTGGGTTTTCATATTTCTTCTTTAAACTAGACTTTATTAATTTTATGGATGAATAAAACTAATGTGTTTCAACCTATTTTCTATTTAATTTTTTGTATGTTCATAATACTATTGACAAGGTCTTACAAATTATTCACATACTGGACCTACTTTTATTTTTCAATACTAGGAAAGTTATAAGTATGACATTACTTAGAGTCCATTAGCATTTACAGAATATTTTAAGTCTCTAAAGTTCTTGATATTTTAGACCTTGACATATGATATTACTATGTTACCTAAAAATTACAACAATTTGATGAAAATTCTATACTTTATCGATAGTCAGGTCACCACATGACTTAAACATGGTAAAACCAGGTTTATTTAGATCAATTTTTTTTTCAAATAAAATTCTAAGTCTTTAAAGTTAAAGATCTCCTGAGAATGTGTCATGCAATGTAATTTCATGAACCTAGAACTATGGGAGTTCAAATCAATGTTAATCATCAAATGGTCATAAGGTTCCACTATTATGATATGTGCATGAATAATTATATCCTCATGAATTACAAATTGAGATAATATATAAAACATAAATAAAACAACTAAAAAAATTAAATCAAACCATGCACAAAAAGAAAAATTGATATAACATGGTTCACCAATTTGGCTACGTCTATAGAGAAATTGTCTAGCTTTATCATTACAGCATGTTCATAGAGAATACACTCTCTACTCTTCTATATATGCATATTAACAAAATCAATCTTTCAACCAATATTGTAACAAGAATTCACTAAGTCCTCACACCTCTTCACCTATCTAAAAGAATGCAACATAATGTATCATCTTTTTCTTAGATTTTTTTCTCTTAATTTCTTGTATACATATTACAAAGGAGAGAATAAACATATATAGAAAATTAAAAATGAGAGGGAGAAATTAAGGAGAGAGAAATAATTATTCACCATATCAATGTGGGATAAAACCAAAACTATTGGACATGCTTGAATCTATATGCTTGAGTCAAAAATAGGTGGCATCTTCATGATGCCCCTTGACTTCCTCCATGTGCTTCCAAAATGAGTAGGAATCTCCTTTTTAATTTGTTCCCACTTCAATCAAGAATAATTACTTGATTCCCCACTATCCCATGTACACACACATTCCTTTACAAGGTTATAATCACCTTTTAACTTATTCAAAAGGACTTCACATGTTATATATTCCTTGTCTTCCATTATCACCGAAATACAAAAGCATGTGAATTTAAAATTGATAAAAATGTCACATTATGGAGTGTTATGCCCCACTCCATCACATTGGTAATCCTACATGGGCTATTCCACATCACTAATAACCATATCTCTTGTATGTCACCTCATCATGCCACATCACTATAAATAGTACCCGTACATAGTAATCACAAATAGATATTTATGAATAATGACTTTAGACTTAAAAGTTATCCCACTTAAATTTAGTATTCATAACTTTTGTCTATTTCATCCACTGAACCAATTTCTCATTTTGATCTTCTTTATCCATAGAGACCAATTGAAGTTGAACATAAATTCAACTTCACTTTTATAACCACCTTTGTCATAATGTTTGTAGGATTCTCACTAGTATGAATATTTTCCATCTTTAGTTGTTCTTCCTCCAATACTATTCAGATGAAGTGATACCACAACTAAATGTATCATGGAGTGAAAATTTGAGTTCTTTGCTAAGTGAATGGCACTCTGATTGTCACTAAAAAGTATCCCTTTTCCTTGTTGGTGTCCCAAATCCTTCATCAACCTCTATATCCATATTATTTCCTTGATTTATTCTATATCATCAACATACTCAGCCTATATGGTATAAAGTGCCACCACTTTCTATAGATGTGATATCCAACTCACCATTATACTACCCATAATAAAAACATACCTAGTAGTGCTTATCCTACCATCTAAATCTCCTCTTATGTCGGAAACTATTTATCCATATAGAGTAACATTTGATCCACCATAACATAAAAGTAAATGTATGGTCCCTCTCAGGTAGTGAATAATCTACTTCACTGCCTACCAGTGTTCCTTTCTTGGATTACTCATGAATCTACTCACCACTCCCACTACATGGTAATGTCAGGCCTCATACACACCATTACATACATTAATATTAAAAATTTTGATGATTAAGGTGTCTTGGACATTTTATTCCTCTCTTCTTCTATCTTGGGACATTGATCCTTTATTAACTTTAAATGGCTCAACAAATATTTTTCAACTAGTTTTGCATTTTGCATGCCAGACCTCTCTAATACTTTCTTGATGTACTCTCCCTATGAAAGTGTCAACCTCTAATTATTTATATCTCTATATATTCTCATCCCAAGGATATGTTTATTAGAACCAAGACTCTTCATATCAAAATAATATCCCAACTGTATCTCGCGTACATTAATATCTTTCATGTTAAAACCTACCACTAGCATGTCATCCACATATAAAAGTAGGATACTATCACTGTAATTTTCAAATATATTAAAACATACATAATGGTTATAATGACACCTTTAATAGATTTTATCCAACATAAAATGTTCAATCTTAATATACCATTACCTTGGAGCTTATTTAAGGCCATACAAGCTCTTCTTCAGTTTGCACACAAACTTTTCCTTACCCTTGAATTAAAAACCTTGTTCATGCTCTATGTATATCTCCTCATCCAAATCCCCATGAAGTAAATAAATATTCACACCCAAATATTCTAAATGTAGGTATTCAACTTCAAATATACTCAAAATATTTTGAATATAAATCATTTTAACAATGGGAGAAAATATTTCACCAAAATCTATACCTTTATTTTGTGTAAACCCTTTCACCACAAATTTGGATTTGTATTTATTTTAATCTCCATCCTCCTCCTTCAAATTATACACCCACTTTTTATGTAATGCCTTCTTTCCCTTTATAAGTGTCACAAAATCCCATGTTTGGTTCATCATGAGAGAGCCATACTCCTCATCCATAGTCAGCTCCCACTTCTTCTTGGTATCTACCTACATTGCTTCTCCATAAATCTTTGGCTTACCACCATCAGTAAGTAATAAATAGTTTAATGAAGGAGAAAAAAAATTTAGGTATTTTACTTACTTTAGTATATCTTCTCACAATAGGTGTTTTGGGTACCTATTGTTGTTGGACATTTTTCACTAGTACCTTTGGGACATCTTCATTTGTGATGTCTTCCAACATTGTGTATTCTTTCTTGGCTATGACTTCTTTATTTTCTAAAAAAAAATTATGTACATGAATTTTTCATTGAATATAACATCTCTACTCTCGATTATTTTCTTATCTTCTTCATTCCACAAATAAAATCCAAAGTCATTAGTACCATATCCAGTCAAATTACATTTTTGATATTTTGCCTCTAACTTGGACCTATTTTTTTTTTTATCAATATAAAGAAAAGGTTCACAACTAAAAACTTTAAAAAATGAATAGTCAACCTTCTTACCATTCCATTCCTCCTACGGTATACCACCATCCAAGAAATTTGAATGTCCTCTATTTATTAGGTACAAAGATGTATCAATTGCATCTGCTCAAAATTGTAATGGAAATCCTATATTCAACCTCATAGTCCTAACACATTCCATTATGGTTTTATTAATTATATTTTACACATCATTTTTTATGGTGTTCCTAGAACCATATTCTACCTAAGTATTCTATTAAGTGATTTTTTTTTTAGATTTTAAACTCCTTATTGTAGTATTCTCCACCATTATCTAACATGAGGCACTTGAGCTATAAACCTATTTCATTCTCAACTAAAGCTCTCCATCTCTTAAATGTGTCAAATACATCATATTTTTATTTTATGAAATAAACCCAAAAATTTATAGTTTCATCATCAATATAATATTACATAATACCTTGAACCACCAAGTGAAGATAACTAAGTGGGTCCCCATACATCTGTATGCATAAGCTCTAATTTCCTTATCTTATTGGATGGTCAAACTTTCATAAATTATACAAATTTTCCCCCACATATATAGATCTCACACAAGTCTTAGTTAATTTATTTGAGACCTAGAAAAATCTCCTTTGAATGAATGATATTCATTCCTTTCTCACTCATATGGCCAAGTCTATATTTCAACAAAGTTACATCTACACCTAAATTAGTTAAATCATAATATGAATTAATAATTACTATGGATAAATATAAATTTCCAACTTTATCACCTCTTATTACCACTAGAACACCCTTGGTACCTTTCCATGAGTCACCAGTAAAATTGCCCATAAAACTATCACTTCTAATTATCCTGCAAAAATTAGATTTCTCTTCATGCTTAGAACCTGCCTAACATCCTTAAGCATCAAGGTGTTCCCATTATGTAATTTAAATTGAACACTTCCTTTTCCAAAAATGTTAGAAGGTTCATAATCATCAAGGTAAACATGTCCAAAATTACCTTGAACATAATCTCTAAAATAATGTTTATGAGGAGTAGCATGAAAAGAAGAACTAGAATATAAAACCCAAAATTCATTAGCATTGTCTAGAGAAAGAATAATCATCTTGTAACACATCACCAGCTACATTTGCCTCTTTTTTTTACCTTTTATTTTATGATTCTTGGATGGTTTTCTAAGATTTCTTATTAGGAACTAGTAGTATATCTCTTTATGTCCTAGCTTCCCAAAGTACCAACAATCCAATTTACTTCTTAAATTTGATCTTAAGCTCCTCTTTAATTTTTCATGGCTTACTTTTCCTTTGTTCTTATGTCTCCCTCTATTCTCCACCATCAGTGCATTATCCAACATGAAAGTTTCACTAGTGCTTATCCTTCACATTTACTCGCTTAGGATCATACCCACCACATCCTCAAACTTAATTTTGGCATTGTTAGAGAAAGAGTTATTCACTACCATGTCCAAGCTATCCTAACTTTTAGGGAAAGAACATAAAATAAGGAGAGCCCTAACTACATCAACAAAGTCAATATTAATAGAATTTAGCTATCTTATAACCATATTAAAATCATTTAAATGATTTTTTATTAAACCATTTCTAGACATTCTCATATTAAATAGTTTCTTCATTAACAAAATTTTATTGAAAGCAAAGGGTTTTTCATATAACTTCCATAGAGTACTCATAACACTTTTTGTAGTCTTTTCTTGAAAATATTAAATTCTACTATTGATGCAAGACATAGATGAATGGTTTTGATTGCTTTCCTATCCAAAAACTCCTAATCTTCATTTGACATTGTTTTTGGTTTCTTGGTTTTGCCTTCTAAAAGAAAGTAGAGGTTTTCTTGAAATATGTAATCTTCCATTTACATATTTCATAATCTAAATTTTTATCCATTAAACTTATCCACATTTTATTTGCTATCATCTACCATAACTCCCACTCAAGCTATATCCTTAGCTTCCCATAATTCAATCTTCATCAACAAATAACCTTTGTTTTAATACTACTTGTTAGGATATATGCATGCATAGCTATATCCTCATGAATTTCAAACTAAAAAACAACTAATAAAACATAAGAAAACTATGCACAAAGGGAGACACTGATATAACTTTGTTCACTAATTTGGCTACATCAATAGATAAATTATATAGCTTTATAATTGTAGTAGTTACAAAGAGAATACACTTTCTACTCTTCTTTATATACTTATTCATAAACTCAATATTTGAACCACAATTGTAATAAGACTTAACTAAATCCTCACACATCTTCACATACATACAAGAATGCAACATAATGCATCAAATTTTTATTATCTTTCTTTTCTCTCTTACTTTCTTGCATATATATTTCAAAAGAGAGAATACACACACATACACACACACATAATTAGAAATGAGAGGGATAAATTAAGGAGAGAGAAATAATTTCACCAAATATCTATGTGGGACAAAAAAACACTATTGGGCATGCTTGAATCCATGTACTTGAGTCAAAATTAGGTGGCATCTTAATTATGCCCTTTGACTTCCTCCATGTGTTTCCAAAATGAGTTAGAATCTATTTTCCAATTCATCCCCCACTTCAATTAGGAATAGTGACTTAATGATCCACTATCCCATGTGTACACACATGCCTTAAAAAGGTTCCAATAACCTTTTCACTTATTCAAAAGGAATTCTCATGTCATATATTCCTTATCTTCCATTTTCACTAAAATATAAAAGCACACAAATTTAAAATTGACAAAATTATCACATAATGGAGTGGTACAACCCACTCTATAACATGTGATTTATCACATGTGGAATCTTACATGTGCCATTTCACATCACCAGCAACCATGTCACTTGCATGCCACCTCATCATGCCACATCACTATGAATAGTGCCTATGAATAGTACTCATGAATAGTGATTTATGAATAGTGACTTCACACTTAACATCCATAATTATAATAGTTTTATAAGTGAAATAATTACATTAAAATATTAAATATAAGGTTAAAACAAATCCTAATGGCCCCAAGGCCCTGTGGTCTAAGTGTTCCAAGGTTTCAAGCTCTAAGGATTTGACAGTTGACACAATTTCATTAGTCTAAAACCTTGAAAGTTTAAAATCAAGTTAATAACTTTAGGATTTTATGGCTCCAAGTATCCAAGTCTCCTTAATGCCAATACCTCACCATGCATAAAAAATTCATTAACCCATATCCTTATTAGGATCATACACATTTAAAAGTTTCAAACAATCAATGTCCTAAATTTTTGAGTTCTTACAGCTCTAAGAAAATTCGACATACTTAATCACATTACTCTGCAACCATGGAATATATAAAAAAAATGTCATAAATATAGAGACCCAAGTAAATGATAATTGGAAAAGTGTTATGATCTAGGATATGCATGGCTAAAGTGTGAATAAATAAGTTTGAAATGAAAGCATAATCTGGGAGTGAGAAATGGACACCTATCTTGAATAAGTTAATGGACATAAAAAGTCAATGAAAAGTGTCCATATGGAAAAAAAACCTGCCAAATTTTATTGGCACATTTAAATTTAAAATAAGAACAAAATCAAAAACCTTTATTCGCATTGAAGTCACACAAATTATGCATTCAAGGCACATGCCATTAATTGAAAATTGGAATCCTAAGCTCTCAAGTGACCAAAATCCCAAATATTTTAAACTACTTTTCAAAGAGAATTCTAATATTTTTTGAAGGGATTTCACATCCTAGGTTATTTAAATGGATTCTGCAAAAGAATCCCATGTACAAGTTCCTTGTGTATACTCCAATACTAGACATACTAAGTATATTGACATAATGCTCAATAAGAGTGCCCTAGATTTTAAATTACCATACTATTCATCCATATTGAATGAAGTGGACTCTATAAATCCATTATCTTCATAGGATTGACTATCCCCAAATGATATGTAATACATTGACAACCTACTACCAATCAAGACCATGGGACTTCATCAAGTAACAATAAAACTAGAGGTAATGCCTTATATCAATTTATTTCAAGATTTATTTTTTCAATGTTAATTATTCTAGAGACTGTTTACACCTTAATAAATGGTAAAATTTACTTACATATGTTTATTAAAGGAAATTTTATAGGTACCTTAGGATCCTAGTGCTTGAGGTAGCTTATAATCAAGTCTCAACCTATATATGGCTCAAGTACAACACTATAGACTAGAAATTGAAGTAATGGATAGTGGAAAGGCAAAACATTGAACCTTGATGGGGATATTTATTTCAAAAATATCATAAAATTCAATCTTGGCATCATAATATCCATGGACCCTTTGAGTATATTTTATGGCTTTTATAGCATCACTTATGTTCATGTGGAATGGGTTCTAATGTTAAACATTCTCTTGACTTTTGATAAAATTGTGGCCTTAAGAGAGATAATCAGTGTTAAATTAAAGACCCAAATGTAAAAACATGAATAAAGGCTAGATAATGTAAAATTTTATATGATTTCATACTTATTAGATGCAATCCTTGGGATAGTCCATAGATCCCATGGTAAACTATGGTAATCATCAAAAGAAAATGTAGATAATAAAATCAATTAAGATTATTAATTTTTATTTGTTTAGAGATATATGAATGAGATTAAAAGGATTTGTAAGTATATTCATCCTCATTTTTACCAATCCATCCATGAAACTTAGATGCCTAGAATATATAAGAATTTGAAAAAAAGCATAGAGAAATGGTGAATTAATGGTACTATCCAAATTGTACCATAATCTAAATTATAATAACAAGGGCACCTCCTTTATTTTTACCACACCATATTCCAAAAAATATTATAGATAAATATGTGACCCATCAATTTTAAAATATAATAAATGAAGAAATTAGACTCAAACATTAGAATTATTTCTAAAAAAAAAACCTTTTAAGCCTCAAACATCTCCAATTTATGGTAAGGGCACACTTTAACTACGTAGGGAAAATAAAACCTCACTAAAATATAGAGGTGTCACAATTCAGTGAATGGAACCCTAAAATATAAGATATAAATTGTATTCAATCCCTCAATTAAAATAAGGGGGTGACCATTACATATGGTCACTAAGAGTATGAGTATAATGTTATTATTATTAATGCATCAGATGGCCTGGAGATGTGGACCCACATGAAAGACAATCAAATGTCTATCATAGTTGTCTAATCCATTAATTATGACCCTGAAACTACCAAGGATCAAGAAAATAAAATGGTGAGTTAGGAAAATTAATTTTGGATCCATTAGTGGCCTTTAATACAACCTCTAGACTCAACAAGACAAGACCAAACTCCATATCCTACAATAGAATAAACTAATCCATAAAAGGGAGAGTCTAATGATAAATGGGAGGATAAATTACAAATAATAAAGTAAATTCTCATAGGTCTCCCTATTCCCCATATGGATTTCACACATAGAGTTGATACCACCATTTTGGGTACAACCTTAACACTTGATAAGATTACACCCCCTCAAGATAGGTATAAGATCACATTCTCTATGGCACCTATTCCTATACTTATAACAACTACATAAGTATATCTCACAACATTAGTTTAATATCCTTATTATATATCTCATCCAATCCTCCATACCTTAAATTATATAGGGTAATTCCATCTCCATAAATTACCACTAATGAAGGGGAATCTCCTTAGACACTCCTACTTTACCAATCTCCTCTTCATCCACTTTTACCGCCACCACTATTTTTCCACTCTCATTTCCTTTACAACCACCTATAGTAATATTACTTACTAATTTGGATTCTTAATTTTTTTCATCATCCCCTTCACTTCCTATTTATATTATGGCCACTCACCAAAGGAAGTTTAAAGTTATTCCATCATCCTAAAAAAATTAGCAAATAGAGGCAAAACCATCATTAGGTTTTACTACTACAGAATAATCCCTTGAAGAGGAGGAAGTAGAGGAAGAGTAACATGGGCATGTACTATCCTAATAATGAGGAGGAAAGAAATTAATAAATAATTTTGTGACCAAAACCAAGGTCAAGTAATGAGGGTTCCCTAATTTATGTAGAAGAGGAAGGATACTTAGAAAAGGTTGAAGCTATGAGCCTAAGAAGTTTCTAAGAAGAAGAAACTCCAACTAGAGCATTGAGCCAACAAATACTCACTAAAGAGGAAATAGAAATCATTAATATGGTTTTTTTTTCCCTTCTTCTTTTATTACTATAATAGATACTTCAATTATAGATTTACCTCTAGCCATTCTAGGGACACCATTGTCTTAGTTCAATTGATTCTCTTATTCTTTCAACATCCACAAAAATAAAGAATCCAAAGAAAAGAATATATTTTGAGAATTTAGTTTCAATTTATATTTTGTATCCTAAAGAGACACTAACTCCCCCTACTTATTTATCTCAAATTGATCTACCATTGCCACAATCGACACCTATGTAGTCAACCATAATGATAGTTATGAAAAATCCAAGCTTGACTCAATATGTGGTTGAAGTCACCCCACAAAGGGAATCCTCACCATGTTAATGTATTACCTATCAACCATTATAATTTATAATTAAAATAAGTGTTTCATTGTCACCTATAGTAATAAATCCCACTCATATGATCACTCCACCTTTTTCCTTTGAAGAGCCAAGTCAATCAGAAGAAGGGGAACTTATTTCTCCCTAATGGGTTAAAGAGTTGGATAGATAAATAGATGAGAGATATAATTTGGTCATCATTAAAATATCTACAGTCTCTAATCACTTTGATAAGTAGAGTGGCACCCTTTATAGGGTGAAACAGAGGAAGGAGGTGAACACAAATACAAGGGAATAAATTGAGTTTGAGCAAAGACAAAATCTATTTCCCTTACCCAAAAAGGGAAAAAATAATCCAATTGACCCAACATAGTAAATAGAGAATTTATTTTCTTTTGTTGATTTATCTAGAGAAGCAATAAAGTAAATTTATAATAACAAGGAGGAGGAATAACATTAAATACCATATAGATAATTATTCATTCCCCTTGGGAAATTATAGATAGTGCATAGAGTGCATCCACCAAGCTATACAACATTTTTAATAATATTCATGTCTCTAAAGGATAAAGCCAGTATGATAAAATGAATGTGCTTAAAACATGGTACCAACTAAAATAATATGATAAATTCTTACCTTTTGGTTTGGTGTTCAATAATTAGCACATTAAATCACTTGAACTTGAAGACCAACCAAGATTTTATATGGGCCGTAATTTATGTAACTACAAAAATAGATGGTGCTTTTAACTAGCATATATATATGAAGGCTTTGTTAGGACTTTTTTTAAGCCATGAAAATTAGGCCATAGAAATTTTTAGAGATATGAGGGTCACTAATGTGATTACCTATATTGGATAATTAGTCAACAAGTGCAATTTTGAGACACTCCTTAAATTAGTTGTAGATATATTCACGGAGGAAGTTTAGGGAACTATATATAATACTAATGATGATATCATGAAGTTAATCAATTTTTTTATGGATAGAGTAATAAAATTTGAATCCTTTGGAGTATATTTCAAGGGTTTGTAGGTGGAACACATAAGGTTGATGGCTGAAGTCATAAAAATATTCAAGCTTTCCATGCTCAATTTCACTATTATTAATAAGGATTTTTAGATAACACACACAATATATGATAAAATCAGAACCATAGAGGGAGCCTCAGGGTTGAAACCAAGCACATAGGTAATTATAAGTGTTGTCACATCATAAAATGATCCCCAATTTTATATATATGTAATCATGTATACTACAACAAGAATAATTTTAATTCCTTAAGGACTACAACATCTATTTCTATTTCTAAAATTTTCACTCAACCATTTTCCTCTATTAGTGGTACCACATCAATGTCACTCTAAATATGGATATGTAAGTTCATGTTTTAATTATGTTGAAAATGATGGTTATTAGTTTATTCAGTGTATATGTTGTATTTTATTTGAGTAATTCTATTTTATGTGAATGTTTTTATATATGCATGTTATGCATGATTCTAAAATAGAGTTCTATATTTAGGAATGTAAATTTATCCTTAACTTAAAAAATGAGGCATCCCTCCTAAATCGTATATATATTTGTATCCTCCCTATCCCAAAGGGAGGATAATAAATTATAAATATTCTTCTACAATTTATCTTAATGTGAAAACTTGATTATTTTCCAAACCTATGAATCTTGAAGGAAGTTATATCATTCTATTACCTTAGTATTTTATTTTTGCATGAGTTTTATTTTAAATATAGTTATCCATATTCTATTATTTCTAATTTTAGTACCTTTTGTGTATTAATCATAATCTCCCTTTGTAGATGTTCAATTAGAACCTCAAAAAAGGTAAAAACATTTGATTATATATGCTTTATTTTACCATATTTATATTTACTTGGACTCTTAATGACCTTTGATTATTGGTGTGATTATAGTATCTTTTAGTAGACATTGGTTCTTGATTGCTTGTCTAACCCTTGGTTCAAGATATAGTTTAGAAAAGTTTCATCTCATTTGGTTGACATGCCTTATTTTTCTTACCCTTCCTTTCTCTATTTTATGAGTTTATTTTGGTCATACCCACCTTGGGTTATATTGATTATCAATCCAATCATCTCAAATATATTTATATTCATATCCATAATTTAACCATCTATAGTAAACAACTAATCCATTAATTGTTATTCCACCGACATGTTTACAAAACTCAATACTCCACAACTCATTCCTTGGAGTTAATTTCTTTAAATAATCTTAAAATGTTATAAGTACCTTTTAAGGTTACCTGGTGTTCATAAAACCCACATCAATATGAATTAAATTGGTTCTATAAGGAGGGCCTATTTTTTCTCTTGAAAATAATCACTTGAGTTTCTTTAGATATATTTATAAGATTAACAAGGTCTACGTTAGAGACTAAATTGTTATACCCACCTTTACAAATCCATATAAAAATTAGGTCAGATAAAGGTGTCTTAAGAAGGCCCCAGGATCAATCATACTATCCAAATAGACAACCCTATTTTACTCTATGTCCAATGGTTAAAACTTGGCTAAATATTTCTATTATTAATTTCATTGGAGATGTGTATGATTTACCTAGAAACCTTGTAAAACATCTTCCTTCCTTTTCAACAAGGACATGGAATGCATATTATTTCACTTCACATTTAAATATATTGCCTATTGACTTATTTATTAATGTCCCAAGAGGTTCAATTACATTTTAGGATAAATGTCAAAACACCATTTTTTTGAGTTTATTTTGGCCAAGCCCACCTTATGTTAGATACATAATCAATCCACCCATCTCAAGTAGATGTAGATTTACATCCATAATCAAACCATCTATGGTAAATAATTACTCTGCTCATTATTATTCCACGAACAAGTTTTTTACAAATCCCAATACCCTCTAACTCATGTCTTGGAATGAATTTATTTGAACAATGTTGTACATGAAATTTTGATAAATTAGATTAAACTACCTAAATATGCAATTTAAACCTAGAATTTCAAACTACCTAATAAGATAGATTATGGAAGCAAATCAGAAACAATAAGATGAATCTTACCAATCCCTTGCTTCTCATATCCTCCCTCCAAGATATTCAAACCAATTAAGCTTGTGAATTACAAGGATTATAATCAAAATTTTGACATAGTGATGGTATGATCAATGATTATTGATTTGGCATGGAGATTGTATAGCTTTTTAGGATTTAATAGATGCTTATGATTGATAGTTATTAGATCATGGATATTCTAGTTAGTTCATAATTTATTTCAATGGAGCATTACAATTTTTTATATAAAAAAATAGGAAGTATCAATGGCTATATTTTAAAGTTGGGTTCTTAGGATTTATGGTGGAGGATTATGTTGGGAATTATAAATTCCTTAAAAGCCTCTAGAATAGAGGTTTAGAGAGTATTATAAAATTGGAGGATTCTAGAATCCTCTTCAAGACTAATTAGGATTAGATAGGGGATTAGGATGGGTGATTATATAAGTGATTAGGGACTAGGGGTGTAGGAGAGACTAATAATAGGCTTAGTATGTGGGTAGGTGGGCCATGGGAATTTTAAATTCCCAAATATTGAATAAGTGGGATTATGGTCGGATAAGACATGATTAGAGGGATTAATAGATTGGTGTGGATAATATAAGGTTAGTTAATGAAGAATATTAAAGGGGATATTAGATAAATGAAAAAAAGAGGTTAAATTAGGATGGAATTATGGAGATAACTAATATAATCAAAATTAGTGTCTACTAATAGCAATATTAATGATGATAAAGGAAGTGACTGAATTTAGGTGTATATATTTTGCCCCTATTTGAAAGGGAATTGTGAGAAAATTGTATTAGGAGTAATGGTATTTTAAAGAGAAACCATTTCATGGATGAATGTTGGAAAAAAATGTTAGTGGATATGATGCCCCTTTGAGGGGGCATGCATAGAATAATGAGATGGATGGCCACTCTAAATAAGAAATGAGGGGTGGGATATGATGGATATACAAGGGGATGGGAATTTAGATTTGAGATAAATGATGAATAAAATAAACTCAACTTGAGAAATGAGATACAAAGTGTTGATGCCCCTGGTAAAGACATATGAACAAGGAGTGGAAACATGATGATGAGAAGATAAAAGGATGTAAGCTTTTGACATATCCTAGGTAAGGATACATGTTAAAGAGAGATAAAGACCAAGATGATAAATGGTAGGATATATCAACATATACCAAGTAAGGACACATGTTCGGAGAGCATCATGCTAAAGATAAGGCAATGACTAGATAAGAATAATGATCAGTGTAGCTCAAAGCTAAAGTTGAGTGATATGATATGATCAAGTGATCAAATGATGAATGGGAAGAATTGGGTTACATGGTGTTGAAGAAATGAGCCACAATATGATTATATCCATAGTAAAGACACATGCCATGGAGTAAGAATTGATAATAAAGTTATGATTCAAGTTATGCCCCAATCAAAAGAGAAAACCATAAACTTTAAAGGAAGAATGGACCAATCAGTGATAATGAATGAGTAATTTAAAAAAAATGGATGTTGTAATATGTTAGGCCCAATCAATAGGTGTAAGTGATTGATGAAAATATTAGGGAGATGATTGTAGGGATGGTGGTTGATCATTAGATTGATTGATTAATGATTGATATTATAGCTAAAGGATTTGATAGAAGAGTTGGGGATGATTGGGGATAAAATAAATGTGATAAGAAATGATGGAGAAAGAGGAGAGAGTCATCAAGCTGACCTTAGGCATACCATGTGGCTGAGCACTACCAACATAGTCAAAAGAGACCTCAAGATAATATAGTTTAGACTAAATTAGAGGATGATGATGATGGATTAGGATATTAGGATGAATTGGAATATCAGGCATGTTAGTTATTAGATAGAGGATGGACTAATATACATGATGAGAGGTTAAACTGTTGACCATTAGATATTAGATGATATGTGAATGGATTTAGATGATTAGAGAAATAATGATAGTGTAGATGATCAAGCCAGCACAACTATAATAAAGCTCATCATAGTCTAAGTGATTTGATAGATATGGCACTTGAATATATGCCCTATGATATAAGTATGACTAAGGGGGCATTACACCAAAATACATGGGCAAATAGAAAATACTGCATCATTGAGGGCACCTAAAAACATCATTATGACTTTTGGTGTCATCATAGTAACCTTTTTCATTACCTCATAAACAAAAAGAGACAAGATACAACACAAACTAAAAAGACAATGACAATCAAATATTTACATGATGAGAATAATTTAAACAACGTAGCTAACACAAGTAACACACATAAGTATCTACATGTAATATCACAATGTCTTATCTAATAATGGTATGAATACTTGGGTGGTGGGGTAAACTAGGATGATCGTGATGTGATTATGGGTTTATAATAGACTTGGAATTCAGAATAGACTAATGATTATGATTAGGATTAGGACTTAGTTAAGGGTATGGATGTAGAAATGGATTTTGAACTAGATGGAGGACTAGGATGATGATTTGGATATGTGGACTTGGATTAGGATAGGTTAAAGAGTTGGGGATTTTTGATGAGAGATATAAAACTAATCAGGTGAAATTGAGAATAGGTCAATTTTAGCTCGATATAGAATATATTTTCCCCTAGTTTAGAATAAGAGGATGGATGATGTGATTGTGAAAGATGAAAGGCATGGAGATGGATGAGACTAGGGGAAAAGGCATAATACAAGACACCATAGACTATATTTGACTTTTTTTTTTTAAATTTTTTTTTGGGAATATTTCAAATTTTAGGGATTTTTAGAATTTATATGTACAATGCACAACTAGGGTTACTGACAAAGGAAACATGAAGCCTATCAACCTAGATAAAGATAGATGGGTGAAATAAAGGATGGGATGACAAAAGGGTGATGATGATGTTAGAAAAGGGATGAGGACAAAAGAAGAATGGACTAAGGATTGCTAATGAATATATTGTAAAATAATCATATATATAGTTGCCTGAGTGCCCATTAGAGGGTATGCCAAGATGATTCTAGAACATTTCTGAAGACACCTTCCATATTAGTACAAAGGTCAAGATGGGAAGGAATGATAGACTAGATACAAATAAGTGATATATGGACATATGGATAAATATGTTTGGACCATGACATGGATGGGGTTGGTAAGAAACCTGGGATATGACTATAGAGATAATTGAATTTTTCCCAAGTGTTGAGCTATAATGCAGATGATTATTTTATTTTACCATGATGATAGAGACTAGTTTTCATCATGGTACTTGCTTAAGGTGCAGATATATTGGTTTTCACCATTGAGCGAATGAATTTATATTTTATTTTATTATTAATTTTTTTTAAATTTTTAACTTTTTAGATAATAACTTGACTTATTGGATATGGGTACAAGATGCAAGATGAATAATTTTTTGTGATGTTCAACCAACACCTATTCTGAAGATATGTGAAGCTAGGACCATTCAATGGATGCTAGATTCTTGAATGTCCTGGTGGCCTTTATTGACTCTTTATTTAAAGTCCTCTAGACATCTCAATTAGGTGTTTTTGTAATCCCTATGAGTGATAATGTTGCATAGGGATTTGAGATATGGTATTTATGGGAGTATGTCTTGATTTTGATAATGGGATATAATAAGTGAATGAGGGATATGATCATGATGGGGAGTGAAAATGGGGTTTGAAAGTTACATACACCATTCGATATAGTGGAGGGGATTATTTAGATTGGTACAATGAGATTAAGGGATCCAAGACCTTTTGATTTTTTGATTCTTTTATTCAAACACTAAGAGGATGGTAGGATATATGATTATTAATTTTGACATTATTTTTATATACTAATTTATTATATTGATTTTGACTTTGGCTACCTCATGGTGCCTAGTTGTGGACTTCACTAGAGGGAAGTGAATTTTGATCGGATAAATGATTTTGATTTGTATATACCACTAGTAATTGAAGGATATGTATATTAGGGGATGATTATTTATGACTTGGATAATTATAAGAATCATCTTGAATTTGATTTATTATATTTAGATCAAATTGAGATTGATTATTCGATATGATTAATTTATTATGGGATTGGATCCTTGTATTTTTGGCACATAATATTTCATGCAGAGGGGAATTCAATGATGCATGTTCTTGTTCATCCCCTTCATAGAGTGGGATGTATGGATTATAGAGGAGAGGTGGATGATTAATAATGTGTGGTGGATTAAGGGGATAATGGGAAACATAGTCCTCATAAAGATCCCTAGGAACCATAGCCTTAATGTTAGAGAAAGTGTACTCAAAAATATCAAAAATATCACTAAGACTCTTGGAGGAATTAACAAATAAAGATGATTCACATCCATATTTATGATTTTTTATAGATAAAGCATCTAATAATTATGCTTCAATTTCATCGGTATTAGATAGATCAAGAGACATGCCTTTTTTTGGTGGACAATTGAGATATCTTTAAAGAGATTGGTGTCAACATGACCTTCATAACCTAAGGGGAATGATGATTCTGACATGATTTCTAATTTATATGTTGTTTCTAAACATGATCCTAACCATTCTAATGTAGAATATAACAAGGATGTTGATGAGGTGTTGTAGCCCATAGATGATTTTCTAGTAGGAACTATATGATTATCTACAAGTACCTCTTTCACCTTAGGTTTGTAAAGGGATTATTTAGGCTAAATGGATTTATGAATATGGGGGACATGATGTGAATGGATCATAGGGATGAATTATTTGAGGATGTGTGTAGGATGATTGGGACTAATCTCATGACCTTGGTTAAGGAGGGGAGAATATTGATGATGTTTAGGAATCAATTCTTGGCATACCCCTTATTGCACACTCCTAGGTATGGATGCAATAGATTCACCTTCAATTTCAATGATGCCATTATTGATTAAATTTTTTATATAATATCTAAATGGGAAACATATATTGATAGAATGCCTAAAAAATTTATAATATATACAAAATTATTTAGCTTGATACTATGAGGGCACATGTTTAACCAAATATAGAGGTCTTATTTTTAGGTAGACAATCATTCCTATAGATGTCAATTTCTAAAATGGGGTTTCCATAGGTATTTAGAGATGGGTATATTACATGCTGATAGTATTAGATTTAAGAGTGAAAATGTGTGATGGATATGTCATAATATGGGGGAGATGATGAGGTTGATAGCTTAGGCTTATCTTTGCTGGTAAGATGGGGGATTTATGATGGACTATGATTGGTAGATGGAAGATTTGACTATGGATGGGTATGGATTGGGTGTAAGGTGAGTTGGGTGGGGTCAATACTTTCAAGAAGCTATGTACCCATCTTAAGTATCCATGTGAGGACTACCCACTAGTTTTTATCAATATAATTATTAAACAAAGAAATTTTTGGATTAGGAATGTCATAACTAGGATTAGGACTAGTAGATGGTGGAATGAAATGTGATGGGGATGAGGGTTGATGAGGTATTAGTTTGGTAGGTGACCTTAGACTTAGGGGTTTAAATCATCAAAATGGTGGTCACTCATATCTAATATCCATAAAAGGTATGCATCCATATTAGCAAATATTTACTTATTAAATATGACAACATTATTACTTGTATAGTGAGGACTATGATTATAATAAATGGATAGTGGGGTCATTCATGATAGGATAGTATGTGAGTTAGGTGTATATAGGGAGCGTACATGAGAAATTAGTTTAGTAATGATGGGATAAATATGTATTTATAGGTAGATATCCATTTCTATATCTTGAAAATGGACTTCATCCTTGTTGAAACATATATATTGGTCCACAAGAATTGGGTCCAAATCCATATGGGTAGATGATGAATAGGTGGTGGTAAATGAAAATAGGGGGTTGATGTGAAAGTAGATATGCTATTTGAGAAAATTAAGTATGAATGACTGAGCTAGTGTGATTGGTGATGATGATGATGATCAGATAGACTAAATATATTAAGATATAAGACTAAGACCAAATCTCAGACTAATAGTATGACCTATTTACAATGCCTAGTTTTTAAAAAATCAAAAGGAACAAGGATTTAACTAGTTCCTAGACTTAAACTATCAAGATAATGATTCGATGGGTCTTAGTTATAAATAGGCAAGACAATTGGATTGATTATGATCAGATTCTTGGTTGAAACTAAAAAAGTGATAGTTTGATAATAGGGTATTAACTAAGTATGAAATATGATAAGATGATAGTGGACTAAAATGATAGGATGATATATAAGGATAAAAGGACTGGCTCAAGCCTTAGACTAATTTGATCAAGGTGGGATGAGATAGAATTATGTGATGAAGGATAGATGAAGGGATCAAGGATGATGGGATTTAAGATTGGGACTAGGGTAATGATTTAATGATGGTGAGTATGATTTGGACATGTGTGTGACCCAAAGAGACAACTATGCATATCATAGGATAAAATAAGATGAGGTTAGACTTATATTGGGATGATAATATAAGTATGTACAAGATAGGGTGATAAGATGTACAAGATAAGGAAGATCATACAATATATGATGATGTGTAAACGTGATGAGGATATACAATAACACTATGAATGTATAAGATATATAAGGTTATGATATAAAGAGCTTAGATATCTACGTATAGGTTTTTTGTGAAAGGTTGAATTAGTTCTTAAATAATACTGGTCTAACATGACACGCACCCAAGAAAGTATACCACAATCCTAAGATTAGTAAATTGATGGGTGCACTACTTGATGACCACACCATCTAATGGCTTCAAGAGTGAGGTTATAAGCCATTGAACCATTATAGTATTGACTAAATTCTATTATCCCTATCTACACATGATAGTAACTTGGGAGTTGATATTGACTCCAGTAGCTGATTTCTTGTTATGACCATAACGTCTTAAGCTAGGTTGAATGGGATATTTAGGGGCATCCTTGATATACACTAGTTACGATGGGTCCCAAGTCCATGTAAGGTGTTGTATAATACTTGGTTTATATAATTAACTCTTATACTTCATGTAATACCTATATAGGGTCAATTGTTTAGCCTAATTATAGTTATCCCTGATATTTATACTCTACTAGAATATTAAGTGTGGATTAGTGCGTGGAGGTGAAATCCATCATCATTATCCCCTTAAGACTATATCAAGTGTGTGGGTGTCAATTTAATATCATTTTACCCCTATAAAATAAAAATGGGAGGGTTTATTAGTAGTTTTCTATCCTTCAAGAATTTCAATAAGGACATAAGGAGGAAAGCATACACCATTATAGCCATATGATGATAAATAGGTAGGCTAAAAATATATTAATTAGATGTGAGATATATACAATATGAAAAACTATACAATAATAAACAACATGATTTAAACAAAGTGATTAAAATGATTGATAGTTTAAAACAAAATGATTTTTATGATGTTAAAATGTCTTTGATAGGCATCCTACAAGAAAATGATTAGAATTTTGGATTAGGATTTGTGAAAGGGGAACCTACAAGACACAGATGTTAGAAAAAATATATAACTTACAAGAGATGATGTTTAGACAAAGACCAAATTTATCCTATAAGAAAATATATTATAAAGTCAAAAATCACTTCTAGATTCACTCTTATAAGAATTAAAATGGTAGTTTAATATAATTTAATAAAAAACACTAATTATGATTTATCTCTATAACTTATTTGAGTGAGGGGCCACAATATAGGGGTATGGGGATGGTATCCATGAGTAGTGTCAAGGGGAAGTGCCCCTTGCAGGGTTAAGGGGAAACACCCCATATAGGATCAAGGGGCAGAGCCCCTTATGGTTCTAGGGGAAACACCCTAGGTAAATTCCCTATCATGCTATAGGATGAGGTTGAGGGTAAATTCACCCAATGATTAAGGTAATTTTTGGATTTTAGTATGCTTTTAATGACCTAAAATTAATTTAAAATGACTGTAAAATGAACTAAAAAGAATAATTTTGAAGGAAAAAATGAAGAGTAAAATTACAACTTGAGAGAAAAAAACCATAGATACATAGTCAGACTAATGTAATACTACAACCAAAAAGTGCAATATCATGACTTTTATGCAATATCATGACTATAAAATCATGATTTTGTAGAAAGTGACTAACTGCTAGTCGTTACTACATGGTTTTCTGTAAAACCATGATAGTTTTGGTAATATCATGGATTTTATTATGAAATCACAATTTTGTAATCTACAGTATTATAAGACAAAGATAAAAGTTGATATTTATATATTTAAACTTAAAATAAGACAAAAATATGTTTAATAATATGTACAAAGACTGAAAATATGTATAGAAGCTAAATATGAACAAAAGGTATTTAAAATGTTTTTAGCCTAATCCCTAGATTATTGAAATTTCATCAAGATGATAATGCTAGAATTATGAAAAATGACTTAAATTAAGATAAAGTATCTAATTCATATTATATATTATTGTAGAAAGTTATAAAAAGGAGTAACAGTAGAATTTTGATTTTTTTTCAAATGGTCATGCTTTCCTGCACATAGAACATAGCTTTTACTATCCCTGCAAGACATAAAAATTGATATAAACTTGCAAATGATGAAATATTTAAAAAAAATTAACTATATTTGATTATAGATAATAACCTAAAAAAATGTAAGTTAAATAATAAAACCACAATTTTTAATACAAAATCTCTAGTCACAAATTACTAATATTGTGAAAAAGTAAAAAACCAACCAAAAAGATAATTATTAGTGGTTAAGATAATATCACTTAATTTAAAAAAAATTGTAACTTTAATGGCAATATTATGATTCATGAATCTATGTTTTTATAATAAATATTTAACCTACAAAACATTTGGCCATTAGTTGTTAAAGATTGGAAGTCAGTGCAAAACCACAACTCCTGAGGATAATACCATGATTGCAAATGAGTGATTTTGTAAAAAAAAATTACAATTCACCTAGGCATGATAATTTATCAAAATTCAAACTTTGTTCCTCAACTAGTAAACCTTGAAAGATACAAAAACACATCTAGGATGCAAATAGGTAAAATTGGGAGGGGATCTCTCATCGTGGTCATCAAAATGTAGATGAAATTTTGAGAAAATGGATTAAACTACCTAAATATGCAATTTAAACCTAAAATGTCAGACTACCTAATAGGAGAGATTATAGAAGTAAATTAGAAACAATAAGATGAATCTTACCAATCCCTTGCTTATCCTATCCTCCCTCCAAGATCTTCAAATAGATTAAGATTGTGGATTGTAAGGATTAGACTCAAAATTTTGACATAGTGATGGCATGATCAATGATTATGGATTTGACATGGAGATTGTATGGATTTTTTGGATTCAATAGATGGTTGTGATTGATATTTATTAGACAATGGATATTCTAGTTAGTTCTTGATTGATTTCAATGGAGGAATAAAGTTATTTATATAAAAGAAAGAGGAAAGATCAATGGCTAGATTTCAAAGTTGGGTTATTGGGATCTATTATATTAGATTATGTAAGGAATTAAAAATTACTTGTAAGCCTCTAGAATAGAGGCTTATAGAGATAAGGGGCCAAGTTAGATTGGATTATAGAATTAGGGGATTAGAAAATCATCTTATTGATTAATTAGGATTAGGTAGGGGATTAGGATGGGTAATTATATAGGTGATTAGGGACTAGTGGTGTAGGAGAGACTAGGAATAGGCTTAGTAGGTGGGCCATGGGAATTTTAATTTTCAAAATAATTAATAAGTAGGATTATTATGGGATAATACATGATTAGATGGATTAATATATTAGTGGGGATAATATAAGGTTAGTGAATGAATAATATTGAAGGGGGATATTATATAAATGACTAGAAGAGGTGATATTAGGATTGAATTAGGGGGTTAAATGAGATAATCAAAATTAGTGTCGACTAATAGTAATATTAGTGATGATAAAGGAAGCGAGAAAAATTAGGTGCATAGAGATCCTAAAACATTAGAGGCTACCTCGTAAGGTTCCTTGGTGTGCACAACACCCACATCAATAGTATTAATAATTAATAATTAATAATTGATAATTAATAATCAATAATCAATAATCAATAATCAATAATCAATAATCAATAATCAATAATCAATAATCAATAATCAATAATCAATAATCAATAATCAATAATCAATAATCAATAATCAATAATCAATAATCAATAATCAATAATCAATAATCAATAATCAATAATCAATAGTCAATAGTCAATAATCAATAGTCAATAATCAATAGTCAATAATCAATAGTCAATAATCAATAGTCAATAATCAATAGTCAATAATCAATAATCAATAATCAATAACCACTAATCAATAATCACTAATTAAAAATCAATAATCAATAATCAATAATCAATTATCAATTATCAATCATCAATAATCAGTAATCAATAATTATATTATATTAATTAACTACTATAAATAATTTTAAATAATATCAAATAATTATTATTTGGATCGATGACTAAGGGTTAAATGGGTCTCTCACTTGTATATTAGATAACCACAAATATATAATTAAAGGAATATCATTAGACATAAGGTTAATAACCCAAGACAAACATGGTCACTATGATGAAAAGTGATAAATAAATACAATAAACAAAACCAACAGGGAGATGAAACATCACACCAAAAATAATTACAATCTAAAAAAATAAGAAAATTGACAAAAACATTAAAATCTTGACATACTAGAAACTCCATAAGAGTTGATTATCAAGAGTAAAATGGGAGCTCAAAATCAAAATCCATAGCCATCTGATCCCCCATAAAAATCTCCCACCCCTAACTTGCATGAAATCTCATAATTGATACATAAACCTAAAACCAATGTATGTCAAGAGATTAAATACTAACCACCCCAAACTACTTCTCACTACTAATAAAATTTATACATCCCATCATATGAATATAATCCACCTAGAAACATGACCTAGGAGAATCCTTCACCGAACTAGGGGAGAGCATAATTTATCCACTACCATTTTAACCGAAGAATTCATTGCATGCATAATAGCCTCTAAATATGAAATAGGATTTTTCATTACTTATAAGGGAAGAGCCAAGGGGAGATCCATAACCTATGATGATGCATCTTTAAAAGACTCTAAAACTTGTTCCATAAAGTTAAAGAGTGTAGAAAACCTTCCTTACAACTCCCTGAACACTACTAAAAGAACCAAGCCCACTTTATCCCTTCCAAAAATGGTAGAGAAATATAATTTCATAGGTCAAAAGTAACAACATACTCAACCACAACCACTATATGAACAACTTAAAAAAATAATGACCAAATAAATTGTTTGTTTCCTGTACTTGAGAATCAAAAGTAGATTAGATGCAAATACTAAGACCATGAAAGAGTTAATATTGACCTTATTATGGGAGTTGGTGAAATCCTCTCCCTTAATTATCAAAATTGACTTTAGAATTTATGACATTGGTAAATTAAAAAATTGGTTCACTTTGGTATATATCACCTCCCCAAAAGCTTCCATCTCACTTTTTCCATGTGATGCAAAGTAATGGTTCATAAGCATCTAACATCCATCACAAGTAAATGTTAACTAGGGGTAAAGAGAACTAGTGTGTAAGAGAAAAATGATCCAAACAACTATTAATGTAGAATAAAAAACACAATGATGATTTAAACATGATGCACCCTTCACACATGCCTACCATTACTCAAGGTAGATGGCAAAAAATCTAACCACCACCAAAATGAAATTCAATGAAGAACAAAGAACATTGGGATAAATGGTGATATAAAAGGTTATTTTATTAACCAAATAAGTAGTAAGAGTACCACTATCCAAGTTCAATCAAAAGTGATACAAAAGATTCATTCCATTTGATTTCTAGGTTATCCATCATAAGATCATCAATTTTTAAGATACCTTAGTTAGTAAGAAATCTATTAAATTAGTTTATTTTCATAAAGTAATGATGAACTTTCCATGAAGAGAAAGTCTCTAACCAAATACAAATCTACCTCAACATATTTTTGATCAACTAGGACTTAACATCATTCTTGTGAAGATCTTTAATCATTACCATAGTACCCACTCAATGATTATATTGTCTAGTTCACACTATAAAGATAACTCAATACCAAAAACTAGTGCATGGGCCTTAGCCTTGTTATCGATACCATCGACTAGCTTGAGATAATTTGCTCAGATTAGGGACCCAAAACAATCCTTAATAATACAAATTTCACTTGAATCCCCATGGTTACCCTATAAAGCACCATAAAAATTAATTTTAAAGTAGACAAGAGGAGGTAGGATTGGATATACATTATCTTCCATTATATGGCTAGACTTCAATACCAAATGCCCATTATAAGGGAATGTATAGTAGTCTTCCATTTAGTCTAAAATTTAAAATCCCAAGATGAAATTTTTTGTTTCTGTGTTTGGTAATGAAAGAAGATGACTTATAATATTAAAATCTCTACATTTTCTAAAAATAAATGCAAATGGATCTCTTTATCAACAAAAAAAAATTAGTTCCTTTCGTTCCATATTGACAATATCAAAATAGAAGGGTTGACCCTTCAAAACCCATAGAAAATTTCCTTTGGAGAACCCAATAGATAGGATCATAAATCCTATAGGAGAGAGGGAGATCTCACCGATGATCAATTGATTTTACTACATAATCAGTCTTGACATGGATCTGTAAAAGGATAAGATAACAATAAGTGTTCCATAGATTCCTCTACCTACTTTCATAAACAACGCCAAGATGGTATAACAAACCAAATTCTTCCTAGAAAATCATGATTGAGAACTCTAATTTGGATGACCATCCAAGTAAAACACCTCACTTTAGGGAGACCTACCTTACTCCATCAAAGGGATATTTCCCAACCATCTATGTAATATGCATCCTTGGCCATTTATTAGCTTAGGTTGACTGAATAAGCCCTTAATTTTACCCATATCCATTGCAAAGGGTTTGCTTTGTAGTAAATGAATAATTTCATTTTAGAGAGCGAATAATCTACAATCTCACATTGATCAGGCATAATATGGAGCTTAGCCAAATTCTTCCATATCTAAGTAACCATAATGTGCATCAAATGTTTCTCTAAATAATCAATGAATTTTGATCCCTAAGAGTTATAGAGATAAATTTGGGCTTCCTAAAGATTTTAACGACTCGGCAAATCGCTATGTTCATTCTATGAATCCCCCTATAAATTTTCCTATTTTACATTGTTAACTATCAAAGAGATACGATCCTTGATTAGAGCCTACATTTTAATAAGAGATTATATAAATGGGAACCTCTAGGATAGTCTTTAACTAAAATAATGCTCAATAGAATCATTTTTCCAAATTATTTGTTGTTGATAAGTCTTCTCCATAAGAAACTTGATTTTTTTAGCATACCCCACACCAACTTTACTCCTAATACCAAATTATGAATACTTAAACTTTTAATACTAGTTCCACATGCCCTCTTTGGGAGTGACACCTTATCCCATTTGACAAGAAGAATTTTATGCTTATCCTCCACACACTATAATAGGAAGTATTTCATAATTTTTTTAAAGTGACGGAGAACCTTGTTAAGAGGATGAAGAAATGACACCAGGAATGGAGGGATGAAATTGAGAACCAACTTGATTAGAATAAATATATTAGCCAAGGCTAGCCACTTTCCATTACAAGATAACAACCTTTATTTGAAATACCATATTAATCCATCCCATAAATTAGATCTTATGTAACCATAGAAGATAAGAACTCCCAAATTCTTACTTGTAATCTTACCTATTTTGAATTTAGGAGCATTAATGACAGCCAACTAGGCTTGAAGATTATACTCATTAACACTTTATCCTGATGCTAGTTCATTATTTATAAGAATTATTTTAAAATTATAGATTTATGGATAGATGCAAAACCAAAAATAAAGGTATCATCATCAAATTGCTGATATATGAGGTTTTACAAGCCATCATATAACTTAAGGTCCCTGAGGTCACCAAAATATTTTGGCCTAACCTAATGCTTCAACAATTAAAAAAAATAGAAAGGGAGAAATTATATCTCCCTTCCAAAGACCTCTAGTTGGTTTAAATAGGCCTGAAGGGCTGCTATTGACTAAGATAGACAATGTAACACTAGAAATACAACTGAAAACCCAATCACACTAATCTTTATAGCAACCAAATCTCTCCAAGACCTTGAGAATAAAATACCAATTCACCTTATCATAAGATATTTCTAATATATAGTTTTATTAACATCTATTTATTATGTTTTTTGGTTAGAGAGTGAATAATTTCGTGAAAAAAAATATCCCTTCCTAAATATTTATGCTTTGGATAAATCCCCCTTATTCCTTATAAATCATAAGATTAATTATAGGTTTCATATGAGCATCCATTGCTTTAGAAATGAATTTACAAATCATATTATAGAGGGAGGTTGGTTTTTAATCCCAAATATTAACTTCATAATCCCCTTTATAAATCAAAGGAATGAGCATGTAGTTTAATTCAGTTGATACATTCCTTCTTTTATGATATTCGTCAACCATATATGTTACCTCAAATCCAAAAATGTCGTACAAGGATTGAAAAAAAAGAAAACATAGGATGTCATCTAGACAAGAAGCTTAATATTTTTTAATTGAAAAACCTACACAATTTATTTCATTAATAGAGAAAGGTGTTTGTCAACCATTTTTAGTCACCATGGGAGAGTAGCATATAAGTTCTATTCAAGGCTTCGGGATCAATCATAGGCTTCTCAATACTTAGTTGATCCTATGTAGTATCTTATAATCCAAAGGAAAATTCTATGCTTAGATGATTTGTGATTTTTGGTCTCCCAACAACTCAATTTTTTAAAATAAGTATTTCAACCCTTAGCCATTTTTGGGTTTTTCCCAGTGATGGCTTTAGGAGGTGAAGAGGTTAAATTTGATGGGGCTTGAATAATGTATTAATGGTTTTCTAGTTTCTTAGTCATAGTGGGGCTTATTGATCTAGAGGCCAATTTATAAAAATATATTGAAGTATACCAAAACTTGAACCATCGCATAGGGCCCATTAATAACTTTCTAATGGTATGTGAAACACAAGAAATGGAGCTCATATGCTCCTTGTGCAACTAGTCAAAGTAGGTCAATAGGTGGTAAAATCTGGCCAAAATACAAAAATTAACCATCATTTAAATGTTTCAAATATATTTCCATGATTTAGAGCTCATTGAGATCTTTCCATCACATTTTATGGTTCAAAAAATGGAGTCCGCATGTGCAAGTTATGACTAGTCAAACCTAATGATGTGGTAATAAAGTGATGTAGCAATATGGCTCGACCCAAGTTATTAATATTTGTAAATTACACCTTATTTAATGGGGATAAACATAAACCATTTTAAATTGGGGAATAATTATCACCCCATATTTTTAAATCTAATAGATAATTTAAAATCCCATAAAAATTGGGTATGGGATAATTATGAAATTTATTTTAAAAGATTGTAGGTAATCATCCCAATAGGAAGAATTGGACCTCCCACAAGTATATAAATGGGTGAGGGGTTATTTGGGAATCATTCAAAATTGGAATTGTAATTTATTAAATTCATTCCAACGTCTCAAAGCTCTCATGGCAGAGCCAGAGTTGAAGAATCGAGAGCCAAGAACCAAAATCTAGAGATAGAGCCAATTCTAGCCATATACTAGGTACTGGATTTGAGGTATTTTGATATATTTTTTAATGCCTCAACGTGAAACGTTATAAAACTATGTATAAGGGCCAAAATAAACTAGTTTTCAAAATCCCATGTTTTGAGATACTTGGAAAGATTTTCACTTCTCGATGTAAACTAGGGATTTATCCTAGAATCCAAGATGATTTTGATGGTATGTTGAAATCCATGTGATAATTTTTTAAGAACATTTTTAAAGTCTATTTTTGATACTTTTGGTATAAAATCCATAGGATTTCATGATTACATTCACGTAATAGCAAGGTGGAAGGTTTGTCCATGGGTTCTGGGACTTTCTAAAGGGTTGTTGCTTGAGTTGTATGCAATCTTAGAATCCATTTGATAATTGTGAGGGTTGCCTATGTACTCACTTTTCAAGGAAATGGATTAGTTCATACTATAAGCAAACTTAGAGATGTAGGCATTACTAAACTCCATTATCAAGTGCTTTTCATGAGTTCATTTTATTTGTGCATTCTTTTTCTACATTTTGATTAATTTTTTATTAATCATTATTGAATGCATAATTAACTATGACATATTAGTGAAAAATTGAGCACTTCAGGGTTTGAGATAAATATGTATTAAAAGGTCAAATTTAATTTCATTTCCTTGAAGGTTTTAAAAGATTGTGTGATTTTACTAAAATATCTAAGGTAAACACTTTTACGTACTAAATCAATGTAGGGTTTATGGATCAGGTTTGGTATTAGAGCAGTTAGTGTGCTGGGTTAACACTTGATTATGTGGATTTGATATTAGTTGTTTTTATTTTGGTGTCCAGTATTATTATAGTCTTTTGGCCTTATTGATATTCCATTTGTAGTGTATAATTTGTGGAATTATGTTGTTTTTAGGGAATAGGAAGCCATAGGCAAAGACTTGAAAATAGAGAGGCTAGATGAGATTGAAGCAATTAATTGGCAGATTCAAGAAGAGAATGCTTTCTTGAGATCTCATTTTTACTTCTTGGAAGAGGAGATTACCACTTAAATTTAGAGCTTCAAGCCAAGGATGAGCTCTTGGTAGAGATGTAGGATGAAGAGAAACATTGTCTTCATCAATTACCTTCCATTGTAGATGCAAGTTATGACTGATGAGTGAATTGTAAGCTGTTCATCTGGTAATTCTTTCTATGCAATTTTAGATGTTTTAGATATTACTTGTAGTAGTTTTTAGAAACACACTAAGGTCATTAAATCTAAACTATTATTGAAAATTGGATTTGATGGAAGGAGCCTTGGTAAGAATGGCCAAGGTATTGTCAACCCAATATAGGTAGAGCATAGATATTACCATGCAGGATTGGGTTATGCTAGTGATAAAATGGATGTTGGAGAGAGTTCCTCCATTGCTAAAGAGGATAAGATTATTACATATAAGATCTAAGGCCAATAGTAGAGTAACATTCTTCCTTAGATAAAATATAAGATCTAAGATACAAGATATAAGATATAAGATCTAAGAAATTAGATAAAATATGTATTGAGATTCCACCTCCTTGTTCTTATATTATAAAAAGCACCAATAGGAATGTGAATTCCAAAACTTCTGATTCACTATTGCCATTTAAGAAATTTGGTCTCAATATTCAAAAGATGTTGTATTCTTATATGTTCTATGGATTTAATAACCATTATGGCACATATTTTTGGAAAAGACAAACTTTAGTAAAGCATCTTGTGGGTGTTAAAAACCATTCTCATATTCGCAAAGTGAGAAATGGAAAATGGGTGACCTCACCTAAGAAGAGGGATGTTTGCACTCATTACCATATGAGTGGACATTAGGTTGAGAAGTGTTGGAAACTTCAACCATCCCACCATCCTTATAATGGTAAGAAGAAGATGTTATATACACCCACTGATAAGGTAAATAATGAAGTTAATCCTAAATCAACCCATGTAAATGTCAGTAAATCCACTAAGGAAATTAAACACCTTAAATAGGAGAATCTAATAAAGAGAGTTAGTAAATAGTTTCCTAATTTCATGCTATCATGATTAGTGGATTGATAATGCATTTATGTTTCAAAGCAATTTTTGGACAATTGAAATTTACCTGTGCTTCGATATATGCATTTTAGAGATGCTATGGTGGGAACACTTGGAGATAGATTCATCATGTGAAGTTTTTAATTCTCACACTTGTGTTATGATTAGATCTATTTTTGGAATATATAGTATTAGATTTATGAGTTTCCTATTGAATTATTGAGGAATTTATCTCATTGATAATCTTAGGAGATTTGATACTAATTGTACAAGTTATTGGGTAAGATTCAACTTTCTTATAGTTTTTGTTTCATAATAATTATTATTTTGGAATGCATCTATTTATGACATGTGTGTGATTGGATGCATTGATAAGACCCATTAGGGTAATATATTGAAAGATGGTCACAACCAATATTGTATTTTATTTGCATTAACAAATTTCTCTTTCATTTTCATTGGTGATTGTTTTAGTGTTTGGTAGTTCACCACTTATAGGATGTGATAGTGAGCAGACAATTTGATATATTCTGACCTTATTGGTAGTTGTAGGATTTAGTATAACTCATGCCTTATTTTAGGAATTTTAAATTTTGAGTTATGAATCATACTTTGGCACTATTGTTTCTATGCTATTATTTGGGTTATGTACTTGACATTTTGTATAAGACCATTTAATAGCATTAGAGGAGATCACTTGGCTTATCTGTGTAGAGGTTCTTATGAAGCTATGTAACAGAAGAAGTCATCACGTCCTAGTTTTATGTAGAGGATATTGATGGTCATAAAACAATAGAAGAATTAAAAAATATGTGATCAATAAAATTTTCCAAGCACTGTGGTCATACTTGTAAAACCTAAGTAGACTGAAAAGACCTATTAAAATTATTCTAAACCGACTAGCATTTCAGAGGATCAAGTTGGGTACCAACTTTTGGTGGACCAAAAATCTTCTTATTAGGGAGGATTGATTTGGAGACCAATTTATAACAACATCCTAAAGTATATTTAAACTTGTACCATCACATAGGGCCCATTAATACCTTTCCAATGGTATGCAAAACATAAGCAATGGAGCTCATATGTTCCTTGTGCACCTGGTCATAGTTTTGGTTAAAGTAAGCCAACAAGTGGTAAAAGATGGTCAAAATGTAAAAATTGACCATCATGGAATATTTAAAATCTATTTACATTATTTATATCTCATTAATATATTTCCACCACATTTTGTGGTTAAAAAAATGGAGTTTGTATGTGCAAGTTATGACCAGTCAACGTTATGGTCAAACCTGATGATGCAGTAATAAAGTGACATGGCAATATGGGTCAACCCAAGTAATTAATATTTGTAAATTACACATTATTAAATGGGGATAAACATAAAACATCATAAATTAAGGAATAATAATCACCCCATATTTTTAAATGTAATAGATAATTTAAAATCCCATAAAAATTAGGTATGGGATAATTATGAATTTTTTATAAAAAGATTGTGGATAATCATCCCAATAATAAAAAGTGGACCTCTCAAAAGTATATAAATGGATAAGGGGTTATTTTTAAATAATTGATAATTGTATTTTGAATTCATTTAATTCATTCCAAAGTCTCAAAGCTCTCATGGTAGAGCCATAGCTGAAGAACCATGAGCTAGAGTCGAAGAGCCAGAGTTGAGAGTTGAGAGCCAAGATCTAGAGCTAGAGCCAATTATAGCCATATATTGGGTGTCTATATTTTAGATATTTTTATTTAATTTTTAATACCTCAAAGTGAAACATTAACAGACTATGTATAAGGGCCAAAATAAACTAGTTTGCAAAATCCCAAGTTTTGAGGGACTTGGATAAATTTTCACTTCTTGTTGTAAACTAGGGATTTGTCATAGAC
Source organism: Torreya grandis (assembly GCA_037957365.1). Classification (NCBI taxonomy): domain Eukaryota; kingdom Viridiplantae; phylum Streptophyta; class Pinopsida; order Cupressales; family Taxaceae; genus Torreya; species Torreya grandis. Next base: position 904,429 of record JARHVA010004834.1, read on the forward strand.
TCCATGAGAATTTTATTGGTGTGTTGAAATACCATGAAAATTTTGGTAAGAATATTTTATAATTATATTTTTGATACTTTTTGTAGAAAATCCATAGGATTGTGAGATTGCATTAATGCAAAAAGAAGGTGGAAGGTCTGTCTGTGGATTTCAAGACTATGTGAAGGACTATTGCTTGAGTTGTATGAAATATTAGAGTATCCATTTGAAAATTTTGAGGGTTGGATTTGTACTCACTTTTCAAGAAAATGGATTGGTTTTTACTAGAAGTGAACCCAAAGATGTAGGTATTACCAAACTCCATTATCAAATGATTGTCATGAGTTGATTTTATTTTTGCACCCTTTTCTGAATTTTGATTAATTTTATTTATTAATCATTATTGAATTCATAATTAAATACAACATATTAATGAAAAATTGAGCACTTTGGGGTTTTATATAAATATGTATTAAAAGGTGAAATTTAGTTTTATTTCCTTGAAGGTGTTGGGAAACTGTGTGATTTGATGAAAGGATCCAAGGTAAGCACTTTTACACACTAAATCAATGTGGAGATTATGGATAAATTATCCATTTATTTCAAAGGTTTTTGAATGCCATATGTTAGTCTCATAGTTGTCTTGATCCCTTTAATTTTTTTTTGACATTTAGTTAATTCTTTGTGTTCACCCAGAGCCATGTATCACTTTATCATAAGTCTTGGACCTATTTAAAAGTATTTTAAGACTTAGTCAATTTTTAATAAGTTTCCTAGTGAGGTAATGACATCAAAAAAGTATTATTTGAGTGGGATGATTATATTTGTCATAATCCTGATGTCCCTATGACTTATAGTCATTTGTACAAGTTTAAAATCCTCCAAACTAGCTAATTAATAGAATGATGCCACATGGTGAAATACCATTGCCTTGATCTCCTAGATATTTCTATATATCCCAAATCGTATTTCAAATCCTTGGGATAGTAGGTGAGTGGGATGATTCCATTGGTGAAATTACATTGATCTAAAGCCTTGACATGGTCTATGAAATTAGAGTAGTGTGCCATAAAAATAGGTGAGTGGGGAACCTCAACCAAGAAAATGAAGAGTGAGAAGGAGCCATGTGGAGATGGCAGGGATTGATAAAATAGTGGTAGGAGTGCCTAGTAAAAATTAGAGCACTAGATATCACTCACATAGTCTAGTAGGCAAAACCTAGGGAAAGTGTAGGAAAATAAGAAGCTACCATGTGGACCAACTGACAAATATAAAACTTAGCCTAAATTAATTAGGGATATAAAACATGGATGCCATAGACTATAGATTGGGATCAATGGGTTAAAAGAGTGATGTATCTAAGTAAAAAAGGAGATAATGAATGAAATAATAGCACATCATCAATTCATAATCTAAAATTTAACAGCTCATTTGGCCATCAAAACTATCAAAACCATGATTAGACTATGCACTCAATTTAATTTGAAAAAATCAAGTTATCAATCAATTCTTCACCAATAAATGATCAAGAAGGGGGAATAATTTAATGCCAAACTGAACAATAACACCCACTAAATTATGGCATTCACATTAGGATCAAACACATAGAATAAAAATACAAGTTTAACCTTAAATAATCATGTCTATAATTATGTAGGACAAAGGCAACTAGAGATCCCAACACAATCCTAACTACCTTCAGCTATTAGAATTCAATTAAGATATGGCCCAGTTGCAAAAATCATGGTCACACCTTCAAGCTATCAGATATTTTGAATTTTCTACTCAAAAACCCTCTTCTATTTAGCTTGAATCATTGTAACCACCCCAATAGTGGGTAAGATTAATAAATTATGCATGGGCTTCTCATTGCCTATAAAATCCTAGGTCTTTCATTGTAAAATGGTTAACATTTATAGGCATAGTAATGCTACCAAAATTTTCCCTCCAAGAACCCCTTTACCACCTCACCCTTATATTTTAATGATAAATTAAGTTCACCTCCTTCCTTTATTCTTGCATTATGTGTGCAGCTTATGGTTTGTTGATCTTTACCTATGGATGATTTTTATCCCTCATTGTCATCCATTCCCTAGTACTATTATGTAGAGCTTGATTTTATCTTTTAAGTTATATGCTATGTGTATATAGGTCTATAATGACACCACATGTCGATGATTTATCATCCCTCTTGCTGTCATATTGTGTCATGTACCTCCATGGAAAATATTTATGCAATTAAAATTTTCATTATGGATTCTATGTGATATTTTCTCATCCCCTAAGATTTGTAGTGTGTTATCAAAGGCCTATAAAGTTATTCTATCTATTCTTGGTTCATCACCATTATTTTTTTTTCAAAAACCTCCTATCTATTTATTTTACCATAATGTATTTTAGACTTGGGATTAGCTATAGATTTCCATTTAACTCTCTTAGGCTTACATGTTGATCCTAAATCATATGCATTTAGATTATAAGGAATTAAACCTTATTTAGAGGTCTGTACGAAGGATCACAAGTGTCCCACACCTTCAAAGATGATATCATTATCTCACTTAACCAATTATTTCTATTTAATGGGTACATAGTTTGAATGATAATAGTGCCATAATAGACTAGTTATGGCTATCCTCCACCAATTGAGGAATATGATCTAAGTTTCATGTTTGAGTGGACAATATTGACACATCAAATCAAGCCAAAATGTCTTTTAATAACTTAATATATTCCTATTTGACCTCATATATGGGAGTCAACTCATGCCCCTCCATCAACTCTATGCTGGTTGAGATTCATTTTTTCCCTAATTAAATGATGAATAGAGGTGGTTTTCTTGTCTCCTTATTTAATCCATCCTTATCTAGATTTCTTCCTACATTATAACTCTTATCTTATGTGAAATTCATCTAAATCCAAAAATAATCATTTTTGTTTATGGTATGATTTTGAATCCATATCCATATTGAATACTATATCATTAAGAGCCACCAAATCAGCTTCCACATGGGTGATTTCTTAGAAATTGTTTTTAAAATGTTCTCTATTCCATTTTTAAAGGTTTTTGTTTATGTTAAAGTCTCTTTGTCATTTTCAACATTTTGGAGCCATAAAAAGTGGGGTACATGACCCACCATTCCTTAATTAAGTTAATAAGAAAAGTATCTCTTAGCCACATTAGCTCAAATTTAAAAAGGCACTTATCAAAAGCATAATCAACCAAGATATTGAGCTTAATTTGGGCATGGTCTAATCTATAAATAGTAGGATGAAGTATTCCATCACCCAATTTATTTCAATCCTATCAAGGGAAGTGATAAAATGATCCAATCTTTTATAAATATTGTTGTAGCCCACTCTTCTATTTTTTCAAGATAAAGACCCATTCTTTGGCTCAATATCAAGGAGATAATTTTTAGACACAAAATTTACTAAATCAATTTGGGTATAGTAAATCCTCTATGCACCACCCTTTTTTAAAATTTGAAAGTACTACATGAATTTCCCCTCCAATAAAAACCTCTCTTTATTTAAATGGGAAATGAGAATAGAGAGATCATTCTATAGTTTTTGATTAATAACATGAGTGTAAGGAGCATAAACATTGAGAAGAAGAAATATTATATTATAGCTAAATCTAAGAATTGACACAACTTCCAATTTCACTTAGAGTTAATGGAAACTACCTAAACTAAATCCAAGTACCAAATTACCTCTAGGCCATCATAAGAACTTGTGGCTTCAACAAAACGTCCTTTCCACCTATTTAAGCTTTCATTTACAATATAATTTTCTTTCAAATTGTGTAAAATTGTTTATTGCTACAAGAAAAGGTCTAAAAAAGAGGAAGATAGTAGATTCTTGACCAAGTGTATCTTTTAGGGTCATTCAAGCCCCTAACATTATAAGATATTGTTGCCATGACTCTTGAGAGTGGAATTCTAACCCACACTTTTTATACATGAATAAATTAGGTAAAATGTTTTTCTTACCCTCTATAATTTCTCTTGCCACATGGTCCTTTACTAATTTATTAATGTGTTTAGTTTTTGGACCTAAATTTAGCTGAGATATCATACATTTAGTTTGTTAAATATAAATAAAGGATTTGGAATTTAGAACCTACTCAGAATCATTATCCTCATTATGCACAAGTTCACCACCTAATGGATGAAGGAGAGAGAGATGATAGCTTGTTTATCTTATCCAAGAAAAATTCAATTTTTGCTAATTTCAAACCTTGGGTGTGAGGACCTCTAAAAAACCCATAGTTCATAAATAATATGCCTCCATTTATTAAATAAAAGGCATCAAAGGAGTGTGGAAATATTAGCCTTCCATGTTTAGATGAAATAAAAATAATGATTTGAGGCTCAAACCCTAGGGATTTTTTTAATGTGCCTATATATATGATAAATGAAACACCAAAAGGGAAGATTTTCCATGTCAATGGATAAAACCCTCCCATTTGATTTGATGAAAATAATCTCTAGTTTTCCTTGTCCAAATCCATAAATACTTGTATAAGATGTTAGGATACCATCTTGATTATTAGGATCAAGATGGATGAAGTCTCATAGTATACCTCATAGCTCCTTTAGACATTATTGCACCCAATAATCTATTGTAAATCCATACAATCTAATTGAGATGGTAAACCTACCTTTTCTATCCAAATGATCATCAAAATTAGGGAACTAATTATAAATAAATAGACTGACACCTTCTAAGGTCCATAAGGGTTCATCAAAATTTTCTTTTTTTATTATTACATTTGGATAGATAAAAATAAATAACCCCTTAGGAAGGAATTTGAGAGAGATTTCATTCCCCCAAAAACCCATCTTTTAATTGCACTAATTTCTAGTCATTTTCCAATGAATTTATCAATGAAAGATTTGTTTTATAGGTCCTCAATACTTAGTTTGAAATCCCTTGTCTCCAAAACTAGTCTTTGGATTTAGAAAAAAAATACCATCTTAAAAGCACATGAGAGTTGGGATAGGACCATCCACCAAGGAAAGATGCACTTCATGACTCAGAATGTAGCCCTCAACTAGATAAATATATTTATTGAGTATAATATTACTTTCTCTTATAGCCACCTCCTTAAAATAAGAATACTATGGTGTTGTTAGAACACCTTATTGAGTCGTCTATGGCTAAGATTGCTTTATCTATCTAATTGTGCTGACTAAAAGAACCTATGCCCTAAAATTTTGATACTATAACTCAGTTGCATCCACAAAGCTCTCTTTATAGTTATACCAACATGATGCCACTTTGATTTCCTCATTGACTCACCATTGGTAGTCATTACTTAAGTGATGTGGAAAATGAGGAGTTAGGGTTCCAAAAAACATTAACTTCTTTCAACATGATATTTCCATTCGAATCTCCAAAAAAAATATTTAGAAGGGTTTGAAGTAGTATTTTTCATTGACATCTATTTAATATCTTATAATCATCACATTTATATTTATTGAAATCTTATTCATAAATTTTGTGAAATATATTACATTTTTTTGTATATTTTGAACTACAACACATTTGTACAAAAAAAAACTATAATGAAATTTTGATTATAAAGTTTAAATATTCCTAAAGATATCAAAAAATGCTAATTTTGTGAAATTAAAAGAAGAGGCTTTGTACGTATATTTAATCAACACTGATTTATAGATAATGTATGTGTGCTTACACCTACAACATATCACAAATTTAGAACACAATCAAAGTTTATATAGATAGGGTTTATTCAAAATTTATGTATTATTTGGAGAGGTTTATTTTTTAAATTTATTTTAGGTTTTTTATAATATCCCTAAAAATAATATGGACTCCTTTTGATTTGTTTTCACCCCAATCAATATTGGTTTTTGGTTTTCTAGTGGTGGAAAAATAGTTATTTAAAAAATGCACCATATAAACTTATGAAAATAACTACATAAAATAGAATTTGATGTTTTTAGCATAACTATGTATGTATTTTTAAATTTTTGTATTTTGTATCACCAACCACGATCTATCATATGGAGAAATTTTGGATCATAGTTGGTGATCAAAACCTGTCAAGTAAAAAACACACATAAAAATATACCAAAAACACCATGTCCTATTTTATGTAGTAGTTATTGTAAGTTTATGTAGTCCATAGCTATTTTATTCCTCATGATAATAGTGTATATGATATTTATGGATTATATATCACCTCAATCATTTACACTTGGAAAACTCAAACATTGGTTTCTCTTCTTAATTATGGACCTTTCCTACTTTCAAAAGTCCTGCATCTACTCTATCTTGTGCCCATTGGCCTATATCTTTATCTAATTAGTATTATATTGATGACCAGAACCTTATATATTTCCCAAAATGTTTTAAACCTATTTATATTCCACCTTTTAAAGTTTTGAACCTATACTTATTTTATTGTTCTGTAGACACTATCAACCCAAATAGACCCTAGCAACCCATATAAACAATTGACTAGTGCCCTAAATTCATGTACTTTGTAAATGAAAAATATCTTAATGGTCAGTGTAAGTGATTTAATTTAGTTTATTTTTACTAAAGGATTGATATAAATACAATATCAATCCTCATTCATTCCTCACATGACATACATTAGGAAAGACTTAAGGAAATTTATCAAAACATTCAATCAAACACTCAATAGTGATAAGCTTCCCTATTTACTCTTATTTTCATATAAATCATAGGGAAAACACATACACAAGATTGAAGCAATGAAGGAGTATCCTAAGAGTTTGATTTTCTAATTTATAATGTAGGTTACTATTGTACTTGATTTTTTACATGTTACATGATCCATAAACAAGCTAACATGTAGGAGAGAAATACATTAGTATGAGGCCATTGTTAGAGTTTTGGATATGTAATTAGTGCTCATTGATATATGGGTATTTGGTGTCATCTCCACACCATGTGCCCACTAACCCATTTTTCCCAAGGCCACTATGAAAATAAATAACTAGGTTTTTGAAATTTTATGAGGAATAATATTCCATGACCCGAATATAAATGCACTAGAGTGAAGGTCAATTCAAACCTAGAATCATGTAGGTGGTCACATCCTTTTATAATAGGTATTAAATATAGGAAACATGAATCAAGTTCAAATAATAACACCAATGTAGACATCCCAGGCTGATGCTATTATCTATGGATCTAGAAGTACCCAATCCAAAATCTAATGATTATTTCAAAATTTCCTTTTGGTCTAATTTCTACCTATTCTAGATGTAGAACTATTTTAGCATCACAAATATATAACTACATTACCTTTTTATCATTTTCATATCTATCATAGTTACACTTACTATTCTAGCCTATATTAGTCTAACAAATTTAACATATTTTATATTTAAGTTTAGCATCTAATTGGCCTACTATATAGATAGTTTATCACCTTTTTAACTTAAGATATCTCTATCCCTTTAACCCTAGATAACCCCAATCTAGATATTTTAGGTTTAAACATTTGGTAAACCCAATATTTTAACATCATTCTTACCTAAGTGTACCATTTACCTTTTTTTTAAATTGCTTTATCTTGTTATTTATGTTATTTATCTCTTTCATCATGAATTATATTGATTGATTTGATGACTATGATTATGAAAGTCTCCAAATTTTTATTTAGGAAGGGGTGAAAATCAATTAATATTTCATTATTCCAAGTGATAAGGACTCAAATGTCAAATATTTGAAAGGAGGTAGCTACCATCCCTATAATGAGGTTCATGTTTTCACCATCTCAAGATATGATTTGATCCATCATAAGGAAGATAAAGATCCATTACCTAAATTTACTACACCACCATCATATAATTTTGGCCTTTGATATTTTCTAAAATATGGACATAAAGGCCAAGGATTGGTAAAATATAATCAAGTTATAACCAATCATGTATATCTTAAATATAATACAAATTGGCAAGGCTTAGGATTTTTAGAAAAATGTATGAGTCACTAATAAGTAAATTCATTTAATTAATTCCTTAATGCACATTTTACCAAAAAAAATAATTGAATATGACCAAGATGCTCCTTGAAATGATCATCAAAATCTCTAAAAAATGCATAAGGAACTTATAATTGATTTAGAAACTAATTGTAAAACAAGTAACCCAAATTATTATAATGGTCCAAGATATTAAAATGATATACCAAAAGTACACAAATTCAAAATTTGGATACCATTAGTGACATATCCTAAATTCATTGATCATGAACTTGCACTTTTTATCCATGAGGATGATGATACTCACATGCCTTGATTAAAAAAATGTGGTGAGATGGAACCAATGATAACACCTATAAAAAACACCATTGTTCAAATGTAATATATTATTTATATGATTATAACAATCGGGGATATTTATAAACATGTTTTTGTAATTCAAATGTAAATGGCTTTCCATAATACTAATACAAATGTGACTTCATTTAATAAGAAACCTTTTGTCCAATGTATACTTGAATATCTTTATCCACAAGATTTTGATATACCACAATTACCTCTCTTTTTAAGTCACAAAGACCCATTCAACCACATGATTAACTATGTACATTCTTTTCGTCAATGAGAAAAATATGATAAATTATTTCTTAAAGTATTCCATATGAGAATTTATGATAAGGATCACAATTAGTTCTATAGCCTACCAAAAGTTTCCTTAACCATTTTTTTACAATTGAAAGGCACTCTTTTCATGGATTTCAATATCCATAAGGTCTCAAAAGTTACATTAAAACATTTAAAAAATTTAAAGTAATGTGATGATGATTCCATTACAAATTATACTATTTGATTCAAAAATAAATTATATGAGATAGAATTTAGACCCTCAAATTTGAAATTAAAATTATTTTTTAGTAAAGGGATTCCTTCCCCATTAAAATAAAGAGCATTGCATAAATATTATGAATCTTTTACACATTTATATGTGGATGTGAATAGATATGCTTTATTCATCTTTACTCATCCAAAGGAGCTTAACATATCTCATTATAAGTATCAAAGTTTTATTACTCACACAATGGAGGGAGATAAATTACCAACTGAACATTATCAATAAAAATGTGTAGTTCCTAATATTTAAATGGGTTCTCTACAAGGGTTACTCAAAATGGGACCACTCTATGCTCTATATCCTATTAAAAAACCCCATGGTGAAAAACACAAAAATAATTCATGTCAACAATATTTTAAAATTATAATATTAAGGGGTGGTTAAATTTTTTGGCATAACCATATTGTCTTACATAAGAAAAACCTACTTTTAATGTAAGACTTTCACAACAAATTGGCTTCGATATAACAAACTTTAAAAATAAATTAAGCTGAAAAGAATCATTGGTAAGGGTAATAATACCAATTTATCATGGTCCTAAATTAATTAAAACATGGGTTTAAGTTATGCCTACCACATATCCATACACATTTACACTACAAACTCTTTGGTTATACCAAATGGAATCTAAAATTGATCCAAATCAGCAAATTATTTATTTTTCTCATAAAGACAAATTAATACATATTCAAAATGATAGCATTTGTTCTTATACCACACATGTAAAATATAAAGAGGAACATGATATGAACCTTTTCAACTTATCCAATCATGATGAAAATAGTGTAAAAGATCCAACTTAAAGGGTAGTCTTTTTATATATTCTACTATACCAAAAATAATCAAATAAATTCAAATTTTTAAAAACACTTTTGGAACCTACATAATGTATTGGATCCATGGAACTTACATGTCACTTCTATGTTGATGGATGAAATATCATTTAATCCTACATACACATGTGTTTCACATTTCTATTTTAGTGTGATACAAGCATACACAAATACATGATATATTACTATTTATATTTTGGGCCTTCCCTCTACTCATGTCATATGGAAGTTGGTGGAATACACATTTATGATCGTGATACTTATAGGTTATATCATTCTATGGTCACTCCACATTATCATGTTTTGAGATCATATGTGTACTTACACATGCCTTTATCCATGAATATATCTTTCACATGTTGCTTGATATGCTACGCACTTGATGTTTCTTCTAACACATTTGATATATAGGATAATATGATATGATTATGATGTTTGTTTATGTACTTCCTTGAGTGTCTTACAATACTATTATCTTTTTTGTTCAAGAATTTGATTGTGCTCCTTTGTTTATGACCCCCATTCCTATGTATACTTTATTTGACATTTGAATACGTCAGTATTTATTGTATGGACATTTGAATATGTAAATATTGATTTTATGAACATTTCACTAAGTCATGTATCTTTGATTGTGTAATATTTCAGCATGCCTCTTGTTTACAGTCTCCTTAAATCATTTCCTTTTGAATTTATTTTGAGTGATTTTATGTTTGTGCTTGATTAGATTTTTTAGCTTGCAATACTAATACTTAGATGTTGTCATGATCTTTATCATGCATATTAGGCCTTCATGTGATCACATTATCCTATGTGATTCAATGTTACATTTGCCTAGACATGTTATTATATATGCTACATGGTTACATTCATAGATTATATACTTATCTTATCCTTTTGAGGTGAGATAATTACTAGTTTCTATTCTTCCCTCACCTTAAACTAGGAGCATGTCATAGAGGCATGTTCTCCACATTTAGAAGAGTTTAAAAATTCAGTGAGGGTATGCCATATAGGCATGGATTCCACATATTCATATTTTTTCTATTTATTAGAGTCATGATTTATAAGCATGTTATCCACATTTATTCAATATTTTGAACTTATTTCAACTTTTTAGAGTTAGTTGGGGCATCTCATATAGGCATGGATTACACATATTCACAATTTTTAGATTTAGTGGTGGCATGCTTTGGAAGCATGTCCTACACACTTATTCAGTATTTAACATTTATATCAATTTTAAAATTCAATTAGAGCATGTCATATAGGCATCGATCTCACAAATTTATAGTTTTCATTGTCATGAGGAGATTATTTGGAAGCATGATTCTCCACACTTATTCAGTATTAAACACACCTAGATTTAGTGGGGGCATGTTTTGGAAACATGTACTCCACATTGGTACTAACTTCAGTTTTCAATTTTCTCCATATATAGTGGGGGAATGATTTATAATAATGTTCTCCACACTTACATAGATTTTGAATTGGACATTGCATGTAATTATATTATTCAAATTCATAGTTGTGGCATAATTATATACATTGGTACCATTGTTATACATAATTTTTACATGAGACATATCTAAGGTGCATATGTTATGAAATGTGCACATAATATTTGAGAATCCAAATCAATTTAAATTTCAAAACATTCTAAGGGACTATCATCACCCACTAGGATGAACTTTTATGGATTGTATGAAGCCAATATACTATAGTAGTTGGTTCACTTTTGTTATGGTCAAGGTGATTAAATAATACAATTCTTCCAAGTTTTTTGGTTGGACTTGATTGCATCATCCATCCTTACCAATTTGATAGTATGCGTTGAATTTGTTCACTCATGTACACTAGGTTATAAGTATTATTGGGTTACAAAGTTGAGTTAATATAAAATATTAGGTGGAAACTCACCTTTTCTCAAAGGTTTGGGGCATGTGCCTTCCAATATCTCTGTATATCCTTAGATATATGCACTTTATAGATTTATATATGTTTGTCCTAATCTCCTTTTTAGAGCCTCATAGTGATACATATTTCAAATAAAGTTTCCAATAGCCAAGTGGTTACATCGATACACATGTGTACTCCTAAACCTTGCTCTTTTAATTTAAATATTTTTAATAAATTTAATTTTAGATTATATGCATTGAATATGTACTACAACATGCTCTTGGTTATAGTTCAACTGCTATCAAAGCACTTAAGTTGGACTCAATCAAAGGCAATGTTTGTTATACACACTAAGTATGTATTTTTTCTCTTGTAAACTAACAATCTCATTAATAGATTAGGGGGGAGGGAAATGTAGATGATATTTATGGATTATATATCACCTTAGTCTTGTACACTTGGTAAACTTAGACCTTCATTGTTCTTATAAATTTGATACCTTTCATGTTTCTATAAGTCTTGTATCTACTATATATTATGCCATTAGCATATATCTTGGTTTGACCAATCTTATGTTGATGACACAGATCTTATATATTTTTAAAAATATTTAAAACCTAATTATCTTCCACATTTACAGGTTCTGAGCCTATACCTATTTTCCTATTCCTTAGAGACTAGCATCCTAGATAGATACCTACATTGATGTAGGTGTTCTTCTCGAATGCAAGTGTCTAATGCCATAAATTCATTTAGTTTGTAAATGAAACATATCTTAATGGTAGGTATAATTTATTTAATTTTAGTTATTTCTCTAAAGGGATTTATATAAATACAATATCAATCCTCATTCATTCCTCACTTGGCATACCTTGATAAATACCTAAGGCAACTTATCAAAGCATTCAATTAAGCACTTGATAAATAAAATATTCCCTATTTACTCATATTTTAATAGTAGTCATAGGGACACCACATACAAAGGTCTGAAGTACTAAAGGAGTAGCCTAAGATCTTGATTTTCTAAGTTATAAGCTAGGTCACTATTGTACTTGAGTATACACATGTTACATCATTACCACACAATATAACATGTAGGAGAGAACTAAATTATTCTAAGGCCCTCTTTAGATGTCTATGTAGGGAGTGATCATTGATAGATGGATCTTTAGAGTCATCTCAATAGTGTGTTCCCACTAACCCATTTTTCCCCAAGGTGATTATGAAGATGAATAACTAGGGTTTTATAATTTCATGAGCAATGATAGTCCATGACCGAAATCTAAATTCAGCAAAGTGAAGGTGAAGACAAACATCAAAGCTTTTAGGTGGTCACATCATTTTTTATAAGGTATTATTTACATGATACCTATGTTAGGTTTAGACAGTACCATCGACACAACTATCCTAGGTTGATGATAGTATCCACATCTCTAGAATCACTCAATATAGAATCTAACGACTGTTGTAATATCCTATTCCAATCTACCTCCTATCTATTCTAGATATAGAACTATGTCATCATCACAAATAGATAAGTACATTACTTATTTATCATTTGTATATCTAGCATAAGTGTACTTACTATTTTTAACCTATCTCAATTTAATAAATTTTTAGCATATGTTATATCTGATTTTAGCATCTAATCAGCTTACTATAGAAATAATTTATTACCATTTTACCTTACTCTATTTATATCTCCTATCAACCTAGATAAACCCAATATATAAATTTTAGGGTTAAACAAATGGATCAAAAATATGATCCAAAACATGTTATCTTAAAAACAAACACATATAGTTCTATCAAAAGCATCAGATTTAATTTCTATGTACTATGAAAGCATAAAATAGGTTTTTCAATTAAAATTTTGAATAATAAACATGTATTAGAAGGGGGATACAATAGGTAGTGAAAATAATTACTTAGAAAAGTTATTTTTATGAAATGATTATTTTCATATAGTTGACAATAATAGATATATAAATTAATCTTATTGATGATATAAGACAACATGATAAAAAATTTGCCTTAAAAAATGGTTTTTTAATTTAATAACAAAAAATTCTCATATGTTTTTTGAGGACCAAAAAAAACTTTGTGTTATAAAAATGACAACCATCATAAACATTATGACAATAATTTCATAGAATAGGATTCTTAATTATAAAAATTACCATAATAAAAATGAATGAAAATGAGATGAAATAATAACTATTTTGTTATCTTCTTATATAAGTGTCTAAATCCAATGGTTGAATCATTATGGAAAGATAAAAGGAGTTTAATAAAATTATGAATTCTTAGGGTTAGATGACCTTTATTTGAGCTAGATTAGGCCCTAATTAAGCTTTTCATGTTTTTGATTATTTAATTATTCACATAATGATTTTAAATCTATTGTAGTAAGTGAAACACAGTTTGACAAAGGTATTAGTTATAAAAATCACATAAAATTATTAATTCAATATTCATAATGTGTGTAGTGGATTGGTCTTATATATGCCATAATAGTTCTTATTTTGAACCAAATGCAATATTTTTTATCTAAAATGCAATAAATCTATTATCTTTTCCACAATTTCAATCATATTCAAGTCTTTGTGGCATGATTAGGGGAATAAGAAGTCATTATCCTTTAACTATCCAATACGTTGAAATGTATTTGCTCAGTAGGATAGAAAAAATGACGGTTACTGTATTTTATTTTAAAACCATAAGATATATCATAACTAAGATATAAAATAAAGAAAAAAATTCAAGTCACCGGAACAATAATAAAAGTGAATCAACTCTAAATATTAATGTATGTCTATTTTATAAAAAAATAAGTTATTAAAAATAATTACAATTTAAAAATAATAAGGTTTATTAAAAATAATTTACTTCAATGATGTCTTTTATAAAATAAGATTACTACTATTTGAATAATTATAATTATAATAACTAAATTTAGATATTTAAATTATGACTATTCAGATAATTATATATATTTGGGAAAATTCAATACTTTTTTAAAATTGTGATAGAGATCACCAAAAGTGGATAGTAGAGTCTCTGATAGATTGGATCTAAAATGTGTTAATGTATCTTCTCCATTATTCAAAGATTGTATGTAAATATATAACATCTCTAATTTTATGATTGACTGACATATTGTAGTAAATAGTCTAGTGTATGAAGGCAATAACATAATTTAACTAATAATCTTTATTTAATATAGAATACCATTATGTTTATAAATATGAGAATTTATCACTATATAAGTATATTGGAGCTAATATATTAAAGCCTCACTTAACCAACTATTCATAGGTCATTCTAATAATATTCACCCTACTAATGGATCCCAATGGGTTGATTGTTAATTATATAAATAATGATAAGCCTTTTTCATTATATGATTTGATTATTGAATTAAGTTATTTTTTAGAATATTTATTCAATATTGAGGAACATATATTTCATATGACATTTGTTGTATCCATTGGAATGGATCTAGATATGTACTACAACATACTCATCATAATATGTGATAAGTTTGTTCAATATTGGGATTATTTTGTGTGCTTATCAGAAAATAAAAATAAGCCTTTTTTAATATAAATGGATGAGATTATGGCAAATTATTTAAGGGATACCTAATGTAATAAGATAATTTTAAATTTTATCACAATTTTTTAGATTAGTGAAACTTATGTTATTTCAAGTGTGTTGGTTTGGTTCATGATATGGCCAAAGGAATTTTTTATGGACATAATTTAATATTTATTTCCGTGTATTGGCTTAAAAAACTCCTTGTCTCTTTAATTAATCAACCTTGATCTCATATGTAAGGTCTATTATGCATTTCTTTGATTTTTTTTTGTTAAACACAAGGCATATGAACTATTTGTAAAAATACCTTCGATAAATTTGGTATCATGGAATTAAATCATTAGAGGGTATGAATAAATTGAGGTGTAAATCCAAACTCCAAAACTAGTATTTTAACATCCATAACAAATAATTGGAAATGGATATTTTGAAATGTTATAGTTGTAAGTATTTGAGTAAACATATATGAAAATGTTAGAAATATAAATAAGGGACATTACCTATTTTAGAATTCCTAAAAGAGAAGTGGTTTTATAAACTATAAGGACTACATAATATGAAAAAATGGGTTTTTTGTAAAGGCTTCAAAAGTATTTAACAAAATGTAATTGGTAGATGTAAAGCCAAAGTCTTCAACTTTTTTCCTAGCATCGTGCCAATAATTCTACAAAATGGGATATTTAGAATAGGGTATGAAAATCCATCAAAACAAAATTAAAATAATATTTTTATTAGTTTTTATAGTTGCAAGTGATTTATAAGACATGATTACACAAAATTGAAGCACACATAAGGCATAATTTATTTTTGATAAAATTCCTAAAATGGACATAGTTTTATGGAATGAAATGACTAAATAAATGTTAAAAATGAGTATATTAAAAATACTTCTTAAATTTTTTTATAAAAAACATAATTTTTAGGTGTAACACTAGACTCTACAACCTTTAATAGCATCCTCCGAACTTTTTAAAAAGTGCAAGCTTTGGAACCTGGCATGGGAATCTATCAAATCATATTCAAAATTTATTTTTTGTTAGATGTTTTATTTGTTATTACCTTCATATAAATGTATGAAAAGTTTGAAATAGATAAAAGGATGCCACTTGAATAGAGTGAATACAAATTTGAGTGATGGTAGTGATAATGGTAGTGTAAGAGAAAATAAAATGATAAAACATTTGTTGATATTCATAATTAAATGATATGATCCCCTTAGTAGATATTATATATACAAAATAAATTAAAAAACCATAGATATTAAAAATACCTACTTGAAAAAATTCTACCAAAAAATCACCCACCTCCATGATGAACTCTCTTAGTGTAGTCATCCTCAACACTCTCAGTTAGCTAGGGTTTCCAAGATAAAATAATGTAAAATCCCTAAGCCAAATCATATTTTTGATATTTGTATTTAGGGTTTCTATGGTGAATCGATGAATCAAATGTTCAAATAAACAAGCGAATTGTTTAAAGGCTTTATCATTTCAATTGGGATCTTTAAAATGAAGATAAAATGACCTTGGATTTTCCATTAATAATTGAGGAGTCCAAAATATGACTAATTATTACAATTATTTTTCTTCATTTTACTTCCATTACCACTCCTCTAAATTGAACAATGTAAGTATCTTTCGCTTGTATCTAATCCTTGTGTAGTGAATGCATGCTTTATTTTATTTAATGTATCTAAAGTATAAGTTACTAATTATTTCATTTAATTCTAACTCTTTGCATGTTTAGTCTCCAAATTATATATATATATATATATATATATATATATATATATCAGTGATTATAAATATGTCCAATAGTATTTTATAATACAAATTGATCTAATAGATCTAGGAAGTTATTATTAACAGATATTCAGTGGATTTTGTAATAGATGGATCTTCCTATTTCAAACCATCAATAACATGTTTTGAAGAAACACTAAAATTAAGATATTTATCTTGATAATAAAAGATTGGCTACTAAGATATAGGGATCTATAGTTATCTAATTAGATCTCTGTCTTTTATATATATATATATATATAAAAGAATTGTCGTATTGTTTAGTTAATATTCCAACATAGTAATACAAGTTACAATTATATTCATGTATTATATTTTGATCAATTAATAAAGATATATCCATTTTTCAATTACTGAGTTTTCTTTTCATTCATGTTCCCAGGGCAAGCAAAGACCCACTCTCCTCAAGAGCCAAGAATGTATTTTTATATGGTATTTTATTTGTATTTATAGTTTCCAATAATTATAAATATATTATATTTTCATAACCTATAATAAATTATCTTTAAGTTCTAATATTAAATATAAGATTGCAAATCAATGTGTTTATTTTCATCAAAGTGTTTAATTTTAGTAAGTGTGTTTATTTTAGCAAATTAGATTACTATGACTTTTAATTATGCAAATATGAAACTAAAAATTAATCTTGATTAATTGAAATTTCTCAAATTATTTCTTATTAATAACCAAAAATATCTATGTCAAAATGATAGATGCTAAAAATAATAAAAGACGTCAAACACGTAAAGGATCTTAAAGTACTATTTTTGTATCTTCCTAACCAAATCCACCAACATTGTGATTTTTCATTAATGACTGATCTACCTTGATGAATTCACCATCTGAGATAATAAGTTCTGGTCCCATAGGTACAAATTTGACCAATTTTTGACTATATGATGAATTATCAATACTTATTTGGTATCCGCTCTTTTCTTTACATGCAATTTTACTTATTCTACCTATTGCTAAAGCATTATAGACTGCATTGTTTCTCTTGCTTCCATCAAGATAAATTTGTCCTTTTCCTCTATTACCACCTACATATAGGGGATATTTCAAGAGGTTGACTAATTTATTAATTCATATTAGACTCTAGTTATTATAGAGTTAATTGACTAATTATAATTCTCTATATTAGAATTATCCTATTTAAAACTTATATCAGACTCTAATTATTTTTAATTATATGGAAAAAATGGATATGGGTATATGTCAAAAGGAATTTAGATCTATATTAATTAAATATTAAAATTTTTAATAAATTGATTAGAGGAA
This sequence comes from Torreya grandis, assembly GCA_037957365.1. Lineage (NCBI taxonomy): Eukaryota > Viridiplantae > Streptophyta > Pinopsida > Cupressales > Taxaceae > Torreya > Torreya grandis. The sequence continues at coordinate 922,699 of JARHVA010004834.1, forward strand.
AAAAGTAAAAAATATGGATATAACGAGTGTCCAAAAGTGCCTTTTCAAGGATTTAGAGATGAAGACCCAAATTGGGTCAAATTATACCATCATTTATTTTGAGGGAGATACCATTTTAAGTAAAAACACTTGAAAAACAAGTTACAAATCAAATAACTAAAAGTATGATCTATTTAAATCAAGAGAATAAAGAAAGATATTGTTTGTTCTTTCTTCAATGTTAGGGTGGAGGAATGACATTGGGAGTCATTATTTATGATACTATACAATACACAATAGGGGAGGTATCTACAATAGGAATTGGTCTAAATTCTTAAATGGGAGATTTCATCCTAAATGGGGGTACTCTTGCTAAATTGGAACTAACTAAAAATGTGATATTTATGATCCAACAACCCCATATGTCTCTTTATGACAATCTCCAAGCCACTAAGATTTGGATTTGACACATTATTTATTGTATAATAAAATCCTTTTAGAATATATTAGACTAGACATTTATAAATTTAAAAAAAAACCTAAACCATCTATGTAAGACCTACAACCATAATCCTTGCTACAAACAACTTTAGACACCACCCTTAGTTTGAATAAAATCAATAGAAAAGTTGATTAAATTAAGGGATAAATGACACCCATCATTTTTAGATCTAGTTTTGGGGAAAATTATGTGTTAGTAAGTTAATACATATATATTTATAGTAAAAAAATAAAAACAGTATAAAACCAATTGAAAACAAATTTATGAACCGACCTAGAGATGCTAAAGGAGGGTTCATCACCAAAGATCCTAAGTAAGGACCAAAGGAGGAAAGAATATTTTATTTTTTTTGAGATATATAAAAGTATATTAAAAATTTAATCATGCTTATATTAATCACTTGATTCATTATCATGCTCACAATGAATCCTTGTAATAAGACTCACATTTGGAAGATCTTATCCTATAGGAAGAATTAATCCTAAGGATCCTTTATTTGGAATAGTAGGTCTTAGACCGCAGTATTTTTAAGATCAAGAGGAAGAAATAAATTGGATCTCTAATACAGGTTGGGAAAAATTATAAACCATGGATAATAATCAAGGAAATATGGAAAATTCTAAAGAAAATATAATATAATTACAACAAGACAAAGTCTTTTCCTTTCCTATAGTCATAGATCTAGCAAACCAAACCTCTATGAAAACAATTCTCATTAAATTATGCCAAATTTTAAGGGTAAGTCCTTAGAATATCCATATCAACTCATTTTTGAGTTCAAAGTGTTATTCCAAACCTATGATTATAAAATTGATAGTTAGAAACTATAACTGTTCCCTTTTACACTTAAGGAGATAGCCATGAGGTGGTTTGTGGGTCTTCCAGGTGATTATATTAATACATGGAGAGACATAAAAACTACATTTATTGATAATTATCAAGATTACAAGAGTAAATGATAGGAAATATTATTCACTCAAGATCAAATAGAATGATTATGAAAGCTTAGAAGATTATCTGGATAGATTCATATTTGCAAAAATATGTAGCACTTATCCACTTATAAATGAAGTAGTGAAAATGATCATTCTTAAGGGATTGGATGAGTAATCCATAGATGATCTAAACCTAATGGGTAAAGGAGACATTTTAAAATTAATATTCCACTATATTTCATATCTATGTATTAATTATTGTAGGATAAAACCAAGCATCATGAAAGGAAAACTAGGTAAATCTAATGAAGTTAGTCGATTGATGCAGGAATTTGCCAATTTTAAAACTAGTATTTTGGTTCATTTAAATACTACAGTAGATGGTCTTAAATCCAAATATAATTTTACCATATAACCCTTATCCATATACTATCCAAAATTTAAGTTAAAACATGCTCTCACATATTGTCCTTTATGTAAAACATAAATATGTGGGATATGTGATAGTAAAGATCATGACACAAACTATTTAAAACATATTTCTATTTTGAAAAATCAATTACAACAAAATGCACATCCTAGAGGAGATCTAAATTACATCCAAAGATAAAATCTATTTCCATAAAACTAGACCCAAGTTTAGTTTGGCCTAAGAAATCTAATTAATCTATAGATGACTCCTTGGATTACTTAGGTACCTCAACCTATATGGGGAGAAGTACACCCATAATGGGATAATAAAGAATGGATTATACCTCAACCTTGGATGATGTCTCAACAACCATAGATACCCTGACCATAGTCATAACAATAGGGAAATACATATCAAAACATCAATCCATAGTTTAACCCCAAGAGAAAGTTCCCACCATAACAAGCTTTGATGGCACCTCTTACAAATCAACCTATAAAACAACCCCAATTGATTTCTCAACTATTGTCTAACCTAAATAATAAACCCTCATCCCATATATATGTAAATTAATAAGGAGAAAACATGAATTTAAGAGCTATTAAATTTTCAAACATTCATCTTAGATCAGACATAGTGATTCAAGAGACTCCTATCACCATCTCATAACTACCCACTGAAAAACCAAAAATAGATCTACCTCAACCCATAGTCAGAAAAGAGGATTTAGTAAAAATTCTATAAAATACAAAGGAACATACTATTGCTCCTCCACCTATTCCTTTTCCTGATAGATTAAAGGAAATTGAAACCAAGCAAGAATTTGATTTGATTCAAGAATTGAGAAAATTAAACATTAAAATAACCTTATTACAAGCTATCAAGGATATTCTAGAAGTAAATAGAGTCATTAAAATCCTATATGTAAAAAAAAATGAAATAAATAAACAATACCAAAGGAGCATACATGCAGATGGTAAATTAGCTAATCTTTTAACATGAAAGCTATTACTAGCCAAATATGCAAACCAGGGTACTCCAATAATAATAGTAACCATAGGAAATAAAGAAATACCTAATGTTCTAGTAGATTTTGGTGTAGTAATCAATATAATGACAATTGATACTCTTTAGACATAGTCTTTTATGGGGATGCAAACTACCTTCACCATTATCCACATGATTGATCAATCTAATGCTAAACTAGAAGGTATTATATTAAATATGGATATAATAATTGAGTCATGAGAATATCTAGTATATTTTTTATGGTGTTGCAACCTAAAACCAATCACTTAGGTTACCCCCTAATTTTAATAGGACCTTGGTTGGATAATGTATCAACATTAATTGATTTTAGATAAGAGGATATGACTAATTTAAATGTTCTAAAATAAAATTGAATATCCTTATACCCATAAAAAAACCCTCATTGGATTACACTAAAATAATTTGGGTGGATGAACTATAAAAAATAAGAATAGCTTTCCATCCATAGCCATGATAACAATATAAAGACACATGAAAGAATTAACTGATAAGTTATCAAAAGATTTGGAAGAACCCATTGGAATAATGAGCCTAGATATGGACTTTACCAGTCTACTAACTATAGACTCTTATATTCCATTAGTTCCATACTTTGTTAGATTCTTAGCTAATAACTCCATTAGTGTATCAACTATGGACTCAATCAGACTGGTTACTATAGACTCATTTTTTAAAAATTCAAAATATGACCACAAACCATTACAATAAAGTATTTGGAATTGTGTAGAAGATTAATCAACTAATTTTCTAACTATACTTCATCATCCATTAGCCAAAATCATTCCTCTAGGATATAGAATTCTAAAAATGTAACTATATTTCATCTATTATTACCCCATATATTTCATCTTAATTATTTGAAGAGTTAATTAAGACAATTAGATTTTGTCAGTTCTAACACTAAATAGGTTATGATATTATAAAGAAAAATATTGAATATAAATAGCTAGTTAACCCATGATCAAGAAATGAAAGTTTTTTATGTCCTATAAAAACACAGAAAAGTGTTTTCTTGGGATTATATAAATATGCGAGGAATTAATTTGAGTGTTTATACCCATCACATTTACATAAGGTAGGACAAATTAGTTAGACAACTATAAAGATAGATAAATCTAACATTAAGGGATATAATATAGACTAAAATTAAGAAATTGTTGGATGTGGGATTCATTTATCCTATCTCAAATAGCTAATGGGTTTCTCCACTAGTAATTGTACCAAATAAAAAGAGGAAATAGAGAGTGTGTATAGACTACTAAAATCTAAACAAATCCACTATTATGGATTATTTTCCTCTTCCTTTTATTGATCAAGTATTTGATAATCTGGTAGGAAAAAGGTATTTTTATTTTATATATGGATTTAGTGGATACAATTAGATAATAATATAATCTAAGGATCAAGAACAAACCCACCTTCACTTGCCCATGGGGTATATTTTCTTACAGATTCTCACCATTTGGTCTTTATAATGCCCTAACTAGTTTTTAATGAGTAGATTTAACTATATTATCCTATTTAACTAATGATGTGTGGAAGTATACATGGATGAATTCACTACTCATGGAGATATATTTAATGAATCCTTCCATAATCTTGACAAGGTCTTAACCAGATGTGAAGAACACCAACTATCACTAAGTCATGATAAATGCCTAATGATGATGGATCAAATCATAGTAATAGGACACCACTTTTTTTTAAAAGGAATCCAAGTGGTTCATAATAAAATTAAATTATTTTCAAATCTACATGGCCTATATAATCAATTTGATACCAAGAGCTTCTTAGGTCAGGTTATTTTTACAAACATTTCATAGAAGATTTTAATAAAATTATTTCTTTTATGTTTTCTTTGCTATAAAAATATAGTTATTTTGTGTGGAGTGATGATTTTCATAAAGCCTTTGAAGATATGCAATATAAATTGATCTCTACACTAGTATTGAGAGGACCCTATTGGTAACGACCCTTTCACATTTACACTAATGCTTCTAATTATGTAATGGGGGTAGTTCTAGGACAAAAATATGAGAATGATCATATATATGCCATTCATTACATCAATAAAAATCTCACGCCAATTGAAATAAATTATACAACTATAGAAAAATAATTCCTTGTTATAATTTATTCCATCAACAAACTTAGACACTATATTATAGGTTATAATGTCTTCACATACAGAGATCATTCAGCCATAAGGTATCTCGTGAATAAAATTATAGTAGGAGGAATGATAATAATATGGTTGTTACTTTTATAGGAATTTGATATAACCATTATCGATAAACTATGAAAATTTAATTTGGTTACAAACTTTTTATCTTGAATAAACATTGTAGGTAGTGAAGAAGTAGTTGAAGATAACTTTCTAGATGAACAACTATTTGATATTTCAATAAAATACTCATGGTTTTTTGATATAGCTAACTATTTGTACATAGAGAAGTTTCCTTCTCATTTTACTCATAAATAAAGTTGTAAATTAAAAGAAACTCTTATTTTAAGTGGATTAATGGCACATTATTTAAGTATGGACTTGATCATGTGTTTCATAGGTGTGTAGCAGATAATGAAGCCAGTGACATTATTAAAAATTATCAAAATGAACTAGGATAAGGTCATTATAAAAAAAAATAACCATGCATAATATCATAGGAGCAAGATATTAATGACCTTCTCTTCATAGGCAAGTAAAGAAGTATATCAAATAATGTGATCCATGTCAAAGGATGACCTACACTATAAGCAGAGATGCCTCTTCATTCCCAAGTAGTATTAAAAGCATTTTAAAAAATGAGGAATATACTTTGTTGGTATTGTAGATCCTCTATCCTAATGAAAGGAATATCTCTTAGTATGTATAGATTATTTCACTAAGTGGGTTGAAGTCCAAGCTTTGTCTTTTGATATATAAGTAATATCAATGTTTTTGTATTTCAAGATCATACAATAGTTTGTTGTACCTAGGGTGACAGTCTCAGATTATGGACCATAATTTATGTTTAATATAATCAAACATTTCATGGAAGTATACCAAGTCAATAATAATAAATATTCTCCTTACCATCCACAATCCAATGGCCAAGTATAAGTTACCAATAGAGAGCTAGAGAACATTCTAACCAATATAATCAATAACAATAGAAAAGATTGGGTAGCTAGAATACCAGAAGCAATATGGGCCTCTAACACTACTTAGAAGACAACCATTAGTTTTTCACCTTATGAACTAGTGCACGGTAAGAAACCTTTACATTGAATTTGAATTACAAGCTTTGAAGACAATAATGGAAGTAGGAATTTATTTAAATAATGTACAACAAGATAGAATTCTCCAACTAAATGAACATAATGAGGTGAGGACAAAATATTTACAACAAAAAAAATGATATAACATCAGATAAAAATGTGGCATGATTCCCACATCAAAGAAATTAGATTTCAAGAAGGAGATTGGGTACTCTTATTTGAATCCATGTTTTAAAAATTAAAAGGAAATGTGAGAGAAAGATGTACAGGCCCATATCAAATAAAAAAAAGTATTTAAGAATGGATCAATACATCTACTACCAATAGATGGAAATCAGAATATTTTGTTGGTTAATGGACATAGACTCACATTATATTAGAAACCTATAAATAAGGAGGAGTTTTTTAAAAACATTAGGAATGAAGTGGTTTTTATGGAAGGACCTAGTTCTTATGTGATAACAAATCCATGATGGTATATTCTACAAAATAGAATAAGGAAACCACTCCTTGGTTTTGTTCTTTGAAAAATAAAAATAAATAAATAAAAATAATAAATAATAAATAAATAGTGAAAATATTTTTTTGGATGCTATTGAAAATATTGATCAAAAAACCATCTTTCTAACTTGTCATGATTTTAATAAAGAGCCTTGACTTGAAAACTAGAAATCACTGGTCAAGGGTAAAATAAAAAATATATAAAAACTAGAAAACAAAAAATTTGATCATTTTGTTTCAGGCAATAAAATCACTAACGTATTTATTTGTATACATTCTTAAAGACTTTCAAGCATTTATTCTTTGTTTAGAATTAGGTGGTAGGAAAAGAATAAGGGCTATGAGTATGATTAGTAAGTAGAGTATTTTATTTATATACAATAGATTAATATAAGTCCTTTTGGTTTATTCATGTTTACTTTAAGGAGGAGGTTTGAAGTAAGTTCATCCAAGGATGTCTTACAAGACATCAAAATAATATCCATAATAACAACATTTGATGACATGGAAATGTAATAAGTTAAAAGATGCATAAGTAAAAAAAGTGTCATGTCAACTTTAATTGCAAGTACAAACCACCTACTAACCTAGTTCATATCACTTTGAATAATTATGATGTATTTAATGATGCATATGTCTAATATGTGTGATATTACATTGGATCTCTTTGAAATATAGTTTCATTTAGAAATTTTATGTTGTATTAATATTGATTTAGAATGCATCAACAAACACCAAGATAAAATTAATAACAATTTGATTGCTTATTTTCATTTTCATTATGAGATTTTTTTATTGGCACTATTATTTCACCTACTAAACCACCTCTTGCTTCTATAAAATCACTAGAGATACCATGGGATAGAATAAAATGTCTAAACCTGAGTCTACAGTTAGGTTGATAAATGATTAGATTTTTCTATCAGTTTTTGAGGAAGTTGGTTGGCTTTTATTTATATAAAAAAATGAAGTCCATGATGAAAATTTGGTTAATGAATTTATTGTAAATATAAAATAAGACTCCACCACAGTCAAAAGCATCAATATTCTAGTCTCTAGTAGAATCATCATCAAAAAATTTAGGAATATTTAATACAGTAAGAGAATACTTGAGAGAACTCCTTTTTTTGAGTTAATTATGCAGTTTAATGGTAATGAACAATTATATGTATATGCATACATAATCATCAATGAAATATAAATGGGATCATTAGGGAAACCCTATCTAAACCTTGAAAATATATTTCCTTTTGGGTTATGAAATATTTCATGTGTGAAGGTCAATGTAGTGTTTTAAGGGGTGAAGCTATGAAGATAATTATTCACCTCAAATATGGCTAGATATAGATTGAACATAGAGTTAACATACCACTATACCTATATGGATCGATTTAGGTTCTGGCCACCAATAGGTCAACTCCAACTTATAATCATGGCCTTATCCATTTGTTTATTCAACATCATTTCCTTCAGCAAAGTAAATCATCTTGCAAGAACTTTTAGAAATATATAATTAGTTAGCCTTCAACATCTCTTCTAAAAGCTTCTATAAAAACACCAAAACCCAAAGAAAAATAAAAATCTTCATATTCTAGGGTTAGGATTTCATCTAATGAAAGAAGATAGACTACATAAAAAATAACACATGTGATTGAATAGAGTTCCCAATAGATTCTAGCAAAAAGGAAATTAAGGCTTAGGCTTTCATAGTCTCATTTAAACCTTGAATCTAAGATATTCCTTCATTAAACACAACATAAGAACCTAAAATAACTAGAGCATCACAAGCAACTGAAGATACCTCTTTGAAGGAGCCTAGTTCCTATATTTAGACTAAAAGAAGATGTAGAAAATTAATCTTGGCACTATATGATGAGGAGATAGAAGCATTTACAACCCTTGATAGTCTTTATCAATCACCATTGTTTTCTTCAACAATAATAGCAAATATAATATCACTTTATGAAGAACTTACCATAATAAAAAATCCTATGTCAACAAAAGTATCTCCTATTGAGTAATCTATTAAGGAAGGAAATACACTCACAAAATAAATGCTAGTACAAGAAGTATAATCCTCTCCATCTTATTCAATTTTTGATATAAGACCAATACTAGACAAAGAAAAAAGTATTATAGTCTCTAAATAATGACAATCATCTAGCTCCACTAAATATCCATAATTGTAGCTCAACCTTGCAATGTATAAAGTTGATGTCATCATTAGAGAACAAGCTACATATATTACTAATATTTTGGCTCAACTATAATGTAAGGATTTCTTTGATTCTTATTTAACTCAAGGATTATATAGTTTTAAAAATAAGGCTTTAGATCACATAAATAAAATCAATAGGCTAAAGGAAAAACTCATTTTAGTGAAGAAATGTAAATTCATAGATATATATATCACTGAACTCAAAGAAGAAAACCTATTCTTAAAACATCAACTCCTAAATTCTTAGAAAAAAACATTGATACTTCAATAATATCTTTTTGTGAAAACTTCAACTTCTTCTAAACCTTTAGATGATCAAGCCTGTTGAATTATTATTTCTCATTATGACTATCTAGATAAATAGAATAAAGTGAATTTTGAGTTCAAGGAACTCAAGAAACAAAATAAATCCTTAGAAAATGAGAAAAATATAATAAATGAAAATCTAGAGAAAGAAAAACAATAGATCCAAAAAATTGAAGGTAATCTACAACTTATTTGTCAAATAATGAATAAATTCTAGCTTGTAGAGTTTCTTCTCCCTCTTACATCTTATATTTACATGAATATTTTTATAGGTGGTAGCTATTGAGAATATCATGTGATCTACCTTATAACATTAAAGATCCTCTTATGTTTCTGAACATTTTCTGGGAATCCACTCTAGAGCATAAAGATTTATTATGTGAATTTTATTTGTGTAATCTAGTATTAGGAGACTATAATAAGTTTATGGTTAATTTATATGTGAGATAAGTCCATTTGAGAGCTCTTATTTCCACTTATAAAAATTAGATAACTTGGAAATCCAAACATGAGGAGTATGTGACAAAATACAAAACTATAGGGCTATGCATCAGACCTACTTTTTCCAATGAAAATAATCTGTTGATTAACTTCATATCTACTTATTTGATAAATCAAAACATCAAGGTTTATTATTTTAAGCTTTGTATAATAGTATTATCTTTTTTGATTTATACACAAGATAACATTTTGTTGTTTTATTTACAACTAGCGTTAGGATTTGGGACATGTGGATAGTTCCATTTAAGATAAGGTAGGTCATGTATCCAACCAATTGAAGATGGATCTTACAAAGAGCACAAGCCATAAATGACATGATTGATGATGTCATTAATTTAGGAGTAGAACAAATTTGGGTAGGCATAAAATTTAGGCCACCAATTCTCCTTACCCCTATTCCACCATGGCATAGATGGAGTCTTCAAACACATGACTAATTTTATATTTGTAAATAGTTGGTGTAAACATATCATGGCTTCACTAGTCCATTAGATGATCACTAGAATGATGAATTAAATATATATGACCTCAACCAATGTTTACAATATAAAATTCAGAGTTATGAGGGGATAATTAGTAACTGAGTTTGTGAAATGGATTTGAAAAATGTAAATCATGGGGGGAAAAATTAGTCCATAATATAACTAATTATTATCAATTTTCTTCATTTTCCTTTCATTACCTCTCCTTTAGACTAAATAATTCAAGGATATTAAGCTTGTATCTAATCCTAGTGTAGTAAATGGATTTTTTTTCTTATTTAATGTAACTAAAGTCTAAGTTACTTATTCTATCATTTAATTCTGACACTTTACATGTTTAGTCCCCAAATTTTGTGTATATACAGATAATACAATAGTCTATAAATAATAAGGACCTTTTTTATGATCTTTTAAGGTGACCTATATGAAAGATCTTGACATTTGGTAAGATAAAAACACATTTGACACACTTTTGACTCTTTCAAGTCTTATATAGACTTATATAAATAATTTTCTAATAGCTACAAAGTCACACAATTTGCTACTATGGACTCACCTAGTAGTTATAGACCCACCCACTCCATACCTATGAACTCATTCAAGACTAGATTTCATTCTTCATTAAAACATTTTATCATCCATATTAGCCTAATATCATTTTTATATATTTCCCAAAAATTTAAGATAATTGAATAATTTTTCTATGGACTTCACCAGGATTTCATAAAAACAACTCTAGACTTTGACAGAGTTACTATGGACTCTGCTAGAACTACCCCAGACTCTTCAAGTCCAATTTTAGAGCTTGAAGAATTAAAGATCGATACTTTCCATATTTGTCAAAATACTTGAATATTATTTTGGTAACTTAATGTTCATATTATTACTATAAATATTAAATCTATAAATAGGACTTCAATATATATCAGTCATTGTAAATATCTCAAATAGTCTTTTATATGACAAATCGATCTAATAGATTTAGGAAGTTGTTATTAATAGATATTTAGTGGATTTTGTAATAGTTGAATATTCATATTTCAAACCATCAATAACCTATTTTTAATAACCACTAAAATTAGGATATTTGTCCTTATAATATAATATTGGCTATTGAGATCTAGGGATCTAGAGTTACAACATTATATAAGTGGATTTCTATCTCTTAATAATATATAGAAAAGAGATAATTATTTATTATTCATTTAATATTTCATCACAATAATACAAGTTTTATTTATATTTATGTAATATATTTTGATCAATTAATGAAGATATCTCTAGTTTTGAAGTACTGAGTTTTCTTTCCATTCATGTTCCTAAGGCAAATAAATGACCATTCTATTAAAAAATTAGGAACATATTTTTTTATGGTATTTTACATGTATTTATAGTTTTTATTAATTATAAATATATTTAATATTAATAACCTATAGGAAATTATATTTAATTACTAATATTAAATTTAGGATTATAAATCAATGTATTTATTTTCAGAAAGAGTGTTTACTTTCAAGTAGAGTGTTTACTTTTAAGCAAAGTGTTTACTTTCAACAAGCGTGTTTATTTCAAAAATTTATATTATAGAGTGTTTTAATTATGAAAGTGTGTTTATTTTTTGCATAATCAAATCATTTTAGAATATATTCGGTTAAACTTTTAGAAAGAACAACCCACCAAAACATCTTTGTAAGACTAAAACCATAAGCCTTACTACAAACAAATTTGGACATCACCCATGGTTTGAATGACATCAACAAAAAGGTTGATTTAATGAAGGGATAAAAAACATCCATCAATAATATATTATATTTTTATCGACCATAGATATTATTTTTCCCAAATGATAAAATGCATTCATTAAAGTAAATTATGTTGGATGATACCTTAGATTTTTGAGCTTGTATTTTCTCAATAGTTTCAACTTTGTAAATTGTCACCAACAATATTTAATCCTTAAAATTATGTCCATTATTAAATATTCATAAAACACAATAAACTTTAATGGTAGTTTATATCAAAATCATGGTAAAATTTTAGACATATCATCAAAAATTATAAAATATTAATACTAGTACCAAATATCTTAAATACATTTATTTGAGAAAAGCTAATAGAAATCAGTATTGAGACTTTTATCTTGGCTTTTTCACATATCACAACAAAAAAATGGGGCTCATAATCCACCAAGTGGTTAATAATTATTATTATATATTATTTTTAGGATTTTATGGTAATTTGATGAGATGATTACTCAAATGTATTCCACTTGATGAAATGGTTGCATGCTCAGTCCAACATTAGTGTAAATAATAAATAAAAAACAAACTAAAGGCATACACATATTTACCATTAGAAATTTCTCCAAATGGGCAAGTTATGTTGGAAGATATTTGATTTTAGGTTTTTTTAAATAAGGGTTTTATAAAGATAAAGTGTGTAAACTGATAATCACCCCTGAAATGAGTCTCATTCACTACTAACCCTATCTTACATTTTTTTTCAAAGGATTAACCAACAATAATATGATATATTTATTGGAGAGGATTATGGAAAATGAGGTGGTGTGTTCATTCATATAGCATGGTAATGATATATTTAAGGAGGAATATTTCATGTCATGGTAGACTTGAGAAATGATGAAGCAGTGGGGAAAGACAAGGCCATACAAATCATGAAAGTGGTGAAAGATTTTAAGGTGTGTTGGGTGGTGATGGTGAGGGAGAACAAAAAGTTATTTTAGGTGATGCATGTGAAAAATATAAAATATTATTATTATTATTATTATTATTATTATTATTATAATATATTATATTAAATATTAGTTATTAATTATAAATATAATATATATATATATATATATAGTATATAAATGTTTGTATTCCAATACCTCTTCAATATGGTAAGATATTAGATATTTATGAAGAAACTATAATTCCAATCATTACAACCTCGTGTTAAGGAAAAATACAAAATAACATATTGGTTAGTGAGGATTTTAACTTGAATTTGGATGATTCTGTTGAGGGTTTGGAGAATGATATTTCTCCCAGAACCTATAAGGATGATAGAGGATGGATAAAAATTTAAAAAAAAGAATAAAAAAAGAAAATTTGAGATCCAACTTTTCAACAAGTTACTCTATTCAAGAGGACCCTAAAAAAACCATGTGGAAGGTGGAGGCATGGCTTGAATGTCTAGATTGAAGTAGTCCTGATGGAAGCAATTTTAGCAATAGATTTATTTTGAGTTTATGTTTATGTTTTTGACCTTTGGGGTGGGTCTTTGACATCTATTTTTTAGATGTGTTTTGTAATTATTTTATATGTTCTTTTGGTTTTTGTGCTACCGAAAGTATTGTAATATTTGGTTGTTTAGGCTTGGATGTGTGTTCCATTTGTAGGGTATGGGTCCCTAGTTTTAAAAAACCCACCCTTTACCCTTAATTAAAAATATTATATAAACTAATAGTAAATATATTAATATATAGTATATAATATTATATTTTTAATATAATAATATATAAAATAATAATGTTATATGTGTACAATTATATTGTATATATAATAATTTACTAACAATAAAAATATAAATTATTATTATTATTATTATTATTATTATTATTATTATTATTATTATTATTATTATTATTATTATTATTATTATTATTATTATTATTATTATTATTATTATTATTATTATTATTATTATGTTATAACATTCTTTATTTATATAATTATTACTTTATTATATGTTTGCACTTAATACAAGTTTCCATTGATAATAATTACACCTCCAAAGATGATTTTGTGCCTCTACTTTGTATCTTTCATTTCACACTTTTAAGTTCATACTCATGCATGGGAAAAAAATGTCTCTTTGAACATATATTTATTGTTAGTCTACAAATTGTTTCCTTCTCCACATAGATGATTATGTTTCCCATCATAATTTCCCCATCTAATATGATCATTACCACCTTATCCCACATTTTTAAATTCTTTATCTTAATTAAATATATATATATATATATATATATATATATATTTTGTTTTTGTTTTTGTTGTTGTTGTTGTTGTTGTTGTTGTCGTTGTTGTTATCATAGTCATCTTTTTCCTGACAATTTTTTCCTTTAGTATTATCTCTCCCTATAATTGCATTCATATCCAAAATGGATCTAAACCTTGAAGCTTAAAACTTTTAAATTACATATGGAAACATAATTTATTTACTCACTAACATGGTTTTTACAAGGCTATTCTCAGTTGGGAGTGACTTGTCTACAATTAACATTTACATAAAGGAGAGGTCATAGTTCACCCCTTTCAAATATAAGTATTGAACTAATCACATTGAATTCCATGGATATAATTAGAAATAAATCAAATGTTTCAACAATATCCTTCAACTTATAAAATTGATTGCACCACTACAATGGCCTATAGAGTAATTGATATACTAAAAATTAAACAAACAAGGTTCATATTGTAGCATGAGTACTTGTTTTTATTAGCATATATTAATTTTTTTGAAATGTGTGACTGATGGATTGATAAAGGTGTCATTGATGACAAGGAATAAATTTCCACTATGTGGTCTTAGCAGTGGTCCTAGTGTTGTTCATGATTCTATTTAATTTAAGACTACATTTGATTAAC